>PVJD01001091.1:0-305681 GCA_004026545.1 Mormoops blainvillei | reverse complement strand
GCTGGTGAAGACTCAGAGCTGGGACTGGAGGAGCTGCAGGTAAAGACTGGGGGTGGCAGTGTAGACTGTATTGGGGAGGGTAGAAAAGGTAAGAGATGGGGACAGCGAGGCCTGAGGGCGGGGGAAGCTGCCAGTAGAGAGCGGACTGGTCATAGGCAGGGGTGGAGTGGAGCCCTGAGGACATGGAAAGGCCGTCACAGAAGAGGGGTCGTGGCCTTGGGCTTGCCGGCTGATTGGTCCCCTGGAGAGGACAGGACAGGACCTCCCAGTCCTGGGGGTGCAGGGCACCACTGCCATGGCCCTGAGCCATGAGGCCTGGTGGAGGGAAGGGCATGGTGTGTGGAAGACCCGTCAGGGCGGAGGAAAGGGTGGGGCAGAGGAGACAAGGAGAAAGCCCAGGCGCCGCACAGAGTGTAGCCACTGTTGCCCCCAAAGAGGGGGTGTAGTTTGTGTTGGTGGGGAGCCGTTTCTCTCACCTGCCTTTGGAGGCTGGTGGTGCAGATGTTAGAAGGGAGACTGACATTTCAGGGCCTCTGCTGGTTCTGTGTTGCTGAAGGAGACAGTTTGTGCCTCTTTGTTCAAGCAGAAACGGGAATGCAAATATGGGCACCAGAGCAATTGGGTGGAAGAGAGCTGAACTGCTGCGCCTGATAGTCGTGGGGCTTGACTTTGGGGGTGGTCCCAGCCTGGGAGAAGGGCCCAAGCCCAACAGCGGCCGAGTGCGGTGCAGGGTTGTCAGGCAGAGGGAGGGTAAAACGTTGCCCTAACTTTCAGTGTGGTGTGCCACACGCGGAAACGCCTTGGATGGGGGTCTTGGGCAGGACAGGGCAGAGAGAGGAATTTAAGTCCTACCAACAAAAGGGCTAAGTGTTACTGGTCAGCATAGACCAGAGGACACACCCAGCTGCGGGCCAACAGCTGCGAGAGGGGGCAAGTGTGCCCTGCTAATGTGACCGTGAGAAAGTGTCTCTTCGGGATTAGCAGCACAATTGAGGAGGGCCTTGGGCTCCCCCAGCAGGTGGGGAAGGATGACAGGAGCAATTTCATTACAGTGTCCAAGGGCAGAGCAACCTTAACTGTCATCTGGACGTCAAGGGGGATTTCTCAGTGTTCGTAGGCAGGGGAAACGGATGCCGCCGCGTGCGCAAAGGTGACACGTGCTGGGGGAATGAGCGAGCCACTGTGATAAGAAGGCCATGGATTTGTTTAGGCAATAAGGGTCCGGACAGGGTCAGCTTGCCTTGTAGTGAAACAGTCAGCGAGCACGATTGCTGCCTGTAGTAGAGGGAGGAAGAGGAGGAGGAGGAGGAGGAAGGAGGAAGGGATGGAGGGCCCAGTGCAGAGGCTTGGGGATTGGCATGGTCAGCTCAGGTGGAAATTGTTTCAGGGAGGTGTCCCTGGACACCTGTGAGATCTTGTGGAAAGGATCCTAGCACCAGCTCCGCTCATGGGCCAAGGCAAGAGGGAAGAGCCAAAGGTGGGGACGGGGGAGGCGGGGCAAGGAGTGGTGGTCAGAGGGAGTTAGAGGGCTGGAGATTTTCAGCATTTGCGACTTGTGTGAGCCCAGGGTCTCCATAGAGACAGCACATATACCTATGAGAGAGGTATTAATTACGTGTACTGGCTCCCACAGTGATGTAGTTAGAGAGGCCGAGCAGCCCTGCAGTCTCCCAGGAGCCCCAGGAGAGCCGGTGGTGCCAGTTCCGGTCTGTTTGGAAGCCCAAGGAGCAGCAGCTCAGTGGACCAGAGTTCCGTGTCCCAGCTCGGGCCATCAGGCCCCAAAGGCCGGATCTAGCCTTCCCCTGGTATTCTGCCCTTTGCAGACCCTCAAGCGGATTGCAGGATCCCTGCCCACAGTGCGAAGGGCCATCTGCCTCAGTCCACCAGCTCAAATGCTAATCTCTGCCCAGACCCTCACAGACACCCGGACATGAGGTTTAACCAGCTGTCAGGGCATCCGGAGGCCCAGCCAAGTTGGCATAAAACGAACACTCCCACTCCCCCAGGACCTGACCCAGATGTGTGCATCCCACGTCCACCTCTGAGCTGTAGGCTCTTCCAGGGCAGAGGCCCGTCTTCTCCTTCGTGTTCTCTGTAGCCAACACGATGCTTCCCACATTCTAACTGTTCAATAAAATGTGTTGGATGGTTCATTGATCCAATAAACTATGTCTGTGCCAATATAGGATTGCTCTAGAGAAGCTGTGGGTAAACCAGTTCTTGGTAAATTGAATCTTATTTCAAATGTACCAGAGATGTTCAACATTGAAAGACCCACAGGTGACCCTGGGAACCCAAGCCTCCTTTACTCTGTTACGTTCACGTTGCACAGATAAGGAAGCTGAGTTACAGGAAAATCATGTGACACGTCACCATCTGATTTGTCAGTTAAATGGAAGATTTTTTTAAGCAAAGTATACCTGTTACTTCCGTAGAGAGTGACTCCACGAAAAGCCCAGCTATGAGGTTTACAACATTAGGTCAGTAACATCCCGTTTTCAACAGTATTTGTCTTGAGTCTGCAGATACTTAGCAGATTTGTTTAAATCAAAACATCATTTCAGTAATATACTCACGGGTAGAGTCTGTACGGTCATGTACTACATAACGCTGTTGCAGTCAACGACAGACCACACATGCATTGGTGGTCCCATAAGGTTATAATGAAGCTGAAAAATTCCTGTCACCTAGTGACCTCGTAGCTGTCATTACATCATAGTGAACATATCACTCATGTGTTGGTGGGGGCACTGGTGTAAACAGGCCTGCACTGCCAGTTGTGTAAAAGTGCAGCACACACTCGATCATGATAACAAACGACGATGTTCCTGGTTTATGTATTTACTGCGCTATACTTTTTATCATTATTTTAGAGTGTACTCTTTCTTATAAAAAAGGTTTGCTGTAAAACTATGCTATAGTACGCCGGCAATAGCCTCATACATCCTGTGCTTACGGTGTGTCTCGATGGCATCTATTCTCTTGTCCTTGATTTAATCTCATGTCGCTTTGTACTGTAACCTGCTGTGCAGGTTTGCAGCGCGGGAGCAGCGGCTGCGCCACACAGCCGAGGGGCGGGGGGCTGTCCCATCTGTGTGTGCACTACGATGTTCGCACGACGAAACACCTAAAGACACATTCCTCAGAACATGTCCCTTCCTTAAGAGACGTGTGACTGTGCTGAACAGCTCTGTAGTTTATGGCAGGTTAATGAGTAAAAACAAAAAACAAAGAACATGCAAACTGAAAAAGCTTTTGGTTAAGGAAATTCGCTTATGAAAGACCCTGGGCTCAAAGCATTTAGTTTTTCTTCTGTGACTGTGAGGATGATTAATGAGTAGACAGGTGCCAAGTCCTGGGGTCCTGAGACCGTGTTTGCAGATTCACTGCTGAGGTGATGAAAATCTGTTCAGTCAGTGGCTTAATGTTAAGTGCGAGAAAGATGTTGAAAAAGATTTAGTGAAATCTTTTGAACACCTTGCTGATTGAATTATTCATTTTAAATTGATCAGGTTTTATCCACATCTGTATTGGGTTGATTTAGTGCCTTCCTGCCCTGTTCTAGAATGAAGCGATTCACTAGATGTGAGACCCTCGAGAGGGAAGCAGAGCCGCTGTAGGTCCCTGTTCTGGACGGTCTCTATGAAAGTCATCAGAGTCAAAGCGCGTATTACATCTGCTCTTCTTTCTCTTCCCGGGCATTTTCACATGGCTTCTGCTTGTCAGAAATGATTTTGAAGTTGTCATTTACCAGAAAAGAAGCTTCCTTCCCCTTTGGGAATTTAGTCTCTTGCTATGGGACCCTGGATCAGATGCGAGCGGCAGGAACTTGCTTATGTTGCAATGGGCTGAGAGCTGTTGCACAGCCATCAGTTCTGCAGCGCGGAAATTGTCATCCCGTTGTACCAGTGTGGAGACTGAGACCCAGGCATAGGGGGCGTGACCCTGCTGCTGTGTGCCCGCCAACACTGCCTCCCCGGCCCGAGGGCCGTCTTCCGGGTTTGACGCAGGATGGTGGTGTCGCCTGCGGGGACTGCTGGCTTTGAAGGCAGCGTGGTGTTGCTTCCCTGACTGTGTCCCGGATAGCCACCCTATCTGGGCACCATGACAGATAGGTACAGGTGGAATCTTCAGGCAGTCCAAACTCGCGGTCTGTCCATGCAACTTGAACCAGACTCTTCCTGAGCTGGTGACCTGGTGCTGGGTCAGGAGAGACACAGAGGTGAGAGTGAGCAGGAACTCTGTTTCCACACTGGCGTCAAGACAGTCACGTGGTAGACTGTGCGTGGGTTTCTAACACCGAAAACTGAAATGGGAATGCGGAGCTTGCCGCAGGCAGCCTCGGGCCATGGGCCAGACCTTTGAGGATGCCTGTGGGTACTCCTGAGCAAAAGTTGGATTTTCATGGATTTGAAGTAGAAACACATATAGTCTTTCTTGAACTCTAGTTGAAGTAAAGAAATGGGGTTAGCCTTTTTCCACCTTTGCCATCCTTTTGATTGAAGTGTGAATAGTATTATAGAGAAAATACCAATAGAAAGGGCAGATTATGGATAAATTGGAGAATCAAACTCTATAAAACAAAGATTTATTGTTTTTAAATTATATAATATCTTCAATAAAATAAACTGTACCAGAAAGCAAATTGACAATTTAAAATATTGTTTAGTGTGAAAAAATGAATACTAATAAATTTTAAATCACAAAAATCACAGTAATTTCTTGCTTTATGCAATAGAGTTCTATTAATAAAAATCAAATTCTGAACATATTTTGGGGAAGATTACCAGCGTCAGGTAGCTGAACGTGGTCTCCTTCAGCCCCTCCCAGTGGTTCTCCATCTTTGCCGCACATCGAAACCGCGAGGGAAACTCAGAGAACACTGATGCCTGGGCCTCCCTCGCAAACAGGGTGTGGCCTGGGCGCCAGCATTTTTTAAAAAAGCCCCCAGCAGATTCTAATGTTCATCCGAAGTTAAGAGCCACTGTTTTTATTGCAATGATTTTTTTTTTTTTTAAATAGGAGGATCTCTGTATTTTAACATTTTGACCCTAGAGTTGTGTGCTTCGCGGAAGGCGGCTTCGATCGCGTTATAGGTAATTGGAAGTGCTGGCCTTCGCCTTTAGAGTTTTATGTTGCAGACGGTGGTTGCTGTGCCAGTTGCCCTTTCCTCCCACAGCATCACGGTCCTGAGTGACAGGGCCTCGGCTTCTGAAACCTCCCAACAGACCCCTTTTAAACTCTCCCGAGCCTGCAGGGGACAGCAGAGCCGAGCCGTTAATTCAGTACTTTTATCTGATTGGCGTGGGGAGGATCATGGGCCACCCAGGGGAGGCCTTGCAGTTATAAGTTCCTCTCTGGACGTATGTGTCTGCCCAGAGGCGTGGCATTGGGTACGTTGTGAAAGTCACAAAGTTAAAGAAATACTTTGCGCTGGCTGCTCATCCTGACATTCAGAAAAACAAGTCACAGCAATGGCTGGGCGTCCGCCTCTGGCAGAACAGGCTCCACGTGCCTTTTTGATGTGTTTCTTGGTAAAATTTGCATCAGGCCTACTGTGCACTGATGGGTGCGAAAGCATCACTGATCATGATGGGGCCACAGCTACCGGAAGCCACCCGTGACCCTCACAGTCACTGGGAGGTGTGTGTGCAAGCACAAGAGTGTGGAGTGTGCGTGTGTGCACACAGTGCACATGTGAGTGCGTGAGTGTGGGTGAGAGTGAGCGTGTGTGCACCCACAGACTGGCATGTACATATATCACTGTTTTTATATTTCGAACGTGCAGCTCATTTTAAAAATGTTTGTGAAATTTGTCCAGAGAAAGGAAAACCTTTAAATTGGTGATTCTCAAACCTTTGTAGGCACACCAGGATCAGCCCAGGATAAGGTCCAAAGTTTGAGAGGCACTGATTTACCTAAATTTCCCCGCAAAAGCTACTTTGCTTAGAGACCCTGATACAAATTACAAACAAGGCTATTGGTGGTTCTATATAGAAATTAATGAATATATTTTTACCATTAGTGGAAATTACAGTTTTGAAACTGCACAGGCCTGTGAATCACTTTCTGCTCTATTTTTGGGAGTAATGGAGGAAGTATTTCAGCCAGATTACTGCCTGTGGAGTGAGGAATTTCTTAGTGTTTGACTGACCACCTGCTGATACTTTATTTCCTTTCAGTCCTCAAGTCATTATAAGAATCACCCAACAGTTTGAAATCAAAATGATGTCTGACTATAAAATGTCAGCTATCTATCGTAAAAATATTACACACCATTTAAAAATATAATTGCCACCCCCTCTTACATTCAGATATTTCAGAAAACAGAATCCCGGCAAAATGAGGAGAGTCCAAGGTTCAAGCCTGCACGTTTGAGAAACCACCTTCTGTTTCAGGTCCTTTCAGAGTCCAGGCAATTATAACCCACTCACTGCCCTTTTCTTTCTCTCTGCCTCCTGGTCATTCTGGTGACATTTTAATGATGCCGTTTGTGTCTTGCTGCTGATGAATCCTGCCCAGGGAAGGCTCTTTGTTTATTTGTCCCTGGGCTGGATTTCATCCTCTGTTTGCTTATCTCTCCGTTCTGTTGCCTTCCTGAGTGTCGCAGGCGCTCCTCCCTGCCTTGTATAACGCACAGCAGGCTGATGGCACTTGCAGACTCCTGCTGCGGGGCCCTGTTTGGGTAAATGTCACGGCTTTCAGCAAGAGGAACTTGGCTGAATCACAGCTCCAGAAACTGCGTAGATTGCCATCTTAAACATTTTATCTGACGAATTGAAAGTATGTGTTTGCTGCGTGGCTCTGAAGCACTCAGGGGTTGGGCGTAGGGTTTTTACTGCATCCTTTATAAATATCCTTGGGGTGAGGTGAAAGGGGAGCTGACAGGGGTAAGTGATCTGGAGCCTGTGCCCTCTGTGCCCCTCCCCGCCGGGCTGCGGGGGTGGGGAGTTGAAATAGGCGCCTGGGAAAAGAAAACTCATCTGTAAAGCCCTTGCCGTGTTGCAGCTGGAACGTAAAGGGGTCGCCAAAGAGACTCACCGCCTCACTGTTGGGAACAGTTTTCCAGTTGGTTCAGCATCTGTGACCACAGCCAGGGCTCAGGTGCTGTTTCAAAGACTCTTACTCATCTAAGGCTTATTTCTGGACATTAAGAAATCCTCGCGAAGTAACGCGCCTTCCTCAGCACCTCAGGGCTGTGCACCGAGGCACTTGCCTTCCCACTTCGCGCTGTGGCGGCCTCTGCCTCCGCTTCTGGAGCAGAGGGAGCGGCCTGGGCCGGAGACCTCTCCCTGGGGCTGCCCCTCCTTGAACCAGGGGACTGCAGGAGCTCCAGAAGGGCACGACCGTGGGCCAGCTACCCGCTTTCTCCAGTCGTGCTTTACTCGGGGACCTTGGTGACTCGGAGAGCAGTCAGCTCATCTTTATATAATTCTGCTTGTTTGGAACATGACTATTTAAAAAAAATAATTGACTCTTTGTATTATTTTTACAAGATTTTCTATCATGATAAAACTAGGCTCAAAAATGAGTTGGGAGATATTCTTTCTTTCCTGTTTCTTTTTTAAGTTGTGTAAAATTGATGTGAGTTCTGTAAGCATTTGATAAAATTCTCCAGTGAAACTATTTGAGTCTGGAGATTTTTCTTTCAGGAGCTTTTATTTATTTTTATTTTTTAAAAGATTTTATTTACTTTTAGAAAGAGGGGAAAGGAGGGAGAAAGAGAGGAAGAGAAACATCCATGTGAAAGAGAAACATCAATCGGTTGCCTCTCACATGCACCCGAACTGGGGACTGAACCTGCAACCCATGCGTGTGCCCTGACCAGGAACCAACCGGCGACCGTTCGCCTTGCTAAATGATGCTCAGCCAACTGAGCCACACTGGCCAGGGCTCTTTCAGAAGATTAGAATTACAAATTCAGTTTCTTTACTGGATTATGGGACCATTCAGGCTGCCTGTCTTTTTTGATCTTGCCAGAGTTTTGTCAGTTGTATATTTTCCTTGAAGAACAAACCTTTGATCCATTGATTTTCTGTATTGCCTCTCTTTTTTCAATGTTATTGATTCTGCTAAAAATAATATTATTATTATTTTCCTTGCTTTGGGTTTATTTTAATCCTGATTTTTTCTCTCTCTCTTTATTTATTGTTTTTGTTTGAGGCAGAAAGTTAGGTTGTCGATGGAGGCTTTTCCTCTTGTCTAATGGAAGTGTTTAGTACTATACATTTTCCTCTCAGTATTGCTTTAACTGCGTCCCACATATTTTGATATATTGTATTTTCACTTGCACTCAGCTCTAGGTAATTTTTCATTTTCTTTCAGACTTTCTCTTTGACTCATGTACTGTTTAAAACATTGTTTACAGGTATTTGAAGATGTTTCTATTGTCTTTTTGTTAGTGATTTCTAGTGTGATTCCCTTTTGGTCAGAGGATGCACTCTGTATGAATTCAGTTCTTCTAAATGTATTGAGGTTTGTTTTTAGTTCTGGAACACATAATTGCAAGACCTTAAATGCAAAAACATAAATTAGAATCTATTGATAATTTTATTAAGCCAGACATTGAAGAAATTTGAAAAAAAAGTAAAATAATGCCACACTTTTTAATATTTTTCTTGTTTGGGAAAATAGAGTTATTTTTTAAGAACATATGTATGTGTTCCTGAAAAGCTCCATATACTAAAATAACAGAAGTTATGAAAAGACTAGTGTTAGGGGCAGACCTCCCAAAATATATAAAATTTTGCATCTAGGACACTAATAAAAAATAATATTCCTAGTAACTTTCATCAGTTTGCTATTTTGATAAAAGGAAGAAGACTCCTGAGTGTGTTGACCTGCACTTGCAGGTCATGTACAGTCACGGGGAGCGAAGCGGTTCCGGAGCCCCAGCCCGGCCCTGCGAGCCTCGCCGCGGGCGGGTGTGTCTTTAACTTTAAGGCAGTTTGGTTTGTCGTTATCGTTGTTGTTGCTAATTGTTTCCTTATAGTTTTCAGACTTACTTTTTAATAAATGGTAAATGTTGTCATTGATTACATTATAACATTAGTATGCTGGGGAAATGATGTATAAATCAATATTGCTTTCATATTATACCAACATCAGCTTTCTATTTATCAACCACAAATGTTATCATTTGAATAAAAGAAATAAGAGCTTTAGCAAAATCGACTTAACTATATATTTTCCTTATTTGTTTACTATTAGCTCCCTTAACTGGAATATGAATGACATAGAGGTGCGATTTTTATTGTTTTGTTTTTTACTCAAATCTGTATTTGCATCTTGTAGATGTGGTGCCATTCAGTAAATATTTGTTGAATGAAATAATAAATAATTAAATCAATATTTAGACTTCTCCAGAATTCTGAAATAATTGAAAATATGAACGCTTCTAAAAAAAAATTGGACAACTTCTTTGGCTTAATAGTTTACATTTAAGACTGTAAGCTGATTTATATGTGCTATTTTGAAGGCCAAAGATAGATGTTTTGAATGAAGTTCAAGGTTCAACATTCTGTAGGAAGGTGCAATTTTATTCTGTGACACTATGTTTTAGTAGAAGTTAATGCGTCTTGTGAGCTTTGGTTCCAGGGATTGTATAAGCACTTCGAACACATTTGCTGGTTTAACCCTGTGACAACTCTCTCGAATGGCAGTTTTCAAAGTGTGCGGTGAGGATGTCTTAGTTCTTGAAACCGAGGCCCTTTCAGGGAGTCTGAGAGGTCAAACACATTTTACAATAAAACTAAGAATTTGCTTGCTTTTTCCATGTGTTAAAAGCAATCAGGAGGAAACTCCTGGGCCCTGGGCAGGTGTGTCATCGGCCGCAGTGCCAAAGTCTACTAGCCTGTGTGGTATCCTTTCCTACCAGACACTGCGATTGAAATAAATCCAATTCCTACTAATATCCTTGATGAAGTAGTAGAAATAATTAATTTTACTGAAGTTTGATTCGATGCATACCTTTTTAATATTCTGTATTGAAAATGTGAACCACATACAACTGTTCTGTTAGATACCGAAGAGCGACAGCTGCCCCAAGGCCAAGCCCTTGTGAGGCTGAGTTGCGAGGTGAACAGCTAGCTGCTTTTCTCATGGCGCTATTTTCACTGGAGGCAGAAATTCATAGATAAACATGGCTATTCAGAGTTGGGTATTTGGTAGCATTTTCTTGAAAATGATTAAAATAATGTTGCATGACCAAAAACAATTGACAGTATTTGTTACTAATAATAAAAATCAAACTGTTAAGCAAAAATTAGAATTTTGGAAATCTTCACTGTGCCACCACGAGCTTGACAGCACCCCATTCTTGGAGGACTTTCTGATGAGACAGGCAGCAGTATTAACAAGTGGCAGTTTCTGTGTCATATAATGAGATGCGTCAACATCTGGAAGAGCCATGTCAGTCGGGAAGCAACAAAGGCGCCCCGTGTAAACGGCCCATTCAAAGTGCAAGACAGGCCAGAGGGCTTTATGGAGGAAAGCGCGCAGATTCACCGACAGAGTTTCAGATCCCACATTGCTACTAGCCTTTATGAAAATGACCACTCATTCAGTTTGATGCCGTTTCAGGAATATTTGCAATTAAAATACACCTCCTTTTTCCATCTATGTGTCTGTGGGAGGCTGGATTATTTCATATCTTTCGATCAAAACAGCACAATTACAAGAGATTAAATGCAAAAACCTATGTGGGAATCTAGTTGTCTTTTGTTAAGTCAGACAGTGAAGAAATTTGGGGGGAAAAATAAAGTAAAGCAGTGCCGTTCTTTTTGATATATTTTTGGGGGGATAAGGCAGTTATTTTTCTTAAATAATGCCTTTTATTATAACATGCAGTAACTTTAATGTTATTATTTTAAATGAATTAAATATTTTAAGAGTTCTCAGTTTAACTAACATGGTAGAGAAAGATACAGCTCACATAAGCAAGGAGTTTGGGGTTATTGATAATTTCTTCAAAAGTTGTCAAGGGGTCCTAAGACCAGTAAGCCTGAGAAGCATTGCTCTAGAAGGTGTCGGTGTTACTGTGTGGCTGGCTGGGAGACAGAGATGAGCACAGGGGCCAAGCTCCCCGAGCCCCCCTGCCCCTGTGGGTGGGACTGGGACGTGAACCCAGGCCCTTACTCTAAGTTGCCCTGACATCCGACACTTCTCTCAGAGAAAACGCTGTGGTTTGTAACTTCACTGAAATCAATAGGCCTATCTATGCGAACTTGGATATCCATAAGAAGTGCTTTTCAAATGTCATTTTTTGGCCTAAAATGAAATCTTCGCCGTTGGAGGCTCTGTCTCTGAGTCAGTGCGCATGTGACACGAACTCCCCCAGTAAGCGTCTCTGCAGGGAAAAGGCTGTTCGCACCGTGCTTCGTGGACCTTTTGGCCTGTAATTTAATCTGATTTGGATTTTTAGGAGCATTTGAAAGAATAATTTGAAAGAAATATTGAACCACATTTAAGAAAAATGTCAGTTATTTCTGCTAACTCTCCACTTATTTCAGTCGGTCATACTTTTTCACTACAAACCATACAATTTAGTGCAATTCTAGTTTGAAATAAAAATTGGGGAGCTGGAAGCTTATTTCATTTTGGAGGAATAGGAGAATTGCATTTATCCCATTGCCTCTTCATATTAATTTATATGCTGAAATAGACTAGCACAGTGCAGGATTGAACCAGTACATAAATACAACCATTCTTGTTCCTGCCATCAGCCTCACTGCAGTGCGACCTCCCTGAAAGCTGGAGCTGGAATGGTTTCCTAGGGGAAAACGCTGGCAGGGTAGTCTTACCCCAGGAGTTCCCTTAAATATGCTGTTAATTTGCATGGATTTCAGAGGAAACAGAGATAATCAGCTTGCAGTCCCCTGACGGAATGCACTGGCGCACTGTTCCCAGAGCTGTTTGATGGAAATCTTGGGGACCCCACCAGCTTTGTCTCTTTTCACACTCACAGATCCAAACACCAAGAAAATGCTGCAGATGAACTACTCCACTCAGGGAAAATCCCTCACAAATGACGACTTTAGAGGGAGATGCAGGAACGTGCAAGGCAGGCTTGGTCTGCTCTCCCCATGCTCACAACGGTGTGAAAACAGTAGACCAGAGATGCGCGGCCTGCCTTTCCTGGCTGGTATGGGGGTGTGCCAGGTGTCCTGGCCCCTGGCTCCCCAGACCCTGCCCCACCGGGCCATTCCGCATCCTCAGAGGCCCTAAGGGTGTTCCTGCAGCACTACTCACCCTTCATGGCACCCGCACACGTGCAGACAGGCTCGCACACGCCCACTCCTTAGTGGGAATGGAGGAGTGGGTCTGTCCACATTACCTTTTGCCTTAAAGGATGGGACAGGTCTTTAACGAACCTTCTGAAGCCTTTGAGAGCCACCGTGGGGCTGAAGCAGCCCTAAGGTGTCCTTGAGCCCTGACCTTTCTGTGGGACCTGGGGCCTCTACCCTGTGAAGCCCGATCTGCCTGGTGGCCCTGGCTCCACAGGCTCCCCGGGCGCTGGTGCCCCTTCTTCCGCTGCCCTGGCTGTGCCTCAGCCACGACAGCCCTACGGCCGCGGTCTCCATCGAGGGCCCGTCCTCTCACCTACCATCACTGCCCTTGGCTTGTTGACCAGCCTCTCACTTCCTGGACTGTGGCTCCTCAGGGCGGGAGAGCTGTGTCCCCAGTGCCAACCAGCCAGGTCGCCCCGCCAGTGCCTGAGGGAAGGTGCGGTGCTGTTGTGACTGTGGAGCAGGGGGGACCATGGGCTTCATCATGAGCCTCCTGTCCTGGGCCACGCTCCGCAAACACTGAGAAGGAGGCGGTGGTCTCTTGGCTGTTGGTTGGTGAGGCTGCGTGTGGCATGATACCCTGACTTACCATTATCCTCCCAGTTGGGATGCTGGCAGGGCTTCAGAGAGTGGGACAGCACAAAAACCCCCTAGTCCTATGTTTCGTAGTCGTAATAGCTTGACTGGTTTTTATATATTTGCTCAATTGTAACTACCTTTCATCCTGAAGTTTGTGACACTCATTTATTTTTATAAGGCAGGAGTGAAATATGTAAAGTGACACAGCGAAATTGGCTACTTTTTTTTAGATACACAAAATATGCTGATGCATCCTACTGTATTTGAAGGTCTATCAGTGGAAAATATTTGTAAGTATTTCTGATAAGCTGAGAGAATGCAACCTGAGAATTAGCTATGAGGATAGAGCCTCCTCCCCTCCCCACTTTAGCCACCAAAGGGCCTATATCAGTGGTTAGAGAAAGTGCAGCTTCAGTCAGCTTTCCTGGAGCACACAGAGAACTTGGTCCTAAGACAGTCACCTTACAGGATCACTCTACCACATTGACTGTGACCTTCGTGAGCCGCGTGACCTCCTGTGTGTATTTCAGTGGTGAACGTGCTGGGTGGGCTCTGAGAGGTGACTGGGCTGTCCAGCACACTGGCTAAGCTGTGTTACTCTTGAGGTGGTAATTTTAATGTAGATTCTTAAGGTTCCAGAGTATCAACACATTTACCTACCCTTCTTCCTAACATAAAGGTGCTAGTATTTGCATATTTAACTACAGAACATATCATCATACATTTAAGTTTTATCTCAGAAATACATTTGAAATGTACAACTGTTTTCTTTGAAAAGATTAATATTACCATTATGGGAGAGACAGCACACACTGTGAGATTAAATTCCCGGCGTCAATAGGTGTACATAGCAACCTGCCAGCAGCTGAAACTTGAATGGCTGTGTTCACCACAAAAGGATCTTCTACCCATATTTTTCAGAAGAGTTGTTCACAAATGATACATTATGCTCTGTGCTTTTGTTTCTCCCTGGGATTTGAAAAATGAAACTTTCCATTAGTGGTAAATTCATAAGCTTGGGGCATGAAAACGTTTGAATTTGATATAAAAGAAGTTTTGAAAGGAAGATTAGTGGTTTAAACCAAAAGATTAGCCGCTCTGGGAAATTTGGCTGTCGAAAGCGGAGTTTGGTCGCAGACGGCCCCGCTCCAGCTGATGGCTGCGTTCAGGCCGCTGTTCCCGCACCCCCGCCGGCCCCTCCGGACGGGCCTGATAAATTTCGTCGCTGGGCCAGAGCAGGGACAGTTCCTCCGTCTTAAGACTCCCTTGTTTGTGGTCTGGTGGAGTCCTCTGCTCGGTAGAAGTGGATTGTTATTTCTTTATTCATGATCACTTTGAAATGGAGGAGAGCGTGAATGGGAGAAGTCAGTGAGTAGACTCCAGCTGCCCCAGCAGCAGCACTCCTGTTGCCAGAGTCACAAGAACAGATTGAGTTTGACTTTGACTTTCACGGCCCCTAGTAGCTGATTCCTATCCCTTCCGCCATGAACGAATTTCTGGTGGTGGATCCTCCATTTTCCCTTGTGAGCAGATAGTGAACCCCCCGGCAGTGCACCCTCCTGGTGGTAGGAAGCCAGGACCTGAAGACATGGCCCCGCCTCCCAGCTGCCCCTTATCCCCCAGCTTCGCGGCCCATGGTTCTTACTGTGGCGAATGGGTCGTGGCTCCTTTCTAGATGAGTACAGGTTACCTTCCCATTGGACAGGAAAGTTAAGTGCGTTCACGTTATATCCGAAAACCTTAAAAGTCCATTTAGGGAAGTGACTTCCACATCATAAAATTATGATGTTGTCTTGAGAGAACATTAAGTCCATCCTTCTCCTCTGGATGGACCTTAAATCTGTGTTATCCAGACAGACGAGCCTCTCTCTTTCCTAAATGATTTATGTTCTATTTAAAAGTATGGGAAAATGGAAATTTCACAGTTTCCCTGAGTAATTCATTCTAGGGTCTTACAATGTTCATTGTAAGATTGCGGAAGCATGCTTCATCTTGCTCACTTTTTCCTGAGGAAGGGGAGATCATTTTAGTTGTTATCGGGGGGAACACACACACACACACCCCCCACACCCGCCCCTGCCTCAGGGGATCAGGTGGACCCCACTAGTTTTTTCTCCAGTCAGAGTTTGACCATCCTGTCTCAAAGCTAACTCAGTCA
Organism: Mormoops blainvillei; assembly: GCA_004026545.1. Lineage (NCBI taxonomy): Eukaryota > Metazoa > Chordata > Mammalia > Chiroptera > Mormoopidae > Mormoops > Mormoops blainvillei. The sequence continues at coordinate 290,657 of PVJD01001091.1, read as the reverse complement.
TGTTTGTCTTTATGGACTTTTTCTGCCTTTTTTGGTCCCATTTAAGGGATATAAAGATCATAGGCTTCAAAGGGGTCCGTGCCCAGTACTAATCCTTTTGTCTCTCTCTCTCCCTCCAAAGCTTTTGTGTTTTGTTACCTTTATGTCTCTTTTAATTTCATAACCAACGTTGTGTATTTCAGTGGTAAACAGTGCTGGGCTCTGCGAGATAACTGGGCTATTCTGCACGTTGGCTAATCTGTGTCAAAATACTTGAGATTACTGCCTCAAGTGTTTTAATGTAGACACTTAAGATTCCAGAGCACTGACAGGTTTGCCTGCCCTCCTTCCTCATGTAAATGTTAGCACCTGTGCTAACCATCATTCCTCAGTCACTCGCATCACAAGGTGTTTGCCTGCCAGCTATATGAAACTATTCTTTATGAAGATTTTTTTTTCTCCTAGACCCTAGTGCCCAGCATAGTCTCTGCACAGCGTCAGCCTCCTCGCCAAACTGTGGGAGAATGAGTTACAGTGTCGTTCACACTCAAAGCGTATCCCATATTAAGTCAATGACAGCCTGTCAATTGTTAAGCCAAATTCAAATTCGTGAGTGTCTATCTTGAAGCATTTTTCTTTCAAAAAGAGGTATTTTGTGTGACTTAGTCTTGTAGGACACTGAAACAATATAAAGTGGCATTTCTTTTTGTTGTTTAAATATAGTACCAATGGCAGTGCATTAATAAAGCGTGGAGCTCAGTCGGTCTCGAGGGTCAAGGCCGTAGCCAGTGCAACCCGGTGTTATCAGACCTCCCGGGTCACGAGAGAGGAGCAAACAGGGAAGCTGGACATCAGGCCGATAATCAAAACCTACAGCCGCACTCACAGTAGGGCTCGGAGCAGGCGGCCCTCTCGGACCAGGACTAGGGCTGCACTCTCCTGCCTGTCCATCACGCGCGTCGGCTGCCGCGCCGAGCACCTCACTGCGTCTGGCGCAGACCTAGACCGGGACCTCTGCTGGGACAGCACCTGCCTTATTCTCGTTTATTTCCAATGCTGATTGCAGAACCAGCGTGTCGATGGAGCAGAGCGGGTGCCTGCCGGGGATCTCAGAGTCCTCCTTGACCCGCCGTCCTCCCTCACCCCCTTTTCCAGCCCGTCATGTCTTTTTTTTTTTTTTCCTTTGGCCACCGAAATATTGTGTTTAAACCATCCATTTCTGTCCGCCACCACAGTCATTCTACTGCCTCGTCCCGCCCACGTCACCTTCCGGGGTGTTTGCCTGGGTCACTGCAGTGACCTCCCGACTGGTCTGCTCCCTGCTCTCAGGTCCCTCTTGACTTCTCCTCCACATTGTGGCCAGATGAGCTTTTACAAACAGCTGCTCCAGAGGCTTTCTGCCGTCCTTCTGTAACAAGAGCCAATCATCACCATCATAACAGCACTGACGGTGCTGTCCGAGAAGGCCTGTAAATAGGGTGGTCCTGTAATTCATCATTCCCACGAGAATGCGGTGAGTGTGAAACGAGCACCTCTGGAACCCGCACGGGGTGGCGTGGAAACCAAGTCGTGCACTTGCCCCTCCCGCAGGGCTGAGCCTGGCTCACCTGCTTCCATCCGCCCCTTCACCTGCGCAGCAGACCGCTTGCTGTCCCAGGGTGGCTCACCGCCGCAGCGCCGGGGCACGTGCTGGGCTCTGAGGGCTGGATTCCACTGAACTGCAGCTCCTGGCCGTGCACGCTTGTCATTGACCGTGGGCGCTTGCACCCACAGGCGCAGCCTGACCTTCACTTACTTGAATGAATACTAGTGAGAGAATGGTAATATTGCATTGTCAGTATACCAGCAATAGAATCCAAAGGCAAAATAAACTCTATAGATTTAAAGTTTATGTAGTCCACACATAAGGAACCAGCTATATGCATGACAGTTTAAGGTAAAAATAGTCTTAATTTTAACACTGTTCATGTCCTATTTGATGCTTGATTTGTTAAAAAAACAAACAGTAATTTAAAAGTCCATCCAGTCAAGTAATTCCATCAATTTATCAAACATTTGTAGTTAAGTTGTAGGTTCTTGAGAAGAAAGTTCTCTTACTGAGAAACCTGTGACATTTAGAGTTATGTGGAATTGGTAGATTCTGAAACAGATTATCTGGGTCTTTCTTCAATCGTGACTTTGGCCCCGTGCTGTCTGGGTGGCCCCGAGCAAGTCATCCGGTCCCCCTGCGCCTCTCGCTACCGCCTGTGAAACGGCTGTGGTGGTGGCTGTCGGTTCTGTGGGGCTCGTGAGAGTTAAGTAAGGTGAGACATACCAAGCTCTTAAAGCAGCGTCGAGCACAAAGCTGCTGCTGTTATTTGCATTATTGTTTTTATATTTATTCACTCAACAAATACTTACTCATTATCTGCTTTGTTCCTGGCATTGTGCCTAGGGGCCGGGAATGCACAGGGTATCAACCAGAAACAGTTTAATTTCAAAATCTGGTAAGCGTTGACTGAAATAAATGTTACAATTTATCAGGGCCCGTTTGTTGGTGGGGAGGAGCTTTGATAACAGGAAGGATGCGAATGAGTCAGCAGCACAGAGCAGGCAGCGTGATGGGAAAGGCCCCGAGGTGCCACAGGGCTTAGCCTGGCTTCGGGGTTAAAGAGCCAGCGTGGTGGAGTGTCGATGTGAGCAGAGAGGGAGACAGTCAGGGAGCAGATAGTGCAGGTGCGCTGTGGGTTTCCTTAGGAAAGTGAGCTGTGGTCTGATTCTGTTCATTTTACTGATGAAGAAGCAGGACCCCATATGTCCTGATTAGGACCACATGACTAATCATTGATGGGGCAAGAACTAGAAGTTGGGTCCTATATGAGGTTTATCTGGAAAAAGTCCAACCATCATTAATATAACGAAAATGGTTTGTGTGACATCGATGTAGACTGGCAGGCAAGGAGCGTCGACTGGAATGAGCATGCGTGAACAATGACACCTTCACTGTACTAGTCAGTGGGGGCAGTACATGCTGTTTAGTGAACATGTGCGGCTGTCACATTCAAAATGACTAAGCGAGTAGAGCAACAAACCTGCATCAGATTTTGCGTGAAGCTTGAACTTTCTCTGTGGAAACTATTCAGATGACTCAGAAGGCCACAGCTGTGGTCATCTGGTGATTTGCAGCTTCATCATGACAATGTGCCTGCTCATGCATCATGTCTTGTGCAGAGTTTTTTGGCAAAACATCAAATTGCCCAGGTGACTCAGCCCCCCCTACAGCCCAGATGTGTTGCTCTGTGACATCTGGCTTTCCCCAAAACTAAAATCACCTTTGAAAGGGAAGAGATTTCAGACCATGGGTGAGATTCAGGAAAATTCGACAGGGCAGCTGATGGCGACTAGGAGAACTGTGTGGGGCCCCAAGGTGCCTACTTTGAAGGGGACTGAGGTATCATTTTCCTGTGTACAGCGTTTCTTGTGTCTTTTATCTTCTTCAATAAATGTCTCTTTTTCGTAGTACATGGCTGGATACTTTCTGGACAGGCCTCCTATAATACAAAAATTGTGCAGGTCATTTATAGAATGGTTTTCAATGAATTTTCACAAAATTCGTACTCCGTGTGTAACCACATTGAGGAGTAGCTCCAGCCTGGTCTCCTGACACCCCTCCCCGCCCCATCCCCAGAGGTGACACTCATCCTGACCTCTGACGCCACAGACCAGCATTGCCTGGCTTTTGCGAGCTTTCGGGTGGAAGCGTGTGCGAGGAGCTTCTCTTCCTGTGGGGTTCACCCCGGTCGTGCATCGCGTGTAGCGATAGCTGGTTTATTCCCATTGCTGTGTAGTGTCCTCTGTACAGAAACACACAGGTTTCCAGCTTTGTTGCCCACGGAGCACTCCTGAAAGAGGCCACGCGGGTGAGATGAAAGCTCTCATGGTTCATGTCATCTGCGCATGAATTAATTTTGCTTATCCTAGTTGCTTTTCTCTAAGCAACTGAAGGTTACCTGAGGACATTTCTCTTTCAGAGCCCAGGTATAGACCCTTCTTGCTGCTTTGAGAATAGAATGCCTGCTTATAATGGAGATTGCCCAATATTCCCCTTCGATAAATAAGTATTCAATCATAAGTAGAAATAGCCCAGATGAACTTGTCAGATACTTTTAAATGGTGCTACCAGTGAGCTTTCAGCCTTTGGAAATATTACCAGGGTATTGCACGTTTAAGGGGGTCAAGCATTATTTGCTATTTAAGTGGGCCAAATAGCCATCATTTTTACTTTTAAAAATTAGATATATTTAAACAAGTGATTGTTGGATTGTATGAATGCCATTTTCATGTGCACTTTATTCAGTTTTTTTTCTTCTTCTTTTTTTTTTTTTTGTAATATTGCAGATGACGTTGTACCGTATTTTAAAACGGAGCCAGGCCGACCGCAGGTTCACCTGGAAGGGAACCGCCTTGTTCTCACCTGCCTTGCTGAGGGCAGCTGGCCTCTGGAGTTCAAGTGGCTGCACAATGACAGTGAGCTCACCACCTACAGCACCGAATATAAGTAATTGATTGCTTAAATTAAGATTCTGCTTCAGGCGCTGCGTTCAGAATATTTACCTTGTTGGCCACGATAGCACAAGGGGTGAAAATACTGGACTGAATTGCTAATGCACCGGGGATTAAAGGGATAGATTTGAACGCGTACCTGATGTAGGTTGCATTTGCACCTAGGAAGTCAGTCATTATGGTTGTAAAACTAAGCCCGTTTGTGAAATTGCCAGACTGAAAAAGCTATAGAATGATAAATCTGCTTTCTCCTGGCAACAGCACCCCCACCCCCAGCCCAGCAAGGGGAACACAGGCTTAAACAGGATCTGCAGATCAGCAGCACCTGCAGCTTTGACTAGTCAAGGAGACTCCCTTGGGGGGCTTGCAGGGCTGGGATGGACGAGATGGAGCCAGGGCGGGGTGGGCATGAGAGGGCATCTGCCTCTGGCAGCAGAACCCCCCTGCCCCGGGGCTGGGTCCTGGGGCCTAGGAGTGAGCAGGATGCTGCGGGGCTGAGTACCAGGACAGAGAGGGGCCTGGGCCGTGGCCTCACCGGGGAAGGAGCGGCGGCAGCATGGAGCCTGGGCGGCGGGGGGAGGGTCTTTCCAGGTTCATATCCGTTTGACGTCCGTTTGCATCGCACCAGCGGCTGCTGTTCTGGGCAGGATAGAGAATTAGTGACTGCCTGAGAAGTCCAGGAGGCCCCAAACGGCGCAAGTCGGCGATGCTGCGCTCTCGTTGGAATGAAATGAGCGAGAGGAGGGGCTTTCTGGAGGTATTTTAAATAGAGCAGTGGCCCACCACTCACTCTGCCTCAGAGGCTCTAATAAGGTCACCTGTGAGCCACACTCAGCCTGCCTGCCGTGTGGTGTGTGTATTTAAAGAATCAGCTTCATGCGTATATGGATATACACACAGAATAGATTTCTCAGTTGATCGCCAACATTTACCAGTGGTAAGGCATCATACGCATGTGCTTTCCAGCCCGTCCTGACCCGTTGGCAGGCCTGGCCACCCGGGTCTGTAGCCCCCCAGCAGGAGGTCCTGGGCAGCGCTGCCCCTCAGTAAAGGCATAGCCACGCTGGACCTCAGTGCACTCTGGTCCCCACCTCGGAGTGCCACCCTTGCTGTGCTCAGGTCCGCCATCCGCCGCCCTGCGTGGCCTCCTCTTTCGTTGTTAGGCCCATGCTGCTGGAATGTCTGCTATGGGGAGCGGTTGAACGCTTTTAAGAGCTTGTTGGCATCGAACAGACCTAGGTTTGGGTCCCGGCTCCCCCCAGGCAGCTTGACGGTTGGCTTCGGGCAGGGCACCCATGAACCCCACTTTCAGAACCTGCAGAGTGGTGGTCACACCTCCCTTGTGGCATTGTGAGCTGGCAAAGGCTCTAATGTGTGTACACGGCATATTTTCTGGTCCATAAGCTATCTGTTCGTAAATCCTAGACAGCGTATTATTGTAATGTGGGCCTATGGGCTTGCTCTGTTAGGAGGGGTATAAGAAAGAAAAACAGTGGACTTAGACATGAGAGCCCTTTATGAGTCATGGGCTTTAACAGCAGATGACTTGAATTCAAATATTTCTGTTCAGCCCCAGCTGCTGTGGCTCAGTGGATTGAGCGTCGGCCTGTGAACCGAAGGGTCGCCTGTTTGATTCTCCAGTCAGGGCACAGGCCTGGTTTGCAGACCAGGTCCCCAGGAGGGGGCGCGCAAGAGGCAACCACACACTGATGTTTCTCTCCTTCTCTTTCTCCCTCTTCTCCCCTCTATCTAAAAATAAAATAAATAAAATCAATTAAAATAAAAAAAGAAAACTTCTGTTCAGCTCACCGCCTGTGTGACTTTGTGACAAGTTATTTAACCAGAGTGATCTCACTTTTCTTACCTGTAAAATGGATATAACAAAGCCCCCCCTCAGAGGGTCACATCAAAATTAAATGGCAACATTTTGGTGCCCTAGGAAGAAAAGAATGATGTTTCTAAAGAATCCAGTTTGTTCATCCTAATAAACAGTAGTAATTGGATGATATACAGCGGTGGTCTTCACACTGGGGCCCATGGCCATGGACAGTGGAAGAGGAACTGTGTTTGGATCTTCTAGTTCAACTTGCTTGTTCTCTGAAACCACACTGCCCAAGCGCACGCCCGTCTGTGGGCCCCTGCCAGGAATTCTCTTTTCCAGCTTCTCGTGCTGCTGCTCCCATTTCACAACAGGAGGGCCCACCTCACCACCTGAGTTTTCTGCCCTACTGTACCTGAGGGCACAGGGCATGCACACACAGTTCAAAATACGGGCTTTTAGACAGCCCGTAGAAGAGCTTCTTGCCTTTCACTCTAAACATATTTTGTTCTTTTAAGTATATTTTCTTGATTATGCCATTACAGTTGTCCCAATTTTTCCCCCTTTGCTTCCTTTACCCAGCACCCCCCACTCCCTCCAGCAGGCTCCCCCTTATTTATGTCTGTGGGTCATACATGTAAGTTCTTTAGCTTCTCCATTTCCTATACTATTCTTAACCTCCCCCTGTCTATTTTGTACCTACCAATTATGCTTCTTAATCCCATTTCTCCCATTCTCTCCCTTCCCCCTCCTAGCTGAAAACCCTCCGAATGATCTCCGTATCTATGATTCTGTTCCTATTCTGGTTATTTGCTTAGTTTTATGTTTTGGGGTTTTTTTAGATTCAGTTGTTGATGGTTGTAAATTTGTTGCCTTTATAATGTTCATGGTTTCGATCTTCTTTTTCTTAAATAACTCCCTTCAGCATTTCATATAATAAATGGCTTAGTGATGATGAACTCCTTTAGTGTTTTCTTATTTGGGAAGCTCTTTATCTCACTTCGATTCTAAATGATATCTTTGCTGCATAGTGTAATCTAGGTTGTAGGTCCTTACTTTTCATCACTTTGAATACTTCTTGCCAGTCCCTTCTTGCCTGCAAAGTTTCTTTTGAGAAATCCACTGATAGTCTTATGGGAACTCCTTTGTAGGTAACTCTCTGCTTTTCTCTTGCTCCTTTTGAGAGTCTTTATCTTTACCCTTTGGCATTTTAGTTTTGATGTGTCTTGGCATGGTTCTCTTTAGGTCCAACTTGTTTGGGGCTCTCTGTGCTTCCTGAACTTGTATGTCTATTTCCTTTGCCAAATTAGGGAAATTTTCTTTTATTATTTTTTCAAATAAGTTTTCAATTTCTTGCTCTTCCTGTTCTCCTTATGGCATCCCTATGATTCAGATGTTGGTGCATTTGGAGATGTTCCAGAGGCTCCTTATACTATCCTCCTTTTTTTAAATTCTTTTTTCTTCTTGCTGTTCTGGTTGAATGTTTGTTTCTTCTTTATGTTCCAAGTCATTGACTTGAATCCTGGCTTCACTCCCTCTACTATTGGTTCCCTGTAGATTTTTCTTTATTTCACTTAATGGAACCTTCATTTCTTCCTGGGTCTTTTTTATGCTGTTGCTATACTCTGTGAGTTCTTTGAACATCCCGATAACCAATGTTTTGATAAGTCTTAGTTCTTTTTTGCTTAGTTCTTTTTCTGGGGTTTTGTTCTGTTCTTTCATTTGGCCATGTTTCTTTGTCTTCTCAATTTGGCAGCCTTCCTATGTTTGTTTCTGTGTATTGGGTAGAGCTTCTATGACTCCCTATCTTAGTAGTGCGGCCTATTGTAGAAAAGGCATCTGTAAATTGTATGGGGCGGAGCCTTAGGTAATCGCCAGAGCGGGGAAACCCCCTTCACTGCTTTGTGACTATGTGGGGTTGGCTCTGAGAGGGGAGAGTGCCACCACCTGGGTTCTGGCAGCTCACCCAGTGCTCACCCTGTTTCCAGTCACTTCACCCCCTTCCTGTGTGCAAACGCACCCTTCCAGCTGCTGCCCTGGTGTTGAATCCCAGAGTCGGTGTGGTTGTATATGTTCTAAGACTGTGCTGGTCCTTTAAGTGGCAAAAACCTGGCAGTTCTTCGGCTGCCCCAACTTCCGCTGGTTTTTACAGCCAGAGGTAACGGGGATCCACTTTCTCTGTGCTAGAACCCTGGGCTGTGTGGTCTGGCCTGGGGCTGGGATCGCTTGCTCCCAAAGGTATCCCTCCTGTCTGCTCTGACTCTGTTGCCACTGCCACCTTTCCACACAGTACCACCTCTCCACCCATCTCCGTGACTCAGCCCCCTCCTACCTGTCTGGGTGAATGTGTTTTCTTTAAATTGTTGGTTGTTGGACTTCCATACACCTCGATTTTCTGACAGTTCTGGGTGTTACTAATTTTGAGATCTGGTTGTAATTCTTCCTGTGGTGCGTGAGGAGGCAAAGCGTGTCTACCTGTGCCTCCATCTTGACTGGAGAAATATGTTTATTACAAGATAAAACATTGTAACTGCAAAGTATGACACTAGAAATGGGATATTTTGACCAATGCTGGGGTTTTCTGAATTTAGGTATGCTGTGCATGTGGGCAGCAAGAGCTGTATGAGGTTTGGATAACCACCTTTCCTTTCTGTTCTCCAACTATCATCAAAGAGGATATTGTGCCCCAAGGAATGTTTAATGAGAGCCGAGTAAAGACAGGCCCTGCGAGAAATAGCACGGAGGAGGGCGCCGTGTTTCATCAGGCAGCGCACTCCCGTAAAGCTCGCTGGCTCGTATTTACATATATTAGAATTGGAATAGCTAAGATTTGTTTGAAATTTAAAACAAGTTGAGAAATATTCTTTTACGAAGCACCCTCTGCCTGCATTTCACCCTACTCAGTTTCAGATTTCAAGGAGGAGGGATAAAAAGCTCTCTTTACATCCACAGATGAATGTTCTGTCTTGATACAGAAGGAACATGGACTATTGGAAATTCGTGCTTTGTTTTCTCCAACATTCATGCAGAAGACACTTTCATTAAGTTTGGCAAAAAAAAAAAAAGATTATTCGATATCATGTCCATGTCTGTTTTTATTACTCCAGAGCGTTCTGTGATTGCCGCCCTTCGGCCTCTTCTCTCCTTGTTTGTTTCTTTCATGTGTCCATTAGACTCAAATGAACTGTGTGTGAACATGTGGTCAATGTTTTCTCTTGGCTTTGTTGTTAATTTCTATCTAATTCTATTCATTCTAGTTGTAAATAACTTCCTATATAATGAAGTGTAAAGTAATTGAAAATATCAATCACTTCCATCTCATTAAGAAACACATTTCCTAAGTTTTTAATGTTTAATCATTATTTTTCAAAGTATGTAATACATTTATTGTGTTTTGATTATCAGCAAACATGTAACCCAGAAGAAATATTTTTAAGCACTTTGAATCTTTTGGTCACAGGAAATTCTCTTTAAATTGCCATCTTTATATTTTTATTTCAGAGAAGGATGATGGGAAATTGGTGTGTATCTTTAAGGCATAAAAATATGTTACATTAGAATACATTTCTGTGGGGTAGATAAATTTAGTGCCCAAGTTCAAAGAGTAAAAAGAAACAATATGAAAGTTGTATTGGTTACAGAGCTCATTTTAAAAAATTAATAATGTGGATATCAAAATCAGTATATTATTTAGATTCCACTGGATACATTTAAAACAGTGGTGTAACAGTTTTCTTTGAAAAAGGTGAAAATATGTCATTGTTTTATATACGCAACTACTTAAACTTACGGTAAAACAATTTTGGTGTGAACTTAAAAGCACTGGAGGAGATGGGACTCTTTCTGCAGTGCTCTCCGCACTAGCGAATGCACCTGCGCATTCGATGCTCTCTGGACAGTCCACAAGTGGACAGTGCCATTGGGCTGGGGGAGGGACTCCTTACGTATGGACCATTGAAATAAGTAGATGCTTCGCTGCCACTTCACTCGAAACAGTGAGGAGAGATGGGTTTTTTCCGAAGCAGAGCGGTTCGGGGCCGACATCATGATCTCTGTTCTGTTCACTGAGGGCTTCGCACTCCGAGATGGGCTATGAAGGACACATCATGTTTTGTCATCATTTTTTTTCAAGATATAAAACCTCACTAAAAATCTCATGCTGTTTTTTCAAATTACTCTTTCATCTCCTTACTCCCAGTAAGCACATTCAGCTGTCATGCAGTAACCTCTGTGAGGCTGTTCCAAGTCTCAGATTGAAAACACGGGCACCTCATGAAAATGGCAGCTGTTTCCTGCCCGATGCTGAATCCCCATCTACCCATCCCCCTCCACTTTGCTGTCAATTATGAAAATGCTCACTCTATAAAAGAGAAAATAATGTAAATTCACCTTTTGCGACTTTGACAAAAAATAGCATTTTCTGTGCTGCTCGTATTACAGTTCAACGGTATGGCGGGTCTGGACTAGTTTCAGAGGCTGTATTATTCTGTCCATGCTCATGTCCTCGTTTCAGCACAGGTGACTGTGTGACACAGTGACAGCCATGTAACCATCACACCAAGTTCGCATACATAGGTGTCATAGGGAGTTACCTATCTGCTTTTTTCCAGAAAACATTTATTCAAAATTATTTTCTATTTTGGGATAAAAAATTTTGTTGTTATATTCAAAGTATATATCTCCAGGCCAAGAATTTCTCACTGCTAGGCACTGTACCCATTGTTAAAAAGAAAGAATAATCGGATATTCTAAACTGCTGAAAAATCTTCCAGTTCCCTTCTGTGGCCTGCCTGTGGGGTTCAATCTCTGTGGCAAAATAACAATAGAAATGTGATGGATGTTTATTCTTTTTTATTACAGTAAAAAAATAGGAATTGTTACAGGAAAAAATACTTTTTCTTAAGCCTTGTTAAAAGACAAAAAATTTCACAGTATCATGAAAGTTTATTAAATATCTGAGAATCACCTTTGTAAGAAATGAGTAGAACCTACATAAAGATAAGTAGTAAACGTCATGGATATAAAAGAGAATCCTAGATAGGAAATCTAAACATCGTACAAATGTCAATTCCATTGAAATTATCATAGAAGCTTTGTCTAATTTCAATAAAAATCCCAATGCTATTTTTTTCTTACGGGTAACTTGATTCATGAGGTGGTTCCAAAGCTCATTTAGAAATATAAACAGAAAAAAGTATCAACAAATTTTCAAACCATTAGGTGAATAATGGGGAAGAATTTTCCCTTCCAAGGGCATATTAGAATGCCTCAGTAATTAAATAACATGTTAGTGGTATGAAAATAAATATTCCGGAAAGGAATTTGAACTAGACCATTATATACATAAAAATACATAAACTCAAACGAGCATTAGAACCAATGGTAAAGAAACCAGTTATTTGGAAACAGTATTGAAAAATGGATCCTCATTTTATACCAAACACCAAAATTTTAGATACATTTAAGAATTAAATTAAAAAGTTATAAGAAAACAGAGGTTAATGATCTATAAATACACCAAGACAAAGGATAAAAAGTATTGGAAAAATTCACTGAAATCAGATCACAGATACCCGTATCCAATTTTACAATGTATGTGCGAATAATCATCACAGATGAAAAGCCAAATGATGAACCAGAAAAATACTTGCAACAAATCGGACAGGCTTGTTATCTGTAAGAACCCGGGGCTCTCTGAACACAGTGCTGGAGACTCAGGTTTGCATGAGGCCTCCCACTTTGGGGCGCGTCCTCAGGCAGCGGGGGCACAGGCAGGAGCGGTGCAGAGCAGCCCGTATAGAACCCGGACAGGCCCGTCGCCAAGCTGACGGCCATTGCAGATGGCTCTAGCTAAGGCCCACCAGGGACTTGGGGAGCCTTGCGAAGCAGATCTCGGAGCAGTCTGCCTACAGGGTGACAGAAGAAACGATTCACTTCTCAGCTCCCTTACTCAGGTGCTGGGGGTCGGGCCCTGGCCATCAGCCCTCATGGCTGGTCACTCAGGCATGAGCACCAGGCACGCGCTCTCGTACCGGAGAACCCTCAGGGTAGGAAGCAGGGCGCATGAGGCGGGGGTTGGCGCGGGGGCGCTGCCCGCTGCCCCCATGTGGAGCCACACAAGGCTGTGGGAACTGGTGGCCACAGCCGCGGCTCAAATGACAGGTGGGTCCAGAATGGCTCTTGAAATGGAGCCCAAGAAGGTTAAACTGAGTTTGTTCTTTGAACCTCAGTATCGCTTGCACCTGCCTTCAAGTGCCACCCATCAGAGTCCCCTCCGAGGGGATGGATGGATAGTCGCAGGTTCTACAAGGAGTTCACACAGCAGGGTCAGAGCAGCAGCCGTTTTTCTTATTGGAGCCAGGGTCCTGATGCTGCTGACACGGGACTGTGGGTGCCACTGCTGGGGCCACTGCCCCATGTGGCCCAGGATGTGCGGACTGCTTGCCCAACCCAGGGCCCCGCAGCACCCACCACCACTGCTGCCCGTGCCTCTCTCTTAGACCCACTGCCGTGCGTCGCCAGCCCGGGGTCTCAGAGTCCACAGTGCAGTGGCCGCCTGCACCTCCTGCGACCGCACCGCTGCTCGGGGAGGGCATCCTCCCAGTGCAGGAGTGGGGGCAGTGCTGGGTGACCACGTGTGCCCCTGTCTGCTCCAGGAAGCGGGTACTCTTGGCTGAAATGGCCCTAAGGCTTCTTCCGGGAGAGCTTCTGGGGCTGTGCCTGTGGCCCCTTCTGAGTGGCAGTTCAGAACCGAGGCTCTTCTACTTAGCAGAAATGGACATTTAAACCCTTGGTTTTGTTTTGATTTTGTTGGGTTTCCTTTAATTTGCTCTTCCTGATAATGAACTAGCCTGGAAATCATTCTGTTAGCCTAGCAGAGTCGTGCTGTGGTGTGCTGGCTGCAGACGTTCCCTGCCATGTTTATTCAAAACCAGAGCAGCGTTTCCTATATGGTAGTGGCATATGGTCCTAAGATTTTTATCATATTTTCTTATATAGAGCCAGGAAACTTTCTCTGCTTAAAAATGTGTTTATAAACAATAGGCACGCAATGAATAGTCCCATCTGTTAGGTGAACATAATTTGTAAAAGAATTCTTGTAATAGGTGGAGTACGTTGCAACTATTTTTTGTATATTTTTTCCCCTGGTGAGATATTCAGCTGAAGATATGGCCCAAAACAGCATATGCCTAACATTCCATTTCAGAGCTGTTTCTCTCTGTTGTCAGAAAGCAGCGCTATTCTGTGCACCAGTGTGTAGGATCGCTGTAGCGAACTCATAAGGATTTAACATCTATTTGAGAGCCTAGAAAAAAGGAAAAACAGACTGAATAACAATTACATAAACCCGGTTAGGCTGCAACGATGAAACTGTTCTTACAGTTTTCAAATATGTGCTCCAATGACTGTTATTTCTTTTCCGAAAACTTTTGTTGGCTTTGTTTTAATCTAATCTCAAAGCTCCTCCTTATTATAATCACAGTATATAATAAAATTTGCTCATCCTTCTAGTTTTATTTGTAATTTAAATAAATGGTATTAAATTCTTGTTTTCAGTTTAATATTATTCTGATTATATTCACTAATTAATTTTTTATCTGAAACAAACCATTCCTCAGAAAAGAATCAAATTTTGAAGATTAAAACTAGCAATATTTTTCTCATAAAAGATTTTATTAGTCTTGCCATAGGATCTCAAGATGGTTATCAGAGGGAAAACATACTTCAATTAATATTTGCTTAATACTGAATTAGCTCGATTGTCCAAATGTTTTATTCACTTAAAAATTATACCTATCAGTTCCTTTTTCAGGCTGACTAATTGGACATATTTGAGTAAAAAGATGAGCAATTAATTGAATAGAAGTGACTTCAAGGTATGCTTAGGAACTGAGCAAATAAAACATACCACATGTAGTACCTTCTACCTGATTTAACTTATTCTGATTATACTCTGTAAGAGACAGTATTTTTAAATTGAAGTAACTCTTGCCAGAACAGCTCTTTAGTAAAAGATAGCATCACTGTGTTTTCCGTTTTTCAGAAAATAGGCTACCATTCGCCTGGGTTTTAGCTCTCTTCTTTTTTATGACAGACAACCTTCCCATGTGTCAAAAGTATCCAAGCCCCAAACCTTAAACCTTATTCTTGATTTGTCTGTGAACATGGCCTAGAAACCAATTAATGTACTCTCTTATGTAGCATGAAAGGTTTGGCCTCGGAGCTGTAAAACTCACTTTAAGTGGTTCTGGGTCATATATCCTACTTGCTTGCAGATTTCAAAACATCCTAAGTTATAAAACTAACAGTAAACCTAAAGAAGGCTTTAATGGAAACTGTATCTTCTATCCACATTTTTTTCCCCTATAAAATTTTACTGAGGTTTTCTGAAAGGCGTTGATTTGAAGGATGATTACTTATAGTCGCAAGAATGGCAAATACAAATGAAGTGACCATTCAGTCATCCGGAAAGGTTTTAAGATTGATATCAGGCCATGGAAGTGGGTACACTGTGTGGGAAGATGACCACAGTGGTGAGCGGAGAGGCCACGTTTGCCAGGAGGTCACTGGTCTTAATGACATCTGTACCACATCCTGGAAGCATTGTTTAAATTTTCATAAAGAGTGACACATGGCACATTATGTTAAAACTGTTGCCAGCCCTAGAAATCATTTTTAGAAATTCTGAGAGAGAATTACAAAGACTTTGTATGGAGAGGTCTAGTGTAAGTGTAATGGTTTTTAGCTCCTTCCGTTTCCCTTTCCTTCAACCAGCTGCAAGTGACATCCCCTGCATGTGCGGCACTGTGGCCACTCCTGGGAGACAGTGATGGGCAAGACTGATCTGGACCCCATGTCATGTAACATTTCCAGCTGGCTGGGGAGCCGGAGCCAGGTTAAGTACTCTCACAGATAGAGTGCAGCTACAGCGAGCGAGTTGGTCAGGGAGGGGTCGCATGGGTGTTAGTTTACCAAAAAGTCAAGTCTTTGTCGAGCAGCTCCCAGCCCAGATACCAGGTTGCGCTAGAGGGGCCACCACTAATACTCATGTCTTGTGCTTGGCAGGTATGTCATCCCGTCTTTGAAGAGGTTGGATGCCGGGTTCTACCGCTGTGTGGTGCGAAACAGAATGGGAGCTCTCCTGCAAAGAAGATCGGAAGTTCAAGTCGCATGTATGTGTACACTGAAAGATCTCTGTGTTCAACAACAGCTGTGGGATGCTAAGCAGAATCAGTTTCAGCCATCTCAGGGCCTGAGGGTCTGTCTCAGGTTCTATTTGGAATAGAGTAATTGCTAAACGTGGTTGAGAGATAAGTAAGTTGCTGGTGTAGCTGGTCCAGTGACGACAATGGGGCTAATGAGGTGAAGGCCCATTTTTCAGTGCAATTGATTGAGGGCCCAATAAACACTGTGGAAGATAGATAGATAGATAGATAGATAGATAGATAGATAGATAGAAAGGAAAAAATGGAAAGAAGGAAGGAAGAAAGGAAAGAAAGGAGGGACGGAGGGAAGGAAGGAAGGAAGGAGGAACGGAAAAGACAGAAGAAGGAAAGAGAACAAGAAGCTTTCTGTTTTATAAATTAGCTGCTCTCAGCTTTCATTGTATTCTGATTCAAATGTATTTAAAATAAAAATATAAACCCAATTAGATAACATTTCATCCATTTATAATCAGTTCTTTCCAATGATGATTTGTTTAGAAACCCTTTAGCTGCACAACAAAAAGTTCATGGATTAATGTCCCCAATCATATTAATGTAACAGTGATTTAGTTAATTCTCTGCTGGGCAGGCCCATTTAGGAGAACGAAACTCTGAAGAGTAACTGAGGGAGCTGTCGAAATGCTGGGAGCGTGAATTCTCGCGTAGCCCCGCGGAAGAACAGGAGCAGGAAGTTGGCCTATGCAAAGCACCCCATACTTTCCTTTTCCAAAACCTGTGCCCAGAAAAGCGGCCTGCCTGCTTCATTAAATGCTGAACTTACTACCAAATGACTCTTCATTTAAAAGAAAGCAAAAAGTGTTAGGAAATTATAAGTTATGTACTAATACGTCATGATAGGTATTAGAGAACTCGTCAGAGCTCCCGAACTGGACCGTGCTAACTGGCGATGACAGCATTTCCTCATTCGTTATTTCGATCCCAGTTAAGGCCTATAGTTCTCAGTGTTACTGTTCAATATATAACGTAAAATCATTTCTAGTTATTTTACTATTCTGTAATTACTAGTGACTGAGAGAGATGCAGATGCTAACACGTGTTTAGTTATGTTTTTATTTACTAGGAAGGCATGAATTTTTCTGAATTGTGATAAAGTCACTCAGCTAGATCTGCAGAATAATTAAAACATTTTTCAATTGAAAAATTGGAAACAATAAATAAAATCATTCCACAAACATGTTTGAATAAGTCGATAGATTGGAATTTATTATTATACAGTACATTCTACTTTATAAAATTAAATTTTAGACTCTTTCTTGCTTAATTATTTCTCTCCTTGTTTCTATCCTTTATCTCTTACATTTTCTCTTATCTCTTTTCTCCTGCTCTTTGATAACAAATTTTACTTTAATATAATCAGGAATGTTTTCCTAATCTGTTTCATTACTTTATCTTTTTCCTAGAATATTAAATGCTGCTTATAATATAGGAAATAGTTCTTCTTTTAATCAAAAAGCCATTGATAATAGAGATATTCTGTGGACTATTCCAGAGTTCTATATATTCAGGTAAATATAGCATATGTGCCACATCCACGCACGTTCACATATGTGTGTACCTAATCATAATATGGAAATCTGTCAAAAATTTCAAATGTTATTAGTTTAAAAATTGGCAACTTATACCCACATTCTAATGATGGGTTTCTCCCCCACTGTAACCCCACTGTAAAACTGGTAACAAGTAACAAAGACTGGAATCAAACCTACCTACTCCAGACTAAGTCAGCAGTACGAGATTTGGAGAACCCTCTAAAAATGAGTCCGATGTTGACAATTATTTCTCCCAAAAGAGCTCTGAGGGAGACAGTCACCCCAGAAATGAAGAGGAGAGAGACGCCAGCAGAGCGCCCACGGTGCCGGGGCAGAACTAGCTGGAGAGGCTGGGGAGCCGGCAATGTCTCAGCTCCTCAGTTCTGTGCCTGAGACCCGTTCGCGTGGCCCTGGGAAGCTTTTCAGCAGGTCCGGTCTGCGTGGACGTCTCCCAGGCGTTTCACTGCGGCGCCGGGGCCGCGCGCAGAGCAGGGCAGGCCCCGTGGAGGCCGCACTCCCGCCCGTCCCGTCCAAGGCCTCCGTCTCCTCCCTCCATCCCGGCGATGTGGGTGCCTGCTGGGAACTATAGTTACTTCCATCTTGGGCCCCCTCCCCCTCAGAGAGGAGTTTTCTAGAACTTAAAAGGTCTTGTTTTTCTCTGCAGATATGGGAAATTTCGTAGATACAGAGCAGAGGAAAATGGTTCCTCAAGGCCAGGCGGCCGTCCTCGGCCTACTGCCCATCAGCAGCTACCCTCGACCTCAAGTGACCTGGTTCCGGGAAGGACGCAAGGTTATTCCCAGCAGCAGAATGTGAGTCCTTTCAAACCTTCCCGCTCCGAGTTCGAGTCATTAACCTTGTCGGCACCACTCACATGTTGCGTTGACCAGCTGGCCTTTGAAAAGAGCAGCTGAGGCCGTAGCCTGCCCCTCTGCCTAAGGGACAGCGGCGTCAAGCCCGGCTTGGGACCGTGTGAGAGGTTAAGAGCCAAGTACTATAACTCTTAGGTCGGCGCACACCCTTCCCGACCCCTCGCGGTGCATGACCTCCCGTTGGGATGCGGTCCTTGAGACGTCCCGGTGGCCCTGCGTGGCGTTCGACTCCGAGCACAAATTTAGCGAGTGCTGGCACTTACTGACGGAGCAGGGTTTTCCCTCTTCATGCTGTTGGATACCACTTTCTTTGACGATAAAGCAGTAATTACTGCTTATTTCTCTTTATCCTTTTATCCTGCCAGGACAGTTTTATTTCCCTTCGTCTAATTAGTGGTTCGCCCATCTATTGCAGGGTAGCTGCTTTGTGATTAGTTAAGCATTATTTCAAGGTGTTCTTGCCTATCCCAAATTCAATTTATTTATCTAATGGCAAACAGATTTTCTTCATTTCGCTTTAAGTGATTAAAAAAGAACATTTAGCATATATTTCATGGCTGGCACCTTGCCATGTAATTTAAAGACAACGCACTACATTTCAGGGTTTCAGAGGTGAGCGTCCAAGAGAGCCAGGACGCTATAAGCTCGCGCAGCGGCCGGACATTTACGCCGTCAGAGTGCTGCTCGGAGATAGAACCCACAGACAGGACGCGCTCTAGCTTGGTTTATTTTCCACATAGGTTATGCGTAAGGTGTCATGCTGAATGGCTTTCGGATGGAACCACGACAGGGCCTCTGGGTGCCAAGCCTGCCTCCCCCGCCTGGGCAGTTAGTGCGGGGCCTCCGTGAGCCCGGTCTCACCGCTTCCCACCCAGACATCTGAACCCTGCTCGGACCTCGACTGTCCTCAAGTTTCTCTAGCAAATGTTTCTATTTTGGTTATTGGAAACAGAAAAAGATTGAAATATATATAAAAGCCATATTTTAAATTCTAGTAAAAGAGCAGTTACCTTAGAAATGGGATCACAGCTCTCCTTTTTTTATTTTGTTAAATATTGCTTAGGTACCACCTTTATACCCATCCCGGTGTTAACAGGTTACTCGGGTTGGGGTGAAACAGATGAGTGATCAGTTTCTCGTTCTCTTA
This sequence comes from Mormoops blainvillei, assembly GCA_004026545.1. Classification (NCBI taxonomy): domain Eukaryota; kingdom Metazoa; phylum Chordata; class Mammalia; order Chiroptera; family Mormoopidae; genus Mormoops; species Mormoops blainvillei. The sequence goes on along the minus strand of PVJD01001091.1, from coordinate 271,542 downwards.
GAAGATGGGCTAAAAAGAAGGCATCTAAGCCAGATTCCCGGGAAATATTCTGGAAGGTTCTCCTGTTGAGTGGCACAGTGTGGCTGGGCTGATTTGGGATGAGTCCTGGGAAGAGTCGGTTCTGGTAAGGGTGGGAGATTGAATTAGATTCCTCCCCACCCTGGGAGCTTCTCAGGCGCGTCAGTGGGGCCGCAGTTCCTGGTGTGGAAGGAGTATTTCAATTCAGTGGCGGATGATTATATGGTGATTCACTTGTTAACCTGTGCTCTGCGTGTATTCATGAGACAACGTGTATCCAAGGAGGACGAAAAGATGTGGAATGAAATAACAACTCTTCTTTTTATAAGCTTTTTTTTTCTTTTGCAAATTCTTGCTAAAGACTATTTAATTCCTGGTGAGCTAATAATGTAAAGATGCTGGTGGGGCTTTAGCTTCACGTCACATCAAACAAATGGTCTGCTTACAGCTGTGAAGCTGCCGATAATCTCCAGCCTCGGCAGAAGAATATCCCGGTGTACCTTTTTTAATAAAGAGATGAGCTGAAGCTGATTATGGATGTTTACACTTTTGCAAGGTCCTTCAGTTTCCCATTTTCCACCTCGTCCTCACCCTCATATTTATTAAGCACCTGCTGTGTGAGGTGTCATAACTCAGTCCGCACGTGGTCTCCTCCACATACACCTGAGCCACCCAGAGATGCGTGACGTCCCGCCTGCGGGGAAGCTCAGCTTTGGCCCACCGATGGGAGGGCCGTTTTGCACCGCCCCATCCCGAGGCGTGGCAGACAGAAGTCAGAGGGGTCATTTCAAAACTGGAATGTTTGCCTCCCACGTGTTGAAACAGGTCAAGCTCCTGCACCTGCTTTTAACCTGAGCGTCAGGTCAGGTCCCTGGCACAGCTTGTACCCGCCCCTGGTTTTCAACGTTAGCTCATGACCTTCGAAATGTCAGGTCTGGGCGTACAGTTAAATGATTTTTTTTCGTTTTCAAGGAAACCAGTAAGTCTAATGTTTCCTAACTTGAAAAATTAGTTCCATAGCACATTAATAATTTTAACAGCAGCTACTATTTATCGAATTGCTGCTTTAAACGCATCTTCCCTAATCCTTACAGTTGCTTTCTGAGGCAGGTCTAATTAGCTCCACTTAGGGCTCCCAGAACTGGAGGTGAGGGGTATTAAACCACCTACCCAAGGGCACACAGCTGGCAGTCGGCTGAGCCGGGATTCAAAGCAGGTCTTCCCGACTCTAATCTCGCGCTCTCCCTGCATCGGGCTAATTCTGCTTTATACTTTCTTTGGCTGAGTTTTCCTTACACTTTGCTTTTCTTTTTTTTTTTTTTCATATACAGCCCATGTTTGTTTTTGCTCCTTTTCTAGAACCCCAGCTTCCAATTTGAAACACTGTGGGTCAGGGCGGGCCACCGTGAGTCATGGGCACACACAAACGCCCGGGCACAGGCCACCGCAGGGCGGGCCTGCGTGTGCATGTGGATCTTTTGTACCGGGTCCATTGGCCTCCAACCTCAGAAATTTCTCACAAAGAGAAGGGTGGCCTTCCAGTTAAGGTGTGGACTGTGTGAAACTCAGAGGTGGGGATGGAGATGGAGATGGGAGCTCTCCTCGTGTAGGGATCGCCAGGCGCCTTAGCACAGGGCGGGTGGCAACCGGAGGTGGAAGGATGGTCACCACATGCAGCATCTGGCACCCGGTCGCTGGCAGCCTCTTTGTTCTTGAACTAGACACTCGTTCGATGAGGAGGTTTAAACTGTGTAGGAGAAATAGCAGCGGAAATTTATCATCCTTCCCAGAAAAGTAGCTGGTGAGTGTCCCAGCAGTGGCCCTTGAGAAAGGCGACCTGAGACACGGAGCCTGGGCTCGGGGGGCGAACACATGGTGCGACATACAGGCGTTGTGTCACGGAGCTGTACACTTGAAACCTGTATAATTTTATTAACCGATGTCACCCCAATAAATTCAATAAAAATTTTTGTAAGACGAAACACGTACAAAGTACGGACTGCCATGTGGGCATTTTTTCCATTCATTCACCCAGTAATTGGTGAGGGCAGGCTGTGTGCCAGGTGCCATGGCAGGCTCCGGTTAGACAGCAGAAACAAAAGAAAGTCCCTGTTCGCAGGCAACCGCCATGCAGGTGGAAGGAAACATGCTAACGGATGCGTATCTGACATGCCAGCTGGTGACAGGTAGTGAGGATGAAATAACGCAGGTGGTGGAGTGGGGAGTGCGGGCTGCGGGGGTGCTGTTTTAGATACGGAATCAGAGGAGGCCTCTGACAATAAACCATTTGAGCAGAGACCTGAACGAATCAAGGGGGAAGGCATGGGGTGCATCCATGAGGGCAGCGAGTGCGAAGGCCCTGCGGTCGGCGCTCCAGGAGCCAGAGGCGTAGACCCAGGCTGCTCAGCCATGGTGTGGAGGGCCTCGGCCATGACTGAGGGTCCAAGCAGGACGGCGAGCCAGTCTTACCTGTGATTCTTCTGTTGCGAATCATGTTGTGCACGGACTGTGGGGTGACAGAATCGGAAGCCAGGAGGCCTGGGGCACGGTCTGCCGCAGCAGTCCAGGTGGCTCCTGTCAGGGCGGTTTGGGCAGCGCTGGTGGGAAGTGCACGAGAGTGATGTATTTTGGAAATGGAGTTGACAGGGTCCCCATTGGGTTGGACATGAGGCATGAGAGAAGGAGGGAGCTTGGGTCACTGAGCCTCCCAGATGGAGTTGGGACATGCTTGGGCACAGTGAGTTTTAGGTGTGTTTGTGGGGTTGGTGGTGGTGGCTAACATTTGCTTTGAATGAGTAGGTTTGAAATCCATGGTGGATGGTCACACACATAGACAGGCTCAGAGTCAGCAAAGAGACGGGTATTGGTGCAGCGATGGTGCTGAGAGCTCTTTAAAGCCCGGCGTGGAGCATGTGAGCCAGTACGCGAAGCCCGAAGAGCGGGCTCCATCAGCGAAGATGTTCTTGGCTGCAAGTCACAGAGGATAACTCTGAATGAGAAGATGATGTATTGGAGTATTTAGGGAACACAGAACTGGACCAGAAGGAGAGGACTGGGTCATAACTGGTCTGCTCCCCGGGCCCAAGGGGAGCAGGGAGCAAGTTAGCTCTGCTGGCTTCCTAAGGCTGCCCAGGTCCTAATTCCTGGAACCTGGGAGTACGTTAGGTAACAGGCAAAGGCGGACAGAGTTCGCAGAAGCAGTAGGGAAGCAATGAGGTGGGATGGTGGGGCAAAAGGAGAAAGGCCAGGTCTTCACATCGTGCAGTCATGTTTGGTGTCTGCACCCTGTGGCCCGCACACACCAAACGCTGGCAGCTCTTTCTCTCAACATCTCACTTTAGGGTTCGGCCGGTGAGGGTCATGACACCAGATGGCACGTGTAGGTCCTGTGTCCTCAAGTAGTTCTAGCCTCCCCTAGGCATCGACCATCTAAATCTTCTGTGTTTGTGACTCTGTCTGGCCTGGTGCTATGCCTGACAGGTACACAGCACTGGATTGGCTGCAGGAATGAATGGGTGTGAAACAGAGTAATGTAGTATCTGCAAACTTCCTCAACCAAAAGGAAAAAGAAAAAGAAACCTCAGGGAAAAAATGCCATCAATGAAGGAGAAATATAACTTGGAAAGCCAAACAATATTGTGAAAGAGTTGAGACTAAGTTATACTCAGAATTTTGAATAGGAAATTATAGGTTTTATTTATCTGAGAAGATGAAGAAACCCGTGTTTATTTTTCTGATATACTGAATCCAAACAGTTAGCGTGCTATCTTTGCATATCAAAGATCAGGATAGCCTTGTCCTTATAAATGGAGTCTAATATGATGCTAAAATTGTTCTGTGCCACTTTGGTGTAGATATATGTTCTTTGTTTCATTTTATTTCTCAGAATATGCAATGTGAATGTTGATGTCATGTTGTGCTGCTCTTACCTCCAGGAGGTAATTTATGGCGGCAGTTATCAGATTAGGACGCAAAAACTTGTTCTGTACGATGCCATTCTTTTGCTTAATTGCAGGTTCTTGTGCTCAAATTGCATCCTGTAGCCTACCTGACAGGAATGTGTGAGCACAGTGTGCTCGCATGGGTCTCCCTGGAAATGTGAAGTTCATAGATTAAATATTGTAAACCTCCAGCCAGCTTTGCGAGACAACTTGCTAGGAGTGACCTGAATGGCGAAGTGCGGGCAGTAAACAGCATCCCAGGTGACTTGGAAGCCGTCTCGCCCGTAACTGTTCGTGCTCGAATACTGGAACACCCATTGCCTTGTTACCGCTTCCACGCAGTTGCTTCAAGAAGGATTTGTTTAAATTAGCACTTGTATTGGAAGTCACAACTTAACGCCCGAATGAAGGAGATCTGGTTGTAATGATATTTTTATAGTTAACTAGGCTTTCAAAATAATATACTTTAAAAATTTTTATATTATATTTTATAGGCATTTTGTGAATGTTTATAGAGCGTTCTCTACAGGTGAATTGAGCCGTATTTGCTTTAAGCAAAATAGACCAGGTGATATGAGCTCCAGACCTGTTTCCCCCATTAATCCCGACCTTGGGCGGATGCCTTCCTTTCCTCCGCCTCATCTTCTCTCGTGGGGCTGAGGCAGGTGTACGGAAGAGCCCCGGGGGTGCTCCTGAGAGGGCTCGCGGCAGTTCCGCGCCTCCCCCTCTCTCCCGCACTCCCCCCATTCAGGTGTTTACTGAGCACATGCTTTGTACCTGGCTAGGGACAGAGCTGAGGCTTCCGAGGTGCTGCCGTCAGTGAGTTATGGTCCAGTGCGGACACAGATTAATGAGCGGGGCACTGTCAGGGGAGAATGGACATCGTGAGGGGAACGAATGGGGCGGGGGGTGAGAGAGAACTGAGCGGGAGAGGAGGGGTGGCCGCCACTCTGCAGAGAGTGGTCACAGACAGCTCCTCTATGCAGGTGACATTGTAAAAATCATTTTCCTGAGTTATAATAATTTGTACACAACGCAATGCACAGACTTGAAGCATAGGGGTTGATGGCTTTTAACATATGGCTGTAATCACCATCCCAGTCAGGGCCCCTCATGCAGGTGACACCCCCCCCTCGCCACCCACCCACCCACTAATCTGATCCCTATTACCACAGCTTCGTGTTGGCTGTTCCGGAATTTCTTATAGACAAGATCATAGAGTATGAAACCTTTTGTGCCTGGCTTCTTTTATTCCACATAATTTCTGTGATAGTCTCAGGGTGGTATTTAATAACAGTAATTATTAATATTTTTGAGTACCAGGCACGGTTTTAAATGTTTTCTCTATAATGGTTCATTTGATCCTCACAACAGCCCAATGAGCTGTTCTGTTATTATTCTCACTTTTCTGATACGAACTGAGGCAGAGACAGGCCCACAGCTGGACCGGGTGGGAGCTGCTTGGTCCCTGAGCCCGCACACCCCGCGGTGCGGTCTGCATTCCCAGGGCGGCGTCGGAGACGCGGGCTAGCCACGTGGGCCTGGAGGGCGGTGTTCACGGCAGAGGGGCCGATGCATGCAGAAGCACTGGGGGGCGGGCTTGTGTTTGCCCAGCCAAGGGGCTACTGTACCTTAGGGTGTTGAGAAAAGGGCGGGGGCGGAAAGAGAAGAGGCCTAAGGAGGACGCAGACTGGGATGTGCCAGAATGCAGGAGGGAATCGGGCTTTATTCCATCCACGAGAGGGGGCTTTGAAGGGTTTGTGGGTTTTTTGAAAATTTTTTCGAAATCATGGTAAAATATACATAATATGAAATTTACTGTCTTAACTATTTCTCAGCCTGCAGCTCGGTGGCATTAAGTTCATCACATTGTGCCACCCACCCAGGACTCTGTTGTCTTGTAAAACTGAAACTCACCCGTCCCCCAGCCCCCACCATTCATTCTCCTCTCTGTCTCTGTGAATCTGACAGTTCTAGGTCCTCAGATAAGTGGAGTCATTCAGTATGTCCTTTTCTTTTCAATTTTTAATTAAACATAGCATTTTGAGTTACTTACAGATTCCCATGCAGTTGTAAGAAATAATACAGGGAGACCCCACACACCCTTTGCCCAGTTTCCCCAAGGGGTCAGAGCATGTGGCACTGAGCCGCAGCAGCACAACCAGGGTACCACCCTGCTGCAGTGGACACGTGACCTTCCCATCCCCCAGGGAACCCTCCTGTCCCGTTTGCAACCACACCCGCTTTCCTTCAGCCCCCAGCCCCACCCTGACGTGTGACAGTCCCTGCTGTGTTCTCGTCTCTGTGCTTTTACCTCTCAGAGAACCTCTCCTAAAGGGAGGCTTGCCCTCTCCCATTGTAGGGTTGGCGTTTTCACTCAGCTCTCTGAGCGATCAGCCTCCACAGGCAACAGCAGTTGGCTCCTTTCTCTGGTCTGGTGGCCGCGGCGCGGGCCTGCCAGTCTGCACAGCCAGCCGCCCGTGGAAGGGCCTTTGGGTCGGTTCCGGTTTTTCAGCATTCTAACCAATGCTGCCGTGAACATTCTTGTACAAGTTTTTGTGGGGACGTATCATTTCTCTTGAACAAGTGACCAGGAGGGCGCTGGCTGAGTTGTATGGTAACTGCGTGTTCAGTTTTTAGTAACAGTTGAACTGGTTTGCAGAGTGGCTGTGCCATTATATGTCCCCACCAGCAGTTCTGAGTGTCCAGTTTCTCTGCCTCCTCGCTGGCATTTGATGCCACCCTTTTTCGTTTTAGCCATCCTGATAGTGTGTCATTATAACTCCTTGTGTTCTTCATTTGCATATCTCTAATGACTGGTGTCGAACATCTTTTAGTGTGCTGCTTTTAAAGAGAACCAAACAGAGAGAAACTAAACTTACTGAAGTGAAAACTGTAATTATTTATATAAAAAATTAACGGAGTGGGTAAAAGAGATGGCAACATGCAGCTGAAATGAGAAGCGTTATTCTGGTAGATCTGAGTAAAACAGCCCAAGTAGAGCGCAGAGACCAAAGGCCGGAAAGTGTGGAAGGCAGGCTAAGAGACGCAAAGGCTGGAATTCCCTCTCTTTCGGACCAGGAGGCAGTGCGTCGTCACCAAGGAAGGGCAGCTTCCCACACACTGTCAGGCCAGGTGGGGCTGCGGCCCGCAGCGCCAGATGCAGGTGGACGGAGGGAAGGCCGCCGTGGCACCTCCCATGGCAGCGTTTGCTGGGCACATGCAGGCCGCTGCTCCGGGAAAAGGGGGACCCTTCCCAGGCCGAGTGACCAGCCTTAGGGAAGGGTATCTTCAAATTACTTGGTTCCATTCGAGTTGGCAATGTAGTGCTTAACTTTAATGACAAGAGTTTAATATTCTCCGCACCAATTTTTCATTTGAAAATAAATACCACTTAATTTTGCATGAGCAAATCTGTGACAATAATGCATTTCTTCACAAATATTAGCCTATTATACATCTTAAGTCAGTTGCGCATAATTGCATTTCACCAACTCTACTTAATACTTTAATTAAAACTCAGATAATTAAAATACAGTTTTAATGAACAATAAATTCTGAAGTTGCCAAGGCTGTAATATGTTAGTTAAATCATACCTTGCTCTTTTTTAACTCTTAAATCTATATCTACATTGTGTTTTGACATGACAACAGTCATGACCAAGAACCACTTTTAATGCATGTAATATGTACACGGCTACGTAATCTGTCTCTGTGGCTGTCATGGGTCTGTTTACCCCCCTGCATACGGTCGGTTATTGGCTACTGACTTTACTTCTTTAAAGCAAAGAAATGGTTTTCTTTGTCCCACCCCGCCCCCACCAGTTTTACTGTGATGTAATGGACATTTAACAATGTGTTGTTTTAAGGTGTATAACATAATGATTTGATAAATGTATAAATTAAGAAATGATTATCACAATAAGTTTAGTTAACATCTATCACCACACACAGTTACAGTTTTTTTTTGTTGTTGTGATGAGAAGTTCTAAGATCTGCCTTAGCCACTTTCAAATATGCAGTTCACTGTTGTTCACTGTAGACACCACGCCGTGCGTTGCATCCCCGAGTAGCTGGAAGCTTGTGCCTTTTGACCACCTTCAGTCTCTCCTCCCGACCCTCCCGCCTTTGGCAGCCACCGCCCTGTTCTCTGGAGCTGTGTGTGCAGGTTTTTTAGATGCACATGGAAGTGCGATCATACGGTATTTGTCTCTGTCTGACTTATCTCACTTAGCATAATGCTTTCAGGGCCCATCCATGTCGTCACAAACGGCAGGATTTCCTTCTTTTTTAAGGCCGAGTCATATAACTCTCATTCTCTCTGCTCATCTGCTCTTGGACTCTGGGCTTGTTTCCATGTCTTGACTGTTGTGAATAATGTTGCCCTGAACGGGGGTGCAGGTGTCTCTTCCAGGTAGTGATTTCAGGGTTTTTTTGGATATGTACCCAGAGGTGTGGGGTCACTGGATCACATAGTAACTTTATTTTTAATTGTTTGAGAAACCTCCACACTGTCTTTCATAGCGGCTGCATGAGTTTACATTTCTACCAACAGTGCTCAGGGTTGCCCTCCTCCACATCCTCATCAGTATTGATCTTGTCTTTTTGACGATGGCCATTCTGACAAGTGGGATGACATCTCATGGTGGCTTCAGCTTGCAGTTCTCCGAGGACAGTGGTTCTGAGCTCCTCTTCCCGAGCCTGTTGGCCATTTGAATATCTTCTTTGGAAAGATGTCTACTCAGCTACTTTGCCCTTTTTTTTTTTTTAGCTGAATTATTTCTTTGCCTTTGAAGGCCCAGTAAATCAGCACAGTTCTTGGCCACACTAAATAATTCATGCCTACTGGATGACTGGATAAGTATTTCTCGAAGAAATAAATAAATAACATGGCTGGACAAGCAGGTCCATTGGTCGTCGACCAGATATGTCACGGGTGCGCATGCACAAGGATCAGCCGGTGAAGTGCACCAATAAGTGGGACGGCAAATCAGTGTCTCTCTCTCTCTTTCTCTAAAAATCAATAAATAAAAATTTAAAGGTAAATAAATAAATGATAGAACTTGGCTTATTCTGGGGAGATGGTGTGGGGCGATTTCTCTGGACTGAGACTCACAGCAGAAGGGTCTTGTCTCAGCTCTGTCATTCTGTAACGGCCCCCAACCGTGGGAGTCCCATGTGGAGGTGATAGTAGCTGTCCTACCCAGCTCTCGGAATTACCACAGGGAACATTTATTTGGTGGAGAAAATTATGATGTGAAACATCTTCTGACCTGTGAAGCAAATAGAGTACAGTGGCATTATTTTTATTATTTCCCCCCTCTGCTCATTATATCCTCTAATTATATATGTGATGATGCATCAGTGTTGGAAGTCAAGTACTCATTGGCTCGTGTGGGACTGTGGGTTTCTAGGGAACTTAGGCAATGGCGTTTGGGTCCTTGTGGTATAGAACATAAGCAGGTGTCTCCTGCCGGCTGCCGCTTCCCCTCCGCTCCTCCCTGTGACGGTGTCCTTCGGAAGCTGAAGCCAGTGCGAACGGTGACTGAGGAATTGGGGAGGCATTGCCGCCTGTGCAGCTCAGGTATGGTTCATTCCACAGTCAAATATAAGTGACTTTTAAAAGGCCTCCTTTTCAGATTGTCCGTGTCAGTGTTACTCTTCCCCAATGCTGCTCCTTTGTTGGTTCGCTCATCTGTTCATTTAACAAGCACCTAATCACCCTGGCGTCGTCCGTGAGAGTCGCTCCTGGACTCCAGGCTCCCTGGAAGGGAAGATGCTTTGGACTCTGGTCAGGGGAGTCCTGCCATAGCTAAGAAGTCAAGAAGACTTTGTAATGCTGTTTCATCTGTGACCCAGATGCAGGGCACAGTCCTCAGGGCAGCTTCCGGTGATGCTCTAGGTTGCATGTCACCCTGTGTATCAGGGGGCATCTACGCCGGTGGTTAGAGTGAAGTTCAGCTTACACCGGCACCCTGGGGACTCTGTGTCATGGCAGGCTGGCCCCTTCTGGCATTACCCCAGAATCTTTAGGCAGAAACCTTGGTACCAAAGTGAAGTTCTCTTGCACAAAGGAGGTGGGGTAAAGGAACCTTAGGATGGAAGGATCTGCTCAGAGCTCAGAGGAAGTCCCAGGGTGTGTGTCTCCCACCCAGGCCTGTGTGCACTTTAGGGCCAGGGCCGTGAGGAGCCTGTGAAATGGAGGGATCAGGCAGTGGCTCACAGGGAGGTCGATGAAAGTCAAACAGATGAGCGGTGGGCTGGCCGAACTTGGCAGGTGGTGGGCATATTGCTGTCACTATGGGCCCCCTGTGCACACTGGGCCCCCTCTGTGGGAAGGGAGGGGTGTTGCCAGGAGGAGCGGGACACCCTGCAGGGTCCCTGCGGTCCTGTCGGTGGGAGCTGCGGAGGAGCAGACTGACTGTCAATGCGAGGTCCTCGCGGATGTGAAGTGTTTGGAAAGACTGGATTCAAGTCAGAGGGGCTGACCGAGAACCAGCTGTACCCCTTCATCAGCTTCTGATCCTGGGCAGGCCTGTCGTAACATCCAGGGGACTCGGCCCTTTCCCGGGCAGCGTAGGGTAAAGCAGCCCTGCGAGTGTCTGTCTGACCTGCGGACAGCGTGCTTATCTGCTGGCCGGGGCTGCGGGGAGCTGCAGAGGGAGCGGCTGTGGGAGCAGGGGCCCTGGGAGCGAGCACGTCCTCTGCGGCACCGCCTGCATCCTCACGGCGCCGCCGGAAGGGCCAGCAAGTCTCATTCTCGGGGAGGAAAGGAAAGTGGCTGTGGATTTAGGGTCGAATGCTGTGTTAGTGACGGAGCTGAGGGTGGAGTGCGGTGCCCGCATGGGGCCTTCTGGGTTTTCTGTGAGTGGTTGTGGCCGCGTTGACCTCGGCTCGCCCGTGAGGCCGGTGACAGGGCCAGAGGGGCCTGCCTAGGAGTTCGCACCCATGCTCTGGCCCCTCGATGCCATGGGTAGCCAGGTGTCCTAGGGCAGGTCTCTAACCTCTGTGTTGCTCTTTTCCACACCTGGAAAATACAGATGTTAAGCAACTGGCCTGTGCACCTCACAGAACTTTTATTTTTGTGTGATAACGAAATACAGTGACAGACATAAAGGCCTTCCGTGAATGACCAAGTGTCATACCTGTGTATGGTGGACTTATTTACTCATGAGGGCTCATTCCTCACTGCGATCAGAGCTGACCAAAGCCTGGTCAGATCTAATGGCAAGAGTGTTAGCATTCAAATGAATATCCCAATTTCAAGGTCATCACTCACCCATTCAGCCTGTCAGTCAACGCCTTACTGGGCTCTGGGGATAAAAAATTCAGTGAAAGGGTTCTGCCCCGATGGGCTCACACCTTAGTGAACTGGTTATAGCCATTTCATTGTAGTTCTTCTTGTGTCATCTTTTTTTTCTTTTTATAACAGCTTTATGGAGAAGTAATTCACCTTCACCTACCATAAAACCTTTTTACAAAGACGCCTTTTGAGGCGTGGGGCTCTGTGGTCTTTGGTGGGCCCGCAGAGTGGTGTCGCCATCTGCGCTAACAGGACGCACCGTCGCCCGAAGGAGGCCCCGCAGCCAGTGGTGGCCCCGCCCCAGCGGCCACTCACCCACTTTCCTGTCTCCATGCGTTTGTCCATTCTGAACCTTTCCAGTAAAAGGAATCATACACTATGTGATATTTTAACAACTTATATAGTCTTTATTCAGTGTTTTGAGGATTTTTGGCTTCCACTGCCCATCATGAGGTATTTGGGGGCAACTTTCCCGAGCTACGTTCTGTGGTGGGTGAAGAAAAGGCGCTCCTTTAAGGGCCGTTTGTTAGCTGCTTCCTCCATGTCAGACACTGGCAGATGCTGGTGAGGTCGCATGGGTCCCTGTTCTCAAAAGAATTTACAGTCTGATGAGGGTAAACAGACAAAAAAATGGCCAAATGAACAAACAAAGAGAATCAGGTGAGGAGAGAAGCCCCGTCCAAGGATCTGATATTTAGACGAGAGAGAAACAAGAGAGGAGCCAGTGACAGGGAGAAACGGGACTGGAAAGTCTGGGGCAGCGCTGGCGGGAAGGGGTCTGGGGCCATCCAGGACCTGGGAGGAGGCCCGCCCGGCAGGGGCGTGTGAGGAGCGGAGCAGTCCAGACAGCATCGGGTCCAGCTCTGTGGCTGCAGAAAAGGGCTTGGTTTTATTCCAGGTGCAGTGGAAAGACCCGGGGATGCCGTCATCTGATTGACGTTAAGAAAATCTGGCTGCTTTGTGAAGAGTGGGTATTAAGGGGAAACGTGGAAACAGAATCCTTAGGAAGCTTTTGCAAGTATCCTTGTTTTGCAAAGAGGTGCTGGTAGCCTGGATTAAAATGGGGCAGAGGAAGTGAGGGAATCTGGACAAATTAAAGCTACAGGTTAAAAGTAGATCAACCATTATGGTGTTAATAAATAATAACAAAATAGGGATCAAAAACAAAAGAGCCAACAGGACTTGCAGCTGGAGCGGGTTGAGAGTGAGCCCCTGGTGTGCATTTACTGAGATCAGGACAGCGGATAAGAAGGGCGCGGGGCGCGCTCTGGCCGAGAGAGACCTGTGAGACACCGTGGACAGCCCAGCGGCACGTTCGAGCGTGCACAGGAGTGGAGCTTGGGAAGCACCGGGCTGGGTCTACAGAGCTGGGCACAGAGGCGGTGCTCAAAACCGCAAGGGTGGCTCAGCTCTTCTGGGGACAGAGACCGGAGGGAGAAGGGAGAAAGGCCGCGCAGAGCTCCGACCTTCAGAGGAGGGCACAGCGATGAGATGCCTGCGGAGGGGCAGGGAGGACGGAGGCAGCGGGGTGCGCTCCGCTGCAGTGTCCCCCAGAAGAGCAACCTGTTAGGGTGAGGGTGCAGGCCCCCTCTCTGCCGCGGCCATCATCAGGGCCCCCCCAGAAGGGCTGTGCTGCGGACAGACGGGAAGGTGTGGCTCAAACAGCCGGAGCAGCCCAGCCTGTGCCCCCGCCTCGATGGCTTTCTCTGTGGGTTAGTGCGTGCTCCTTGTCATCGCCGACAGCATGGCACCATTGTACCTCGGGGGTTATAAATGGGAGGAGCGCCTGGAGCATATTTGTCTCTCAGAGCACGAGTCTCCGTCTTCACTCGTGACGTGCCCGTCCATTCTCACATCAGGTAAGCTGTTGTATCCAAGAGATAAGTTATGTCCTTCCTCATACATATGATGTGTAAACTTTGCTTTTATAGCCGGAGTCTCTAGTTTAATGCATGAAACAATTCTGTGAATTACCTACGCCGAGTTAACTTTGGGTGTTTAGGGATGACCTGTAAGTCTACCCGTGTTCATGGTCATCCAGTAAAACCGTCGGGAAACCGGTGCTGCCCACTCCGAGGACCCGGGTTGCCATTTACCTCTGCTCTGCTGTGTTTAGTGTTCTGCCTGAAACCTGTGTCACGCCAAGTCTTTGAACAACGAGTTTACTATCGATAATCTTATTTTTTCTTATTTTAAAACTGGATATATACAGAGAAATCATAGTCTGTTTTGAAGCTGCGGTATGTGGGTTAATATTATTGAATTATGTTTTAGTTAAATTTATGAGTTCTGTCTATGGAAATGAATGTGGACAGGACTTGTGCTAATTAAAGCTGGCGAGAAAGGAGCAGTCGGCAGCCCGCCGTGGGCTGCTCTCTGTCCTGAGCTGTGAGTGGAATGTCTGGCTCGTTAGTGCCTGGCTTTCATCTAACACCCTGTGAATTTAAATAAATTGTAAATGCTCTACATATAATCTAGTCATTTCTTTGATCTAATGATGGAGTAAGGAATTGGGGAAAGCATGGAATTTTGAAAAGCATCTAATGATTAAAAATATACTGTTTCTAAATATTTAGCGGAAAATACCCTTGTAGCATTTTCTACAATATTAGCTCACTGGTCTTCTTAATGTCCCGAGGAAGGGTACGAGATGTGACTTGCAAGCAACTGAAAATAGTGGCAGAGAATGTGAGGGCTGAGGTCGACCCTGAGGGCAGAGACTGCCAGACTAGGAGCAGTGTGGTCTTGGGCACAGGACTCAGTTTCCTCCTCTGTAATGTCAGGAATGTCATCTGCCTCATGGGACGGTGAGGGCCAGCCGTGCGGGCCCCTGTCAGTGCAGAGGCACGGGCTCCCACAGGGTGTCCTGACTGTCAGCAGTGCCCATTGGGCTCTAAGTGTCACCACTCGTTGGAGAGCTTCAAACGAGGAGGGACAATGTTTGTATTATTCGCTTGGTGTTAGTTCCCTTCAAGTAAACCCCGCAGAGTAAAAGTGGACTTTGTTGTTCTGACAACTTATTCCTTCCTGGAGGCGCAAACCTCAAAAGCTCCCGTGACCCTTTATGTGAACTGAAGTCTTTGTCGTCAGCAGCAGCAGGTGGGCTGGAACTAACGGAGCAGGAGTGACGTAGATCCCATGCGTGGGCCGTGGGGTGAGCAGTGGGAACTGAGTCATGCAGCCTTGATAGACTGACCAGAACCCAGCACAGTGCTCCTCAAGAAGACATCCTTTTTGGTTCCAAGAAACAGGGAGCCCCAGAACCTGTCGTGGGTGGGATATGGAGACTTTTGTCGCCCCCTGCCTTGCCTTGTACCTCAGCCTACCCCTCACTGCTCAGAGCTCTCTAAGATTCCATTTGTCCTTTTTGTCCATTTCAAGACCCTGTTTTAGCAACATGGGAAGGCTTAGTGGCCAGATTGTCTGCCTTGAGGCCCCAAGGAAAGGAGGGAGCTGACGAGGACTGCTGGGAGGCCAGAGTTCAGGCTCGGGGCCAGGGGTGGCTCGTTTACTGAGAACATGACACATGTTTAAGTACTAAATGCACTGACTTGCTATGTGCCTGTGGGTATGGGTATGTGTGTGCACACATGTGCACATGTGAGTGTGCATGTTATACCTGTCACATGCACGTGTGATATGTCAGACAGCCAGGACACATATTTGATTTTGTTTTGGACTTTGAAGGAATGCATAAGTAGAATAGTTTAATTTAAATTAGTATCAATAAACTCAGACTACGTATCAATAAACTCAGACTACATAACGTTGACTAAAATGTTTCCATATTTTAAAATCTGTTACACTGGTAAAAGGCTTTGACTCATCTATATTTGAAGTGAGCAAAATTGTGATACTGACTTTTAGAGTAAGATTTGTAGATAATAAGACATCTAGATCAGAGGAACGGACGTCCATCTTTCTGTCTTCGAATGGGGTAACCGGAGGGGGGTTATACAGAAATGGAAGCTTCTTTCATATACACCATTTTCTGAGTTTTTAGCCTAATAAAATATTAGGGAAGCTGAATGTATGCTTGTGACATTATCTTCTTGAACTGGGGCTTGCCCTCAGTTGACTTTCTACAAAGCTCTCCTAGAGGCTTGTGTGGGAACTGAAGGAATTCTTCCACAACCCATCGGATGAGGAGAGGAGATGAAGACACTGTTGCAACTGTTGGCCTGGAGCTGCCTTGTTTGCGTTTGCCCAGGATGGTCCCTGTTTTGCACTGAAAGTCCTTAAGCCCCCAGCAAACCGGGGTGGGGGGTGGGGGGTCAGCCACGCTTCTCGTGGTCTGTGACTACTGGGGGTATAAACACTGGCTGTATTATAAACACGTGCTCCCACTAGTGTCAGAGGCTCCGGGGCTATAGAGAGGCGTGGAAATGGAAAAATAAATCCGGCATCAGCTAACCGTCCTGTAAGGGCGGAACGAGGCACACGTGTTTTATGAACAGAACTTAATATTTTCAGAGCGTTTTTCTTAGTGATACACCATTGTCACAATACGAAGAGTTCGTTGCACTTCATTGTTGGTGAGACATTGCCGATGTGAGGAAAACTTGCTGTAAGCTGGTCCCCGACCCCCGCACCCTCGCAGAAAGTCACAGCTCTTCACAGCCTCTGCTCTGCTTCCCTCTCTGCGCTCCACGCATGCGGCGTCCAGGACATGGAACAGGCCTGCCGAAGCGAGCCCGGCGGGCACTGCCAGCCGGCCCCCGGGAGGCGCTCCCTCTCCTCGCGGCGGGGTGCTTCCCAGAGCAGCGCGAGCCTCGGCGGGGCGCGAACACAGGCCCATCCGGGATGCCCACCGGCTGCTTCGCTGTCACCTGGCCACTCTTGGTTGCAGCAGTTGTTACAACGAGGAATGCCAGGCTGGGTTACCCCGCAGCTCAGGGCAGTTCCAGCTGAGGTGCACTTGTGCTGTGAGAAAGCACGTGTGGGAATCTAACACGCACCCCCCTCTCACATCTCACCTCCCTTCTGGTCATGTGGCAGCCTTGTCCTCGTGCTCACATATTTGAAAAACAAACGGTAGAAATGGCAGGATTCAGCTTTTGGTGAACTTCTCTCTGTCTAGGGAAGCATTTTTCTTATAGAAGTCAATGAACTCTCCATGAGTTCTTTATTTTTTTCTTTTTACGGTCAAAGAAACTTTATCTGTAGTAGCCAGGTCTGGGAACAAACAAAACGCCCACCGATACCTGGGTGTTGTCAACAAACAGACTGCGGTGCCGGTGTACCCCAGCGCTCTGCTGAGCAGCAAAGGGAGGCGAACTACGAAAATCCGCTGAATCAGACACTTTAAGTGGGCGAATTGTGTGGTACGTTTCTAGCTCCACAAAGCCGCCCCAATAAAAAAGAAAGGGACCGTTAATAAGCCCCAGCACTTGGGTGAGTCTCAGAGCCACCGTGCCGAGTGAAGGAGCCCCTGAAAGAGCATATACTCCACAACCCTATTGACATAAAAACGGTCCCATGTGACCAGCGGTGGCCTGGAGCTGGAGGAGGGCATTCAAGGGGGACAGGCGGGAAGCCCCTGACCTATGCACCGCTGAGTTTGGCCTCTGGGGTGACGCAAAACCCCGAGCGCGCTTCCTCCTCGCTCCTCTGTGTTGCTTCTTCCACGGCCACAGCCGTTCCAGCTCTTGCTGACTGGCTGTTGCGGTCACCTTCCCGCCTCCGTAGGCCAGCGCACGTCCCAGCTCACTTCATGAGGGAAACGTCCCCAGGAGGCCGTTCTGGTGACCGAATATTAAATTAAAAAACCCACAATGTCACTTATTTCATACATGATTAAATTCTGTCTGTTTTTCTGGTATTCAGAGCACCTTAAAAATCTGTGGTTTGCTGTAGTTTCTGCAGGAAGAGAGAGAATCTTGTCAGGGAAGGCCAGCTACTCTCCCAGTGATCGTGCCCCCAGCTAGAATCTGGCCCTCAGCCCTCACATCCCGAACTGGCGGCGGGGGCGGGGGGGTGTGTGAGTTCTTGGAGCTGATCTTACTCAGAATACCGAGAGTGATGTAAGAGCCTAACGCCTGTTTAATGAGGAACGGCATGTTCCAGGGACCACCATGCGGCCCTCCAGGCCACCCTCTTCCCCGAACCAGGGCATCCAGGAGGCCAAATTGGTACCGCAGTTGCTTCCCGTGCAGGTGAAAGGAGCTAGACCTTCGAACAAATATTCATCCTGAGCCACAGTGAGGCGGGACCCCCTGTCCTGCCTTTACAGCAGCACCTGGGTGTCTCCTGCACGTTCAGTTCCGTGTGGGCGGGGCCAGGTTTTGGATGTCTCGCTGTTTCTCCAGCCCCTTCCCCGCCCCTCCTGCCCCCTCTCCAGCACGGACACCCCGGACCGCAGTGTCCTTGAGCCTGTCGCTTCTCTCCCTTCAGCCCCTGCCAAGACAGGCCTTGTGCCTCAGGCGGGACAGGCCCCTTGCTGTCTTTGAGACACAGCCTTTGGTGTCTCACTTCTTCACCTTTGGTTAATTATGTCATTTTTCTGCCGGGGTTAATCTGTCCCTGGGTCCATTAAATCTATAACTTTTTATTAAAAACTCCCATTTGGTGACTTGCAGTGACACTTTCCAGCTCACGCCTCCTTCTCTGGGAGTGCCTCCCAGTCCTGTGGCCTTCCGAGGGGCAGAACCTTCCGGGCCTTGTTTCGACCACAGGGTTCCTTCCTCTGGCCGCTGCTGGTTTCAGATCAGAGAAATTAATCATTGGCTGACCATCAACTAAACGGGACTTTGAAGAACGATGTGCCGAGAAGCCCAGACGCCATAAAGCCTGTAGAATTGTTTCTTGGAAAAACCAAAGCCGCCTGTGCTCTGAAGTTACGGGCAGTGGCGGCGGCGGCGGGGCCACAGAAAGGGCAGGGAGTAGCTCCGCACGGGGTGACAAGGGGAAGGCGCCAACGCGAAAGCAGAAATGAGAGGCGCGTGGCTCCGGGGGCTGGGAGGAGAGGAAGGGATGGACAGAAGACAGGCAGAGGCAGACAGGCAGGAATGCTGCCTCCATCCCCCAGGGCTCAGCACGGCAGCCCCCATTTCCCCCCGTTTCCCTGCTGGTGCCTCTGAACGTGGCGGCGCTTCGTGTCCCGGAGAGGTGTCCACACAGACGAGAGTCTCCCTCCACGCCTCTCTGCCCCGAGTCTTTTCTACCCGGAGTTAACAGCTTTCTTCTTTCATTAAAAAAAAAATCAAGGTATAAAATCCGCCCTCTGAGTGGATAGCGTAATGAGCTGTGACCCATGTGTGCAGCCCTGGGCCCGCCCCACAACCAAGACACAGAAGACACCCGTCACCCACGCAGCTCCCTCCTGACCCTGCGGTCAGCTCTTCCCACCACCAGACCTCGGCTGTTCCTGATTTGTTTTCTGTTGCTTTGAATTTTTCCGAATGTCATGTACACGGAACCTTACAGCATATCGCCTTTTGAGTCTGGCTTCTTTCACTTAACAGAATGCATTAGTGAGTCATCCGTGCTGTCGCCCGTATCAGGAATTTGTTCCTTTTTGTTTCCCAACAGCGTTTCACTATGTAGATCCACCTCAGTTTGCTATTCTACTCACCAGTTGAAAGACATTTGGTATATCTTCAGTTTGGGCCAATTGCAAATAAAGCTACTGTAAACATTTACAAGTATGTTTTCTATAAACATAAGCCTTCATTTCACAGAGTTAAATTCCTAGAGAGGACTTCCTGGGTCTTAAGGTTAAGTGTTAAATTTTATAAGAAACTTCAAAGTTCTCAGTGACAACAGTCAGAAACGAGCATTCTGTGTCCAGCCAAACTATCATTCAAGAGAAGGGGGGAAATAATGGCATTTTTACGCATGCAGGGCATTCTCATCATTACCTGTTGTTTAATAAACTATCCTGAAATTCAGTAGCTTAAAACAAAATGGCCATTTATTTTGCCCATGGCTCTGCAGTTTGGGCAATATGTGGGAAGGCTTACCTTTGCTCCATGGGGTGTCCTCTGGGGCAGCACAGCCAGTGGCAGTGGCCCTCTTCCACAAGGACTCACTCTCCAGCCTGCA
This sequence comes from Mormoops blainvillei, assembly GCA_004026545.1. NCBI lineage: Eukaryota > Metazoa > Chordata > Mammalia > Chiroptera > Mormoopidae > Mormoops > Mormoops blainvillei. The sequence continues at coordinate 252,237 of PVJD01001091.1, read as the reverse complement.
AGTCTGTGTTGACTGTCCAGTGGGAGTTCGTTTAGTGGCCAAGGGCCTTAGCTCCTTTCCACCTGGGCCTCTGCCCGTGGCCTGGGCTCCTCCAAGCAGGAGGGCTGGGTTCCAAGGACAAGCATCCCCAGAGAAAGAGCCTCATGGAAATTGTACTGCCTTCTGTGACTCACTTTGGAAGTCACACTGTGTCACTTCTGCCATTATGTTATTAGTTAAGATAGTCCTGTAGGCCTGCCTGGGATCAAGAGAAGGGACTCCATCTCTTTATGGGAGAGGGGGAAGGATCTAGACAGCATGTCATGTGGGAGGAACTGTTGCAACCCATTTGGAAATTATAATCTGCCACATGGGGCTTAAAAGGTTTACCACCCACCAAACCTCTTTGAAAGAATTTGAAAAGGGCATATTCTAAGAAGAAGAAAAGTAAATCTGGGAAAAGAGAATATATGCAGTGATAATGAACAAATAAAGTGGTAAAATGTATTGGTTAGTCTAACTGCTGAAATTTTTAGGTAAAAAATGCGATACTAAAATTTCAAATTATAATAAATAACATGGGGCAGTAGTGGAGAAGCAGAGGGAAGTAAAAGCCTGTGAAATTGTCACTTTGTGTAATTTAAATGATGTAGATACTTATTAACTCTGGACCTCGTTGCAGAGCTCTGCCTGCGAACGCCGGGAGCCGGAGCAGGCCCCGCCGCGCGCGCCCCGCTCCTCTCCGCGCCGCAGCCGGCGACCGCCGGCCCTGCCTCTGCCCTCAGCAGAGCGGGGCTCCTCTCAGTTCTTCATGCTGCTCCAGCCCAGCTCGTTTTGGCCTTTCAGTTCCCTCTTTTTCTCCTTAAAACGCTCTTCATTTGGAGTCCAGTCCACCACACACTCCTTTGATCTATTTGTTTCTTTGTCTCTCTCCACTTCTTGGACCCTTTTGCCTGCTCCTCTTTTTTTAACTACCCTTGAAATACTGGATTTCCTCCATCTTTGGCCCAGAGCTTCTTTACCCTGTCCTACTCTCTGTCCTTAGGCAGCCCCACCTAAGCCCATCCGTCTCTGCAAACCATGGCACCTGCCGATGACCCGCCCGCTGCCGTCTCCAGCCCAAGCCACTCCTCTGACCTTCAAGCCTCTGTCTTCGGTGGCCTATTCGTGACATGTTCCTGAATTTTTTTCAGAGGCACTTCCTATTCAACATCGCCCAAACAGAACTTAAAAAAACCTTCAGTGACCCTGTTTTCCCTCTGCCCTACTTCACGCCGCAAAAACCCTAACTCTCCTCCAGGTGACCCTACTTAACGTGAATGACACAGCCACCCAGCAGCTGCTAAGCCAGAACCAAACACTTCTCCTCAGTGCCTCTCTTTCTCCACCTCCACACCTGGCCAGCCTCGAGATTCTCATCTCGTGCCTCTCGAGACCCCATAAACACGTCCCCCTTCCTGTGTGCACCTGTGTCACCATCCTGACCCCACTGCTGTCCTCTCAGAAACTTCTGCGTTAGTGCTCTACCCTGGGTCCCTGTGTCCTCTTCTGTTTTCTCTCTCCATCTTCCATGTTGTGGGCAGAATGGTTTATTAATGTGAACCCGATTGTGCTGCTTTCTTGTTTAAAATCTATTAGTATATTAGTCTGAATAACCAAACCCTTAATATAACCCGTGGTGTCTATAAAGTGCGGCTCTTTACTTCCTCACCAGGCCTATTTTGTTGGCTTCATCTCTCTGTCTCTGAAGCCAAGCCAAGCCGCTTTGGCGTAGTGGTCAGACCCTTAGTTCCTAGGGTCCAGCTGTCTGAGTTTGAATCTCAGCTTTTTGTTGTATGATCCCGACCCAGTTCTTGAACCTCTGTATCAGCGCTCTCATCTGCGAAATGGAGTTATTCGTTTCTACACCATAAGGTTGTTGCGTGAACTAAATGAGATGAAGCATAGAAGTGGTAGCTTAGGGCCCGGCGTTTAGTGAGCCCCCGGTAGGTGGTAGGTTATTTCTTTGAATGACCCATGTCCCTTCATGTCTTAGAATTCCCACCAGCTCTTCCCTCAGCCCAGGACACTCCCACACTTGACCTGGTTAAGACTGACTTAGCCTTCTGCTCCAGGAGGACGTGCCACCCTCGTTGGCCCGGGACGGACCCAGGCCACGTCTGTTGTAGATCAATTAGTGCCTATTAGTTAGTTCAGGGTCCCCTTTACTGCTGGTTTGTGTGGTCGATAACATGGTCACCCTTTCATGCTCAGTTCAAAAGTAACTTTTTCTAGGGGACTTCCCCCTGTCCCACCCGTTACACGTTCTCATAGTGTGTCCTACATCTTTCTTCGCAGTATTTATCACGGTTATAATTAAAATGGGTCAATTGCTTGAGGTTTGTTTCTGCTGTTAGGTTCCAGGCTCTGTGAGGGGAAGACTGGGCTGTCAAGCCTCATCTCTGAGTCCTGGCATCGATCTGGTTTGCAGGGAGGGCTCACTAAGCGTTGAGAGAGGGCAGGGAAGCAGTCAGTTGGGGGTCAGACCTGGCCTTGCCCTGCTTTTGCCATTAATGTGAAGTCATAGCTCCTCTCAGGGCTCCAGCCTCTCCCCTGTCCAGTGAGAAAATTGGGCTTGACACTCTCCAAAGCTCCTTTCAACTCCACACTTTACAGCTCAGCACATCAAAGAAATCTCTTGCCTTTGTTCTAACATTTGGAGTCATGAATTTTAAGAAAGATATAGAATCAGTGTAGATTCCCCCAAAGACAGAATGGCGCCCTCTACTGCCCAGGGAATGAAAGCCTGGCTGTTGCCCCTTTTGCTACTGCGGACCCCCTGCGCAGAGCCTGCGATGTTACACCTTTTTCTCAGTTTGGGGGGAAATAGAGTCTGTATGAGCATGTGATTATTGCTAATCCTGTTAACAAATTAAAGAGTGGGCAGAGATTTTATAAAATAAACTTGTCTTCCTCCAGCTAGTTAGCCAACCAAAGACTTTTTCTTGTTGCTGTTGTCATTCAGAAAAAAGTAATCCTTAAGGAGACAGTGTTGTGAAAAATCTAAAACATTTTCATTGAGTTTTATAATGACATTAAGTAGAGATTAAGAGCAACACGTGAAATCCATAACACCTGTGGGAAATCTTGAAACCATTTTATAGCTGTTTCTTCTTCTAATTTAATTGGCCCTCATAGCGTCGTGAGGTGGGAATTTTTTTTGTTTTCTTGCTTGCTGTTTGTATTTAGCAAGAGGAGGAAATCAGCTAAGACCCTGGAAATGAGAGGAGCTGTTCTGAAGTCACGTGCACCTCTGGGAAGACTGAACAACACTCTGGGATGTGAGGTCTCCTGGGGTTGTCGAGACGTTTTCTCGATGACTGGGGAGCGGTGGGTCATGTGCGGCGACCGTTTGTCTAACTGGAAGCACGGCAGGGTGAGGGACGGGGAAATGACGAAGCGGAGGTCCCAGTGAGAACAGACACGTGCCCAAATGGCTCGCACTCGGCCCTGTTTCCAGGGCACAGGTTCTTCGAGAACAGCCCCCATACGTTGCTCCCTCTGAGCTCATCCCCTCCACCCACCCTGGACACCGAAGTCTTTCTTTTCTTGGCGTTTTCGAGGTAGGAAACACTCAGCCTACATTACCCCTTCGCTGAGAACTCTTGAGAGAAACTGGCGGTATCCTGAGAAGAGGGAGGATGCACGGACTCAGAGGGAAGGCGGACCGGAAACCCGTGCGGGGCAAGTGCAGCAGTGTCCCGCTCAGAGACTGCAGCGCTACTTTGTGAGGAGGCGGCGTGGAGAAGCGAGGAAAATCGAGGAAGCCCCGAGCCTGCAGCGAGCACCTGGTGCCTGAGCAGGCCCGTCCTGAGGACCCGCCGTCGCGTGTCCGCTGCGGGTTATGGCGAAGGCTCACTGCTAACGAAATAAACAGCTAAAATTTTTTAGGTGCACCTTTCAATATTCTTCAAAGGATTCCAAGTGAGTTTCTCTTCATTTGCTTTTCTCTAGTATTCTTAGAGGATAAACTTGTACTTCTTTTGGCTACAGAGTAATTCTTGTTGATAGTAAATAAGTACTTAAACTACTAAGATTTTTTTTGTTGTAGCATTTGACCAAATTGAAAGGCAGTGGTTTCTAAATTTCAGTGACACACCAAGCTTTTCAGAAAACGAGTTCCAAAGGGGACTGATTTTTATCTCAGTGCCCTCCTCCCACAGATAGGACATGGGATGCACTGGAGGGAGTGGAGGTGTGAGACTCCATGGAGGGGCGACCTGCAGTGCCCAGCCGGGGTGGGTGGCTCACGATCCACAGGGGTGCTCATTCGGTGGGAAGACCTGACAGTTGGACAGCACCAACAGAAAAGAAGTGGGAAATAAAAGCATTCATTTTTGAAAGTGTCTTCTTTTTGGCTTCTATTAACTGGCTCTTCTTTTCAGTATGCCTTCTTCCCCTAGTTATTCATCAGCTCATATGAGAACCTTAAAACTCCTAATAATTGATAGTCAATACAGAGTGCGGCAAAAGTAGTTTAGAGTTGTTTGTATGGAAAATAAAACAATAATTAATAAATAATAATACAAGAATAAACTCTGTGTTCCACATACCCACAGCTGTAAACCTACTTTTGCCCCACCCTATATTTAAACACGTCAGAATAACAGTACCGACGTAGCACAGTTCTTCCAGTCCCGCAGGCGTAGTTCCCTATGGGCGGCTTCATGTCCGTCGTAAGATGCTGAGTGTGGCCTTGCTTTGACCCTGTCTCCTGGTCTCCCAAGCGCGGCGGGCAGGCCCGTCTCAGCGTGGGAAGCACCGGGGCCACTCAGGACGGCGCCCCCTCCTGCCTCGTGTACCTGACCGCTGGTGTAGCCACTTTATTACGTGGCGGGTGTTTCCACTTCAGGAGAGAAAAACATAAATGTCGGTTTTATTTGAGAATCATATCATAAAAATGAGTTCTAAGTACCTCTTCTTGAATATTATCATTATTGATCAAATGATATACATAGTTATTAGAAACAAGAACAAAGCAATTTTTATCTCATTAAAAAAACCAAGGATAGAGTTTTTACCGGGAATAAGGGATTATTTCAAGGAGGTTTTGAATAGGTGACAACAGGAACATTTATTCGATCGTGGAGTTTTAAGTACTTTTGAAGTTCTGGGATTTGTTAAGCCTCTAGGAGAGAACGAGGAAGTGTCTCTGGATCACCCAGCCTGATCCCGGGTCAACCAAAGGGCTGTCAGTGTGAGCCTAGAGACAGAGCATCCAGACGTGAGGGAGCGACAGCACCAGGAGGAGGCTGCAGCTGCGGAGGGCGCTGGGAAGGCAGGCAGGTGGCCTGAGGCTCCCAGGTGGGGATGGAGGCAGTGAGAGAAGCAGGAGGCCCTGCTCCCACTCCAAGCCCAGTGGCGTGAGGGAGTGGAGGGCAGAGGCTCCCAGGGCAAGAGGTGAACGAGGAGAGCCAGGTGTCCAGGCCACTTGTGATGATGTGAGGTGATAAAATGCCAAACCTGCTCCTGATTCTGCAACCGTCTCTTCCCGTTAGTAAACAGCTCGGCTCGCGGCTCGTCTCAGGGCTCCCGTGCCGAGGTCCCCACAGAGCGCGCTCTGGCACAGCGTCAGCCGGGACGCGTTTTCAGGGCACGTCTCCCACCACCGTTTTCGAGCCTTTTCTGGCCTCACTAAGCCTTTCTCATGCACGGCGGCTGTGACCTTTGCAGTGTTGAGGTGGGACAGCAAAACTGGCATGGGTTTCTTTTTCCCTCTTCACAGTCTTACGGATAGAAAATCCATTCTTACCGTAGATCTCAGCAGCCTCAGCATAAGGGTCTTTTTTCTTAAGTTGAGAACTTTTACTTTTTCACTTAGAGGAATCACTTGATGGCTTCTCTCCGTCATATCCTGATGTCTGCATCACCACTCTGGCACTTTGGGCCATTATTAAGTAAAGTAAGGGTGACTTGAACAGAAGCACTGCTCTACTGTGACAATTGATCTCGTCACCGAAACAGCCACTAAGTGACTAACGGCCGGAGAAGGCGGGTGGCTGCAGTGTGGAGACGCTGGACACAGGGATAGTTCACGTCCTGGGTGGGGCAGAGCAGAGAGGTGAGAGATTCCATCATGCTCCTCAGCGTGGCTCTGAATTTAAAATTTATAAATTATTTATTTCTGGAAGTTTCCATTTAATATTTTTGGACCGTGGGTAACCGAAAGCGTAGGCAAGGGAACCGCGGAGAAGGAGCGACTACTGAAATCATTTGGTTACAGAGTTTTAAAGAATCTGCCTGTCAGGTCATCCAATAAAGGTCATGATGCTAAAAATCATACCTCAGGATTTATAAAAAAGTTTTAAATTTCATTACCGTTCTGTGAGATCTTAGGCAGCATGGACACGCTTATATCAGGGCACCAGAAAATAAGGATCTGACCCTACGGTGCACCAAACCAGAGCTGACACACTCACTGCACCCTCTGATTCTGCTAGTTTTTCTGCAGCGCCACGGCGGCTTCCCATGGGTGAAAGGGGCAGTTTCTGTGATTTGTAAATTAACATTTCCAGAAGAGAAAACGCTCTCATAATGAAGCTGTCGTGCGTCACTCACAGTTGTGCTGAAATTTGGAACAGAGCTAATGGCAGTGCTGCCACCAAGGCATGCGTGCGCTCTGGACTGTCCAGGGTCAGAGCTTGTTTGCCTGTCTCCCTGAAGGTGCTGACCCCTACCCACCGGGTCGCTTGCCCCAGCCCCCCGCCCCCACCACCCCTCCATGTGCTCTCTCGTCCTCATTGGGCATCCTTTGCCCGTGCCAGCTGCGCTGTGCCCCCATCACGCTCGAGCTTGCTCCCCCCACCCCGGAGTAGGAGAGCGGAGAGCAGCCGCCTGGCTCTATACATTCAAGTAGCACATTTTGCTGGGAGTGAGTTTCCAGACGAGGTGTTACCTGGCAAGGCGTTTGCATCAATTGAATGAATGATTGAACGTAGAGTGCAGTCTGCTTACGGATTCTGTTTATGGTGTTTGTCTGTCTCCTCCCGGAGAAGCAGGCTGCTGTGTAAGCTGTGTCAGTGTGAGGATCTTCGTTGTTTTGTTCTCTAATGCTCTGATACCCACAACAGGATCCAGCCCATCCCCTGTGCTCACCAAATATTTACTTAACAAACAAATGGTTATTTGCACCTTTTATCTTTAAGAAAAACATACCTCTTTGAACTCTGTTAAAAAACAACTTCAGGAGGAAGCGGATAGGGTGGGGGCGGGGCCTCGTAATAGGTGTCATAGGTGGGTTCTGCCACACCCTGCGAGAGCACGTGCAGGGAAGTGCTAGCAACGGCACTGACTGGATGGCTCAGAACAATAGAAAATTACCAGCTCCTGATCTGAAGGCCGGACACGCGAAATCAAGGTGCTGGCAAGTCCCTGCTCCCGCGAAACCTGCCGGGGACTCTTTCCTCACCCCCTCCTAACTTCCAGTGGTTTGCTGGCGTTGTCACAGCCACGGAGCTCCAGTCGGCCTCCATCGTCACATGTGAGTCTCTCTATTCGTGTGGCCCCTTATAATCACTGCTACCGGATTAGCCCTCCCTTCTCCAGTGTGACCTCACCCTAACGGATTGCACTTTCCATGACCCTGTTTCCAAATAAGGTCACATTCTGAGACCTTGGGTGTTAGGGCTTAAATGTTTTAGGTTTTTTTGGAGCTGGGAGGATAGGAATCACAAGTCGACCCATAAGAGCAGTCTTCAGAGCAGAGAAAATTATAGGTGTACCTCGGAGATAGCGTGGGTTCATTTCTAGACCACCGCAATAAGGTGAATATTGCAATAAAGTGAGTCACACAAATTTTTTGGTTTCCAAGTACATATAAATTTTATGTTTACACTGTACTGTGTAGTCTATTAAGTATGCAATAACATTATGTCTAAAAAGCGATGTACATAACTTAATTAAAAATACTTTATTACCAAAACATGCCAACCATCATCCGAGCCTTCAGTGAGTCATATCTTTTTGCTGGTGGAAAGTCTTACCTTCAATTTGTAAAAAAAAACACAGTGTCTGTGAAGCTCGGTGAAATGCAGCACAATAAAACAAGGCGTGCACATACATAATGATAAAAGCTAAATCCATCAGGGACAAAGAGCCCGAAATGTGTGCACACCCAACAACAGAGCCTCAAAATGCATGGAACCAAAACTGACAGCAGAGAAGAGGAATATACAAGCCTGCCATTACAGGGTGGGCACGAACATCCCAGTTTCAGCAGCTGCTGGGATTACTGGACAGACAATAGGCAGTGACCCAGAAAAACCAAGTGACCCACTCAACCGACAGCTTAATTAACATATGGAGCACCAGACCCACAAAAACAGAAGGAACATCCTTTTTAAGCACACCTGGGACATTCACAAAGACAGTCAATTATCTGGGTCATAAAACAAACCTCAGCAAGTGAAAAGAATTGAGTTCACACTGACATCTCCTTTGACCCTAAGGGAATCAAGCTAAAAATAAATAACAGAAAGACAACAGGAAAACCTCTAAACACATTGGAGTTAAACAACATACTGCTCGATAATCCTTGGATCACAAATTAAAGCTTAGAGGAATTTTTAATAATGTAGAAAAGTGAGTGAAAATATAATGCAACATATCAAAATTTGGGGGATGCAGCTAAAGCAGACCTGAGAGGAAAATTTATAGCATGAAAAAATTTTCATTAGAAAAAAGGAAAAGTCTCGATCAGTACATTAAACTACCACCTCAAGAGACTATAAAAAGAAGAGCAAAATAAATCTAAGTAAAGGAATAATAATGATCAGAGCAGAAATCAATGAAATTAAAAATAGAAAAAAGTGAAAAATATTTTTTAAAAATACAGTTCTTTGAAAAGATCAAATTGAAAAACCTATAGCAAGGCTGACAAGAGAAAAGACACAAATCACAAGTATCAGAAATGAGAGGAGATATCTTACAGAGCCTACCAAAATGATAGTAAAGGAATAGTGTGAACTAGTCTATGCACACATATTTGATCATTCTGATGAGATAAACTTGTTCCTGAAAAAAGGAAAAGCCACCCAAACTCAACTGAGATGAACTAAATAACCTGAATGTTCCAATAACCATTAAGGACATTGAATTTGTAATTAAAATGTTTCTGAAAGAAATTTCTGTGCAGTTTCCAGTGTCACTGCATTTGAAGTGAGTTTCACTAGAGAATTTAACAAAAACTTTTAAAGAATAAGCACCAAGTTTACATACTGTCCTCCAAAGAAACGAGGGTGGTATTACTTCAATATCAAAACCAAATAAAGACAATACAAAAAAATAGAAAAATATAAACCGATATCTCTGACACAGTCACAAAAATCAATAAAATATTAGCAAATTGATTTAACAATGCATAAAAACAATTACATATCATGACTAGTAAGATCACTCAGTTATTAAAGGCTTATTCCATTCAGTGATCACCCAGAAAGTTCAATTCGATAATCACCCAAAACTGGAAAAAAAGGAGAAAAACCTAACCCCAGTGGGCCTGGACCAGATAGTGACCGCTTAACCCTCGGCGCCTCCAGACGCAGACTCACGGAGCACAGAGCAGGAGGGGCCACCGACAAGGGGCAGCGGCACCTGGGTGAATCTTGAAGGAATTAAGGTGAGAAAAGATTCAATCCCCCAGGGTCACACACTGTCTCATTCCATTCATCTAACGTTATCAAAATGCAAATGTCCAGGAATGGAGAACAGATGAGAGGTTACTAGGGGTCAGTGACACAGGGGAGGGGACATGGGTGGGTGTGACTGTACAGGGCTGCAGAAGGGGTTCCTCGAGGGATGGAAAAGCTCTGGGTCTGCCTGTCCCTGTCAGCGTCCCGGCTGTGGTGCTGTCGGTGCACGGGCGCTCTCTGCAGCATTTCCCACCGTGCGTGGGAGTCTGCAACAAGCTCCGCATGAAAAGGCTAGTGTTTGGAGAGTATTCATCGCATGAACTCAGGAAGGAGAGCACGTGGGACTGGCCTCGAGGTCTGCACTGAGCTTAATTTGCATGAGGTGACACGGAGGCATCGCAAGGGAAGGAACTCTGCTGCTTCTAGATGACTCTTTTTCCCTGGGTGGCGAAAATGGGCTGGAGTCTGGCTTTCTGCAGTGTCTCAGGGAGCGTGGGGAAAAAAGGAAAAATAATGATTAAGGTTTCCCGTCTAAAGTCACTTTGAAAACGATAGTGACCACCCACTTTCCTTTCTGAGAACTGGGCTCTGGGCATTGGTAGTCAGAGCACAAGACCCCAAAGGGCTTGGGGGGAGCTGTGACCCCTGCAGAGAGACTCAGGGTTTTCCTGCAGAGCAGTGGCGAGCCCCCAAGAAAGCCCCGCGGCAGGCTGCTTTCCTCTGCCCTCAGGGAGCCCGCGCTCTGCGTGGCGATAGTGCGCCACCCCAACTCTTTGCCGGGTGCTGTGTGCACGGAGCTGGTGGTCTCACTGCTGTTTCAGGAAGGCAGGGGCTCCCCAAGGGCCCCTGGGTCAGCAGCACCACAGTCCTCCTGAAACCCCGGGGAGCATTGTGGGCCCTCCTGCCAGGGTTGGCACATCGCCTCTCGTCCCTTCCTGGCTCTCCCGCGTCCTGGTCCCGTGGCCTTTGGCAAGTTGGTTAATCTTTGGGACTTCTTTTCTTTCGCATAGAATTGACAGCTGAGCAGTTAACCATTGTATTTGCATTGAAGGGGCCTTTGAAGAATAAAGGAGACAATATAAAGCCTTCTAAGGTCCCACAGATGCCAGCATGACAGCCGCTGGCACAGAAACAGGGACCGCAGGGCTGCTGCAAGATGGCAGTGTCACCTCTGCCTCCAGCAGGCAGTGCAAGGGCTTGTTGAGGCCACTTAACTGTCCCCTCGGCTTCCTCATATAGAGCTTCAATGTGTCAGAGTAGACAGTATTCAAAGTAGTGGGTTGGCCAAAAAGTCCATTACATTTTTTCCATAGAATAAAAGACACATTTTTCATGTTCACCAATAACTTTATTGATCTGGGTATTTTGAGTATGTCGACTGTCTCCCGTTATTGGCTCCTAGTGGGTAGAGGCCAGGGGCGCTGCTGAACATCTTCCAGTGCATAAGACGGCCCCACAGCAAAGAATTATTTCACCAAAATGTCAATAGTACCAAGAAACTTTGCAAACCACTTTTGACATGTTTGATCAGTCACAGCACCTTCTACTTATGCTGCACAACGCTTCCTTTGCGTTTTAACCTTTCTTAAAATAATACAGCATAATACACCAAAAATGTTGCATTTCTTCTTCCATCTTCAGCATTAAGATAGCTACACAAAAATTCACCAATTTTGATAATTTTTAAATGCATGCTGAAATGGCAGCTGTCACAATACAATCTAACAAAATTGTTTCAAATGAAGTTAAAGACTACCAAGCACTACTGCAGCTATCACATGGGAAAACCATAATGGACTTTTTGGCCAACCCAATACCTTCCAGTTTTCACCATCTTACACTTGAAGGTGAACTTGTGGGAGGCAAAGTGATAAAGTAACATGGCAGTTGGGTACACAGGCAGTGCAATGCTCCAGGCCTACATCGGAGCCCTGCCTCTGTCCTGGGACATGCGCCTCTCAGGACCAACCTGTCAGCTTTCCTAAGAGGACTGTGACTTTGTCCCAGATGTGGTTGTGTGGAAGACAAGACCCCTTGTCTTCCACACCTTCCCCCCTCCCATGTTGAGTCGTGATTGTTCTTAGATAGGTCAACAAACTGCAGTCGGCCAAGGGCAAGTCCGCTTCCTCACCCTGCCTGTTTGTGTTTCTGCAGACAAGATTGTCTGGGCCCCAGCCTCCTGCCCACATAGGTATTGTCCGTGGCTGTTCTCTAGCCATATGGGTAAAATTGGGTAGTGGTGACAGAGACCAAATGGCCTGCAAACCCTAAGCCTTTTCCCATCCAGTTCTGACAGAAAATGTTTGCCCCTCCTCCTGTAAGCAAGTTATGATAATCCTGTCCCTGAGTTTCCTAGCATCCCTTGCAGCTATGGGAAAATGAGTGGGCAGGATTCTTGGCAGACATCGTGGAGCTGCTGCCCTAGTCTTAGATGCCCCACCTCTAGTTATTTTGTTATGTGAGAAAATAAACTCCTACTTTATAAGGTCTTTTAAAATTGTTTGTTGTTGCTGCTTGTGACTCAGTGCAATCCACCTTTTAAAAATCCCTTTACTGTGTGTGAGACTTTGAATAGTTGTTTAGATTGCGTAAATGGGCCTTAGCTTCCTTACGCATTTGCCTCATTTAATAGTGATGAGGGTTAAGTTAGATGACAGCTAGAAAGCGTTTGCTCAGTTCCTTCTATAGAATAAACAAATAATTATTATTTTAAAATTTTTTTCCTGATGATTGCATACATAATTTTAAATTACTTTGATTCTGAGACTACACAGGCACATATTTGCCAAATTAAATACCTTTTGCAAAAATCATGTTTTATTTAGAAATGTTTCAACAGCCAGAACATATGTTTCTATTGCAAAGAAAAATATTTCCAGTTTAGAAATACTTGTTTTGATCATCTGCATGGAAATGAATGTTTTGCATTTGAGTCATTAAGCTACAAAATATATTTACTAAATGCTTTTGCAAATACATTTGTCCATTTCTTAGAATATTGCCTTCTGGAAAAACACCCTGGGGCAATTAGCCTCTCATGCAAGGTTTACACTTCATAAGCCAGAGCAGACTTAACCTTGTGGGAACATGGGGGTGGCGGCTGGGACGGGCAGAGTGGTTCCTGTCCACACGTTGCCTCTCATGTCTCCTCCTGACACCACCATCATTCCCAGTGCTGGCTGGGTGGGTATCCCCATGACCACTCCCGCAGATCCAGAGTTAAACTGACAAGTTATGCGTATGTCTCAAACATCCTACAATATTGATTTTTTTTACTGTATATTTTTTCTTTGAAGGCCATGAGTAAATATTATTTTTTTGCCAAAATTACAGTAATGCATTTCAGGCGTATTGTTAATGTTCAACCATAGTGGCAGGGGTTTATCCTTTTATAATTCTCATATTGTTTCTCTCTTAAATTTTACATGTAGTAAATCAAAATGTAAGCTCACTGGATAGCCGGTGTCTTTTGCTGGCATTTAGGATAAAGAGAAAACCAATAAATCACTATCGAGCAGCTCTACCAATATTGAATCCTGAGATCATGGTACAGCGTTTACAGGTAAATCACCAAGCAAGCGCCACTGTCAATCTTGTTTAGAAAATAGGAAAGTAGTTCTCTTTTCCTCCCCCTCCTCCTGCTCCTACTACTTTGTTGTTGTCATCATCACCTTCTTCTTTAGAAAAATTTTATTTAGAAAGTCACAGAGGTAGAAGAAATGACCGCAGAAGAAGCGACCTCAGGAAACAAGTTACAGCAAAAGAAGGGCCCTTGGGCTTCAGAGAGAGAGGGAGCAAGGGACACGCCTTGAGGGACAGAGACGGAGAGGAGGCACTGGAGGGGCACGGGGGGCACCTGGGGACAGAAGGGCTGGCCATGCTTCGTAGAGAGAGCTGCCAGCAGTTCTTCTTAAGATTCCACATTCGTTTGAACCCCATATAACGTTCTCCCGATATTTTGTGAAGTTGATTATCTTCTTCCCTGCAAGGTCAAGGTAAACTTTACATTAACAGAAGCCCTATGGCTTATTTTCGAGTACCAAGGAAATTTAATTTAAAGGTAATACTTTGTATTTATAACACCTTTCTTAATGTGTAGTCTCAAAACGCTTCAGAAATAAAACACTAATATTTCGGCCTGTGTTTATGGGCAATTCCCCGGGCTACTGCTTCCTTACCACACCCTGTGACCCACCAGCAACAGTCAAATCTAGTGCGCTTGTCCCTGTCAGATGATTTATTTCTTCAAGGAAAATTATTTGGAAGAAAATTTCTTCAACTTATCGTGGAGAAATACTTGTCTCGCATTTTCTTATCATTTTGCAGGAAACACAACAGTTTCTTTCAGACAATTACACCAGTGTTTCATACCTAAAAGTACATTTCAACATGAATAAATGCAAATGTAAATGAAAGCCAAGGAGAGATTTCTGAATCTCAGACCTGTGCGGGACAAAAACCAGCTCCAGTTCTTCTTAAGTTTGACGAGTATCACAAAGCAGAGTGAAAATGCCACTCGATGGGACTGCCTTGTGATGTGCGGACGCCAGGCTCGTCCTTGGAGCGCAGGACGAATCCCAAGCTCAGCTGTGGACCAGAATGGACCGCTTCCTGCGCCAACTCTCAGGCCCACCCGCAGCAGCTTCCAGGGACTGGCCAGGTCGGAAAGGGCTCGGAGAACAGGCCACTTCCCTTCACGGGGACCAGCTAAGGCAGCCGCGGTGTTCACAACAAAAAGTGGCAGATAAATGTGCTCTGGGGCGTGATACTTTAAAACGAAATAAGAAGATTATTATCTGCCATGGTCCATGTGAACTGATCTTATTGATTTTCCTATTGTGACCTTGGTCACAACACCAGCACGAACACAGGTCACACCTGTTCCCACAAGGTCTGGCTGCAGTTGTGCTTAGAATACGTCCAAGTCAGCGGAGGGATAATAGGGGCCTTGTAGTATTTGCTCTTGCCTTAAGTAAGAAGTAAATTTTGGTTTATCTACTCATTCATTCCTGCAGCATGTGTTTGGCATTGATTATAAGCCAAGTAACATGTGGGCCAGTGGGGGAGGCCTGAAGACGCCGGTAGAGGGCCCTGTGTCTGCCAGGTTCGCCATGACCTTGCCTTCCGTTCCCCTCTCCTCCCTCCCTCCTACCGTGCGTATTCACTCCTTCATCGATATTTTTTCGGGCCCTACAGTGTACCAGGCACTCAGACCGTAGCTGTGAGCACGATGCATATAGGTCCTACTTTAATTTAATTTATAATTGAATGGGAAGACAGACATTAAATTACTAACAGTATGAATAATTTCTGTTGCAATTATAATGACAGTTCCTGTTCAGAGGCCCCAGATAATGTTTGATTTCCTTTTCTTAAAAATTCTGATTCTAAAACCTTATAGACAGCTTAGAAAATATAGGAATATATCAAGAAAAATTAACCTAAAATAACCCACCAGCCCTAACAAAATAACCGTTGTTTACAGTTGCTGTATTTCCTTCCGTTTCTTTCTCCTTGTGCGTGTATGTGTGTGTATGTTTAGGGTCATGTAATATATTCAATTTTCTTTTTCTTTTAAATGACTATTAAATAGTGAGAATTTCTCGTGCCATTAGATATCCTTAAAAACATATCTTAGATGTGCTGAATAATTTTTATTTTAGTTATGTACCATAAATTACTTTTCTGTTTGTCCATTTAGACACATTCCAGTTGTGTTCTCCAGCATTGGTATCACTTTAACCTCTGTGATGATTGATGATTAAAGTGTAAATTCTTGTCATGTTTCTGTTAGCCTAGAATATGATCTAAGGTTGAAATTACTAGGTCAAAGGCTACATTTTTGTAATACAACATATATCACCTCATATATGAAGCATTATGAAAATATTATGATTTTGACCCAATTTATATAACATTTAATATGAAACATTCTTCTGTTTTCTAGAATTGTATCAATTTAAATACTCTTGGCATCACTGAGTATTTTACAGATTTTTAATTACATGTTAATTTGATGGTCAAATTCTGTATTCTGGTATTTTAATATTTAATTCAATATTTCTAGTTACATGTCACCCAGTTGTACCTCGAGTGTTTGTGTGTGATTTGCCAATCCTGTGTTATGGTAGTGTTTTGAAAAATTATCTGAATATATGCTAGATAAATAATAAGTAAAATCAGAGATTACATATGTTACATTAATGACGTATGTTTCCTGTATAATATATTAATATAGAGATATACTATATCATTTCTTAAGGGCTTTAATAATTTTATTATTTTTCACATGTAACAAAATATCCCACACTAATGGTAATACTGCTGTTTTTATTGCCGTGCATCTGTATGTGCACTCGAATCTGTTTTCTCATCTGTGTTCTTTCACAAGCCCACTGCTCTATTACTAATTTGCCTCCCTCGCAGTGCCTGGGGAGGCGCTCGGATGTGGAGTCCGGCTCGCGCTCTCTCCGGGGGTCACTTCTCGCTCTTCCGCGTCGTCGTCTACGTGTAAGGGGGTGGGAAAAGCAACAGCAATTGTGTTGACATTTAATGTGATGATTGTCTGAATCTCTTATCCTTTATGGGTGCAAACTTCTAAACAACAATAAGAAAATTAATTAAAGAATGAAAGAAATACTATATTAATTATTTTCTCATTTATTCCTTTTCTAATTATCTTACTAAATAGTGTATCGAATTTGGAGACTGAATGTAATTAGGAGAAAGCGATTCACTGGGAGGAGAGCACCTCATTGTTTCTGATTCCCGGGGGTCCAGCCCCAGCAGCCAGGAGACCTGTCGTTAACACCTCCGTCCCTTAAGGACAGCACAAGGAGCACGGTGCATGTGATGAACGCAGCTCATACCTAGAGCAGTGGTGCCGAGTGGGGCTCTAGTTTCGAAATCGTCCAGAGCCCTTGACAGGGAGGGGTGTGCCCCCTCGGGTTCTGGTGTCAGAACTGGAATGTGAAAGTCCTTTATTTTCTAGACTTTCTTTCGCTCTCTGTCTTTGACCAACCCCTGTAATAAAACCAGACGGAGTGAATGAAGGGAATATCAACCATTCTTTGCTGGCTTTTTTCCTATTACCTTTGGAAAATAATGATAATGACTCTGTGCAGGGCTGTGGTTTTAAAATTGCTTGTCTGCTAATGGTAAGAAAAGCCGAGACACTGAAATTTGTGTCGTGCTAATTGCTCGCCCCTCCCGTGCCCGCGGTGATTTGCAGCGCGTCCTTGGGGAGTCCGGGCTGGTGGGGAGCCCCTGCCTCTGCTTTCTCGCCAGCAGCTGATGGAAGTGGGTGCTGTCTGGCCTCGGGGCTGCTCCGCTTCACTAGAGGCTGACGTGCAGCCGCCGGAAAGGCTCCTGTTTTTGTCCCTTTTGTCACATACTTGTAGTCCTTCCCTTCTCTTCCATTATTATCCTCTCCTCACACTGACCAGTCCAGTTCTTTGGTCATCTCTATCTCCCAGTCGTTATCTTTTGTCCGGAGCACAACAGATGAGGGACTTGTTTTCACGGTCTCTCTGTCCTTCATTGGGGATGACCGAACATCCGTGTTCAAAAGGCCTCCCACTGGATGATTCTGCTTATGTAATACTCTCGAAATAGCAAAATTACATACGTAAAGAACCAATCAGTGGGCGTCAGGGTTGCGGTGGCGAGGGGAGGGGGATAAATGGGCTTCCGAAGGGCAGCGTGAGGGCGTGTTGACTGCGACGGCATGTTCAGTGTGGTGGTTGTGGGGTCGCGGGGCCAGCTCCCATGCGGTGAAGGCCCCTGGGACCTTGCTGGGGTCCTGGCCTTTCACCTCGCTGCGCTCACTGGGACGTCCCTAGGGGAAGCCCGGGGAGCGTGCGTCGTTCTTTCCTGCACCCTCTTTCCATCTTCCTGTGAGTCTATAATGACTTCAAAATGATTTTCTTTTTCTAAAGAATCTTCTTAGATGTCTTTTGGGTAATAACTGTCCCACTTGAAAGCACTTCTAAAATACGGGCCTTTGGCTCCCCAAGGGGCTTGCTTCTGTTGCTGTTTCATTGTGTTACAGTTTTTGTTGTTTTCTGTTCATTTCCATCAATGAATGCTTTCCTGCTTTTTAGAGTAAAACTATTATGTTGAAGATGGGCTTCGAAAAACTTCTTAGCCGCCTTGCAGGGTGAACTAACCCTCTAGGATCACTGAGTTTACAGGGGTTAGAGTTGCCAGGGCCTTTGCGCCTGACGTGTGTCATCCAGGCTCTGTGGGGAACTCGGTTGCAAGCTCCAGGGCACAAAGCATGTGCCAGGTGCCCCAAGATTTAATATTCTCTTTGTATTATTCAATAAACTTTTAAAAATTATTTGATATATTATTTGACTGTAGAGGAAGAAAGAAATTTTATTAAAACTCTTTAAACATTGCTTATTAAACTTTCGATACTGCTTACAATGCCTTTCACATTTAAACTCCTTCAGGACGGGCAGGGAATTGCTGTTCTCTCATTTTTCAGTGGCAGGGTCTGTGACACCTGTGGGCAGTAATAAGCTGTAATTAATCATTCCGTTGCTGCACGTGTACGCATTTTGTCCCCCCCCCCCCCACCGTGTCTCTCAGAGAAGGGTCACGTGAAAGACCTCTGCGCCCTTCAGGGCGACTGGCTTGATGTGAGATTGTCACATCCTGGACCCACTTATAACTTGTTTGTTCTCTGGTTATCCAGTTATTCCATGCTATATTTATGAAACTGAAAGTAATCCATTGCCCAGATCTGATTGTTTTTTCATTAAAATTCACACGTTGAAGTTATTGAGGATGGAGATCTGCTTGGAGTTGCCTCTAGTTTTGATATAAAAACAAGCCGTTTGGGGAAAATCCCCCCCCCCCCATCTCCGTGCCCCACGGGGCCCAGCAGCCTGCACACACTCCTGCCGCCCTCGCGTGCGAGGGCGGGCCAGCGGCAGTGGGGCAGAGGTGTGGGTGCCGCGCCCCCGGCTTAACCACAGCCGGTCATTGCCGGAGCTGGAGGGGCTCCCGGCTGACGGAGAGACCAGCAGAGGGGCTAACGGGGCACCGGTCTCGGCAGCCAGCCTCCGTCTGCCTTTGAGGACATGTCCTAGGGATGTTCGCACTGGCATTTGGTTATTGCTGTTTTCAGTTTACCTCATACTTTACATGTAGAGTGAATGCTTCATCATCAGTCAGCGCCTGGTTGATCTCTGTATTACTCTGGCTTCATGTAGTAATACAGAGATTTTTCTCTAACCTATAAAGTATATTTGAAAGCTATTCTTTTACATTCATATCAATTTCAAACTTTAAAATTAAATTTTATTTCTAGAGAACTCTCAGGTGGTGCTTTAGTGAATTTATCAACTTTAATTTGATAGCAATTTATATTATTGTTCAGGAGGTAGAATAGCTTTACATCAAAAAGTTCAAATTATATCATTTTAAAAGGTCCGGCACAAATAACACCCCTTTTTTATTACAAACTCCTTTATTATAAAATCATAAGCCTGTAATTCTGTAACACAACAATATCCCACTCAAGCATACCATGTGGCATTTCAGGTGAAATGTTCAAATTAAAGCTATAAATTATTACACCCATGTTATTACCTCACCAATCACACTCAAGCAGGCGTTACTTCTGCCAGACCCTGTACTTTCTCTTTTGTCACAGAAAACAGTATGATTCGGCTTTTTATAAACAACATAAAAACATTTCTAAGTACTTTTGCAAATCTCCTTTTTTCTTTAAAGGGAGAACAATCTCCATTAACTTAGGAGACCGTGCTATCCATCATCTTCGCTATTAAGGACTCATTTGTTGTGTCATTAAATATTTATCTAGCACTGGGCTCGTGCTCCAGGGATACAGCAGAGAGTGGAAAAATAGGGTCTCTGACCTCATAAGGTTTACATGGGAGAGGCAGGCAGTTAACAAGTAAACAAATGAATAAACAAGACAGTTGCGGATGGCCGCAAGTTCCGCGAAGGAAGTACATGATTGGGTGGCGGGCGGCGGCCCGCTTGGTGTGTGGGTAGGGTCGGCGACTCTGCGAAGGTGCCGTCGGGTCTGGCTGCGGGAGCGCGGATGAGCCAGCAAAGACCTGGCGTTTGCGCATCTTGGGCTGTGGAGACGGCTCCCAGAGTCCGAAGCAGAACAGCTGTGCTTCTTGGAGAAGCTGGAGGAAAATGAGTGCGGTGGGACCCGGTGCAGTAGGCAGAGGAGAGCCCCAGAGGCGGCACGGAGAGTGCGGCAGGGCGGACCCTGTGGGCCTCCAGTCTGTGGGCACCACTGGCGCTTTACTCTGACACAGGGCGAGGCCTTCGAGCCGCTGTGAGCCGCCCCCTCCCTGATGTGAACGTGTGGCTGCTGCATCTAAGCAGAAACCGGGGAGGAGCCCTGCCAGGGCAACCCCCGGAACATGCTCTCGGGGTGTCGTTCCACGTGGGCAGGTTGCGTGGACTCTCCGAAGCTCGGGCTCCTTGTGTGTGAGACGAGATTAATGCTAGCGCCCGCGTAGTAAGGCGCTGTGAGGGTCTCGTAGGAAAGGTGCAGGAGAGGCCTAACCCGGTGTCTGGAGGGAAGCAAGGGCTCAGTCATCTGACAGTTACTGTAACCCCTTGTTACGCGGAGAAGCAGACACGTCCCTGCCCGCAGGGCGCCCATGCAGTGGGCCTGTTATTCGTTGGAAGCACACACCGGACGAACCGGACACAAAGGAGAGAAACTTACTCAGGGAAAGAGCCAGAAGAGGCCGCATGAGGGCGTTGAGCCTAAATTGGCTAAATATATGCCTGTGGCCCCGTGACTGCCTGGGGGCCTCACAGCATCTCCCCTGGGCCTTCCCTAGTACCGTTGGGTTCCTTCCTTCCAGCTAGAGCCTCATTCCCCCAGCCCCTTGAAGGTGCAGCCCCTCACATGCAATTCCCAAACTACTGATTACTTAGCCCGAGCCTGTCTTAAGGGGCTAGAAACAGCCGAGAGGATGCCTGCCTTTGTGTCTGGGAACCACAGGATGACAGGAGACAGGTTGCGTCCCTGGAAGGGGCAGGAGTCTCAGTCTGCAGGGTCAGGAGATCAAAGACAGACAGAGGGTGCTGGGAGCCCCTCAAAAGGCTGAGGAAATGGGGGTGCCCCCCGAGGGAAACACCTGCTGCCAAGTGGCGTCTGCTGACTGGCACGGCGACTGGACAAGCTGGACAGCGCGCCTTCCCGCAGAGTCTGTGGGCTCACGCCAAGGCTCTGCGGGAGGTGCACTGGGGGCCTGTGTCTCCATGCCCAGGGACGTCTAGATCCTCAAAAGGGAAGCGCTTCCCCAGTTTACAGAAGAAAGGCTTTTGTGGGGGAAGGGCAGGTAGATGACTGTTACACATTTTCCCTCAGGAGTTTCTTATTTGTTGCTTTCACCCTCTTAGACATCTCCTGTTTCTTTCTTCCCAACAGCCTTTTAGCATTGAATTGGGCGTGGTCTAGGCTGTAGTCTCTGTGACAGAAAATACAGTAAAGAATCTTTTCAAACATTTGTCGGCTCCCTTAGAGCAAGATCCTGTGAGTCGGGCAAGATCCCATCAGTCATCACATTTGTTTCGACAGTGTTCTGTCACAGTATTTGATCATCGGTCGTGGAATCTGAACTAGAACTTTCATCTGGAGAATAGACCAGCTTTGAGAGCAAAACCTCTCAGCAATTTAATATTTCATTGATTACCGTATCATTCGCTTGTGCTGCGTTATTATAGTCAAAGCCGTCACTCGGTGGCGAGTTAGGGATCTGACGTGTATTGCGACTGAGAACAAACCTGAGAACCAGGAATCGGCGGAGCAGGTTTGCCAGATAAACCTTCATTCATGGGCTCATTTAAAAGAGAGAGCTCCTCACACCCTAGTTTAAAAGCTGTTCATCCCATCCATGAGCTCATTCGAAATACCAGGTGAGAAACAGTGCAGGGCAGGCGTGCAGACAGCAGCCTGCCACCGTCACAGGGGATGGAGCCCAGAGTCACAAAGCGCAGCCGCCTGCAGCCTCGTCGGGCAGGTGTGAATAACCCAGCAGGTTAAAACGGCAGAAAGAGCGCAGGACCTCAGACCCAGAAGGGCTCTGAGGACCCATGAACCACAGACAGCGCGGGGTCTTGAGGTCAGGCCTCCGTAACTCACTCTGAGACCAACAGGGGCTTAAACTCTGGGCCCCAGTTTCCTCATCATAAGGTCTGAAGATAATCGTCACTGTCATTAGAAGTAAATGAAATCATATTTGCAAAAAGGGCCTTGGCACAGTAAAAATACAATGTAAAGTTAGGTGCTTTAACTTTTTTCGGCCTTTTGATTAGCTTTTTAATTATTGACTAGCCATTCACTCTTCCTGAGACTCAGTTTTCTCCTGCATTGAGAAGAATAATTGTATTTTATTTGCCCTTTTCATACCAGAAAAATAATGTCCTTCCTGTGCCTCGCAGGTTGCAGTAGCTCACGTAAGTGGGGGACAGTGTCACTCCCACAACATAGACCAAAATATGAACTGTGGAAATTGTCCTGAGTCCTCAAGAAAAGGTTAAATGTCATTTAGTACAGTTTCTTTAAGAAGGGTGGGAGCTGCTGTACTATATGTGATTAATTTCTCTGAAAAGTGATTCTAAAACAAGTTTCTGTGCTTGAAACCTTGAACCTCAAATGTCTGGGAAATCTGCTCTCGAAGGATTTCATTTCCCAGTCGTGCCAGAATGAGTTGTTTTGTGTATTAGTCTCAAACATTGAGGGGTTCTAATTAAGTGCAAATTGCAATGAAATTAATAAATGACACCAATTTTTAGACTTTAAAATGGGCTTTGAGAGAATGCAGTGTGGGCTTAGATTGATTATAATTGTAATCTTTTAAGTTGTGAATCAATATTATGTAGCATTAAAACTCAATTAAATAAAAAATAAATGAAGACGCAAGCAGAGAGGACATGCATCTCTCGGTCGGTTCAGCCTCTCCACGACGACTGCAAGTCTGTGAAACGCTGAGATTGTAATGGTCCTTATTGTTCACCAGATTCCGAATAATCGCACATGTAATTAGCATCAGTTAATGAGATATTAAACTACCCTATTCACAAATATACTATTGTCATAAATCGTTCAAAGAGAATTGCAAACTTAAGGTTTTGTTTCACCTTTGCAGATGAACTGCAGACCATAAATGAATTAATGTATGTACTTACTTACCAGAAATGTCATTAAACTAAAAACTATTTGACCCAGCATTTTCTGACCCATCCCCAGCAGCCGAAGGTGGACCAGGTGGGCACCTCCCTCCTGGGTAGCACCAACCAGAACTGAGCAGGAAGTCCACCAGCACCTAATGGCCCAGAGACACTTTCTCCGTCCAAAGGCCTGGCAACCGTCACCTCGCAGCCGGTGGCGCAGGGCTGCCAGTGGAAGTGCCTTTGTCCTCCCAGGCAGTAGGCGCCGCAGCAGAGCTGACAGAATCAAGGGGACCAGAATAGCTCTGAAAATAAATTGTCATTGAAACCACAGCCCACAAATGTAGGCCAGAGCCTGTATAACTGCCCACTAAAATAAAAGATTTGAACAGGATCAGGAGCCTCTACATAATTTTCAAAGTGTGCAGAGTACAACTGAAAATTATCCGCCGTCCCCAAAGCCAGGCCGGTCGCAAGTGGAGGCCAGTGTTGCGATGAGTTGGACGTTGGAGTGACCTGATGGGGCTTAAAGCAGCCGTCATGAAAGTGCTCAAGACCAAATTATTCATTGTTTTTAAACAAATGAAGAAATAAAAAATCTCAGCAAAGGCACAGTAAAGAAGAATCAAGTAGAATTGAATTTAGTAACGTGAACTTAAACATATAATAATGAAAACCGGGCACTCAGTGGGTGAGCTCAGTCACAGGGTGGAGGTGACCAGGATCGAGTCGGCGACTCTGAGGACAGATTGACAGAATTTACTCAGTCTGAGCAACAGAAAGAAATTAGATTTAAAACAAAAAGATCAGGGCCTCAGGGGCCTTCGAGACCGTAATCACAGATCTAACATTCATGTCCTTGGCACTCATAGCAGGGGGCGAGGAAAGAGGGTGGGCTCAGAAAGAAATCAGGGTTGCAGGCGTCCCAGATCGGAAACCCCCACAATCCTGGAGATTCAAGAAGCTGAGTAAATCCCAAATGAGAAAAAAATCTATTCAAAGACAGATAGGTCATAATTAAGAAATGTAAAGAAAAATTAAGTCTTCAAACTGAAAAAAAGAACTGTCAAATTCTAATTCTGAATCTATATCTGGCAAAAAAAAAAAAAGGTGAAAACTTAGACTAAGGAAAACTCAGAGAATGTGTTGTTACAATACCAATGCTAAAGAATGACTAACGGAGGCCCTCCCAAGAGAAAGCAAATGATCAGAGAAGGAGGCTTGGAACTACAGCAGGAAAAGAAGAACAAAGAAATCATTATCCGAAAGAAAATAAAAAAGAAATGATTATCCAAAAGGAAAATGAAATAGACTCTCCTTCTCCTCATGAGCTTCTTACATTATATTTGAAACGTGAAGAATAAGAATATAACACACCTGAAGTGGTGCTAACTGTATGTGGAGGGACTATGACAGTCCTGTTTGAAAAGTGGGGATGGGAGCAGCATCACGGGACTTTCCCTGAAGCGGCAGAATGTGGTCGTGTGGGGGCCGTGGAAAGCTACGTATGGATGTTGTAATAGTTAGAGTGACCACTAAGAAAGCTATATGCAAAGAGATACTGAAAAACACCATCAAAATCAAGGTGGAATCCTAAAAACCCTTCAACTAGCCCGCAGGAAGACAATAAAAGAGAATAGAAGACTCAACGCTTTACCCCAAAGCAGGAGTCAAAGCCGGCGTGCCTGCCCCGCTCCCCTCGTATTTAACGTGGGAGCCAAACGGCACAATAAGGCAAGAAAAAAGGGCACAGCAGTTGGGAAGGGAGAATAAAACTGTTCCTATTTTCAGATGACATTATTGCCTACATAGAAAATTCAAAGAAATTTACAAAAAAGTCCTAGATTAATTAGTGATTTCAGTTAAATTGCAGGATACAAAATCAACACAAAAAATCAATCACATTTCTGCATAATAACAAGCATGTGGAAACCAGAAGTGAAAACACAATACTGCTTACAATTGCTCCAAAGAAATCGAAATACTTAAGCATCAACCTAACAAAACAGACACAGGAACTATATGCTGAGAATTAGGAAATGCTGAGAAGTGAAATAAATTTTAAAAGACCTAAATAATTGGAGGGACCTACTTTGTTCATGGATTAGAAAACTCAGCATAGTAAAAATGGCAGTTCTGTCTAAGTTGAACTATTGGGTGAGCAGAATTCGCATCAGACTCCCAGCCATTCTTTTGTAGACACCGACAGTCTCATTCTAAAATTTATGTGGCATGGCAGAGGACCTGGAATAACTAAAACGATTTTGAAAAAGATTAACAAAACGGACACAGTCACTCTCTCCAACATTAGGGATCACTGTGTAACAACGGTGACCCTGATGGAGTGGTACTGGCAGAGAAGCCAGAAATAGACCCGCACGGACATGCCCACCTGATCCCTGATGAAGGCATGGAAGGGGCCCAGCGGAGGGAAGGTGGACTCCCCAGGAACTAGAACTGGAACCAGGGGCCGTTCAGAGCGCGCACGCATGACAGAGGACTTCGACCTGAACCTCCTACTTGGTCTTTAAAAATTCATTTGAAACGTATTGTACATTGAAATGTAAAACTTTTAAACTGTTAGAAAAATCAGAGAATATCTTTGGCATAAAGGTAGGAGAGGAGTTCTTAAACTTGACAATACCAAAAGTATGATCAACAAAACAAAAAGAAAGATAAGTTAGACCTTTTTACAATTAAAAACTTTTATAAATGATTGTGAAAAGACAAAGAGCAGAAAACATTTGCAAATATTTGAAAATTGGAGAAAATATTTGCAATGCATGCATATGACAAAGGACTAGAATATACTAGGTTATATAGAATATATAAACTATCTTCAGGAATCAACATTAAGAAAACTGCTATTAGAAAATGTGCAAGAGACATGCAGAGACATTTCAGCAAAAAAAAAAAATATATATATGCAAATGTCAAACAAGCAGGTGTAAAGATATTCAATATCACTTGCCATTAGGGAAATGTAAATTAAAGCCATAATGACTTAGCGCTACAAACCTATCAGAATGACTGAAATAAAAAATAGTGATAACACCAAATGCTGGTGCGGACGCAGAGAAACCGGACCGTGTGCACATTGCTGGGTGGGACGGAAACCGGCGCAGGCGCTCTGGAAAGCAGGGTGTGAGTTTCTTCTAAAGCTAATGCGCACCTACTGTGTGACTCAGCAGCTGCACTCCCGGGCACATCCCAGAGAAGTGAAAGCTATGTTCACGTTAAACCTACACACGAGTGTTCACAGCAGCTTTATTTTTAATAGCTTCAAACTGGAAATAGCCCAAATGTCCTACGATGAATGGTTAAAAAACTGCTACTTGCATACCATGAAATACCTACCGTTCAGTAATAAAAAGTGATAAACTGTTGATACACACAACCTGGATGGACCTCAAGAGAATTATGCTGAGTGAAAAAGGCCAATCTCAAACAGTCATGTACTATAGAATTCCATTTATATAACATTCTTGAGAGGACAAGAGTGTGGCTTACTGGGAGCTAGGGATGGGGCCGGGAGCCAAGGGATGGGTGTGGCTATGAAGTGACCGGAGGGAGGTTTGTGGTGATGGATCCATCTCACGTCTTGGCTGTGGTGGTAGTTACTCGGAGCTACACATGGGATGAAATTGCAAAGACCGGTATTTACGCGCATGCGCGAGTGGGAAAGCCTGGGTTAGCTCCATGCATGGCGCCAGGCCGGTCTCTGGAGTTTGACCTTGTACTATGGTTGTTCTGCCAGATGTCAGCATCGGGGAGGCCAGACGAAGGGTGCACAGGACTTCTGATACATTTCTCTACAACTTCTTGTGACTCTATAATTATTTCAAAAATCACAGTTTTTAAAAAATATATTAAAAATACAATTTAAATGTGCAAAAATCAAGTAATGATAAGGCTTTCAAAATATAAACTTCTGAATTTTGGAAAGAGGGTCTTAGAGTGATTCAGTGACACTTTGGCTGGCATTCCTCTAACACAGTCACCCTCTGTGGTCTGTTCTCCTACCCACCCTCTGCGACAGTGGACAGGATCGGGGTGCCTTGTGCTCTCCCCAAGGATGGAGAAGAGGACAGAGAGAAACAGGCCATGAGAACAGAGAGTGCGGAGCTGAGAGCTGGCAGCAACTGCTTGATCACGCTCGGGCTTGGGACGGGCAGCAGGGCGCCTTCACGGACCATGTGCTGTTCTCGTGTGTCAGTTATCCACTGGCTTTCTCATGATTATTAGCAGTAAACCTGGCTAAGAGGATGTGCACAAAAGGAAGGCCCAGGCTTGGTGGAGTCGTAGAAGCAGGGTGGTGGCAGATCACACCTACGCTCCAGCTCCCATTAGGGAGGGAGGGACCCCAGGAACAGAGTGGATGGCTGAGCTGAAGAAACAAAGCAGTCTCTGTCCCCTGGGAGGTCAGCCCAGGTAGAGAATGTATACAAAGCGTTGAGTTACCAAAGGCCACCTGGCCATCTGACTCCCTGCAGGGGACACCGCCAGGGGCCACGCACAGGAGCAGCTTGCTGTGCAGTTTCATCAGTCCCTTATTTTTGTTCCTGTGCTTCCGCAGAATCAGGGACTCCTGTGCGCGCCATAGCGTGCCACCCAGGCGTGGGCGTGGGAGGGGCTTGGGAGGTGCCACGGCGTGTTGACCAGTGCCCCACAGCCCACGATGCCCAGCACATGCCCTGGCTCAGGGTCCGCAGAGGCAGGGATAGAGTTCAGAGGTCAGCCCACAGCCCTGCCCACGCGGAATGGCCTGGGCTTCTGGCTCGCGGGGCCGTACACCATCCCCCTCCTGTTCTTCTGTCCCCAAGGTCAGGAAATGTTTCCCAGGGTGGAGAAGAGAGCCAGCCTGAGTGCCTCATATTTGTAAACACCCCTCACCTTGAACTTGCTTTACAAATCTTAAGCTTCACAGTACTCATTGGAAGAAGAAGGAAGTAGCACGAAACATTCAATTTCACACTTGGGAGGCAGAAGCCGCGAGGCTAGGGCGCCGTGCAAGGCCAGGTGCCTGCGCCGGGAAGGAAACTGGGTCTGTGCAGTCTTGTTCTCAGACGTTTCTCAGGTGTGTTCTCTAATAAAAAGGCCCCGTGTTCGAAATCGAGCTTTGTCCCTATTCATAGAGTCCAAAAGGAGAGAATACATAAGCAAGAGCCAGTAAGTGAGTTATCAGTGTGTCCCGCGGTGAGACATAAGTTCTTATGGTTACCATAGAAATCGGAGAGCACTTCTCTGAAAGACTAGGTTAACCATTTCTTTTTTAATCTGAGAAATACAAGCTTCTAAAAAATACATTTGCTGATAAAAGGAAATTCCTAAGGACAAGCACAGTTTCTTGATTTAACAAATAGGTAACTTGAAATAGGGTATTTCTGCAGTTGTCTTTATTCACACATGAGTAACAGAATTAGAAAAATCAGAGAATTGTATCTGTTACAACTTGCATTGTAAACCCAAATTTCACACCCGTACTCTTTTCATTAAAGAAGTTTTCAGGACTGGAGGAAGATAGTCCGTGCGTGCAGAAAGGGAATCATGAGATACAAAGAAGTCGCTGCTCTGTTGCACCCTCAGCGTGTGCTGTCTGAGTGGGACTTATCTGTTGTGTGCTGAGAGGCGAGGTTAGAGACCGTGTCCTGACCTTCGGAGGGTCCCGACAGTGAGCCGTGCTAGGCCAGGCTATGGCTGGGCCTAGACTCACTCAGGACAGCCCGGGATGGTGCTCCTGCTCCTCCAGTCGCTGGCTCCTTTGAGGCGATTCAGGCACGGGCCCCTGCCTCCATCGGTGTTTGGGAGGACATCAAGGGGGAGGCCCACCTGCCCCCTGAGAGTCTGGCCCGGAGGCAGCATGCATCCCCACCGGCATCCCATGTGACAAGGCGGCGTGTCCCACGGCCGCACCTGCCTGCACGTGGGGTCGGAATCCAGTCCCTGGCTGGGGAGCTGCTTCCCTGGTGTGAGTGCACATTTTAGGAACAGAAGATGGGTTTGGGTGGACACCCAGTCTCACTGCCATGGCCAATCCCTCAGCTACACCAGCTTAGACTTTCCTCCGGAGCCTCATGGTTTCCCTGTAAATGGGCTGCAGACAGACTCTCAAGAGAAAGATTGTTTAGGGAGTTGAATCAGCTTTCAGTCGATAGTGGAATTAACTTTCCTGATTACAGTTCAGTGAAGGAAGAAAATCCGCCCTTAGTCTTAATAGAGAGGAGAAGGAGTGTAAGACCTAAGGAGGAGGCTCCGGGAGGTCCCTCCGAGGGACGAGGGACGGACGTCTCACACTCAGGCCCCGTGTCTTTGCCCTGACCTTATGGGAAGGAGCCGCATCTCAAGGCGTTGTTACAAGACAAAGGGCTGGGGGTGGGCCACAGAGGGGCTATTTGTTAAGTGACCCCCTGGTCAGCGGTCCTTGAGATCAGAAGATGACTTAGGTCTTGACAAATTTCCATTTAAAAGAAAAAGGTTTTCTCGTCGTTACAGAAGAAGCTGTTATTAAGGGTCCCCTTAAAAGAACATTAACACTATCGATAAAGTTAGTTATTTCAAAAACTTGAGCTCACCCTTGCTGCACTGTTGCTCTCTACTTTTTGGCCTAAACTGTGTGTATGGAGTCAGGGGCCCCAGGTACAGAGAGGACAGGGCACTGAAGAGATGGTCAAAGTCGTCTGCGCCCAAGGACTCGGTCATAGCAG
Source organism: Mormoops blainvillei (assembly GCA_004026545.1). NCBI lineage: Eukaryota > Metazoa > Chordata > Mammalia > Chiroptera > Mormoopidae > Mormoops > Mormoops blainvillei. Next base: position 222,710 of record PVJD01001091.1, on the reverse strand, counting down.
TCGAGTGTCCCAGTCGCCCAAAGCCGGGACTGCTGGAGAGAGGAGGGTGGCCACGTGGACATGAGAGCGCAGCGCCTTCCCCCTGCACGCATGGTCATGAGTGACATCTGACTTGAAACTGCAATTTACTATCGTAATAAAGTTTCCAAAGTTATTGCAGTCAGGGTTCAATTGTATTGAGCAGTCAATCGATTCTGGGCTAAAACATGCTTACATCACAAAATGATGCCTGGTTTGAGGAAAATAAGGCTGTATTCAGGTGCCAATATCTCAGAGCCAAAGGGACACCATTAACATTCTTTGGAGGGGGGGGAATAAAGCGCTGCTCTCCAGGTGTACCCGAGGTCACGTCACCTTACATTCGCCTGCCATGCGGCCGCGGGAGGAGTTTCCCACTGTGGAGAGGAAGGCTCGGCACTGGAGACATCTTTACCAGAGAGCCCGTCAGCCTGGTGCCGGAGCCGCGTCCTAAGAGCCTCGCAGGACTCCCAGCAAAACAGCATGGCGGCTGGATTGACAGGAACTTCCTTTTTTGGTGATTGGATTTTGAGATATGCTTATGAAAATTCATTAACTCTGATCAGCATGAAGAGCGCAGTTAATGCTTTGGGATATTAAGATCGATGGCACATGCGAACAATGAAATGAGGAGTAGTGGCTCAACTATCGGCATCTCTTACTTATAGGAAATTAATTTTTTGTAGCCTTGAGGCCCAACTGTCACCCCCTACCTATTTTTCTTAAGAGAATGAATGAATTCTTTGTTTAGTATTTTGTTAGTAAGAGCTTTCTAAAATATTTGTGATTTACTTTATTCATGACAATGTGGTTTTAAAAATTTTATTCTTTGTCATTAAATCATTTCTAAGGTTTCAATTTAGATTTCTAAAAATCTAAACTTTTAAGGCTTCAAAAACTTCTTTAAAATGGGGATAGAGGGGAGCATCAGACTCTGGGAGGTCTTACTTAGCGAGGAGCCTCGGGAATCCCCCGCCTGATAGAGCGAGTTTCAGCAGTGACCTCGGGGGCAGAGGCCTCCCGGCCAGCACCCCATACCTTGTTCTGACCACCTCTCCACCGTGTGGTCCAGAGGGCTGTAAATCACACAGAAAGGTGTTTGCTCACCCACTTTGCTAGATATATTGGAAAGAAACACCATTTATTACATGCTAATCAAACTGTAATTGCCTGTCTCTGTGATAAATGGATCATGAATAAGGTAGGTCTCTGAGTGACATTCCTGGGAAAGTGCCTTTCAGTCTTCACAGGCATGACATGCTTGTGACAAGGAAGCGAGCTGGCTGCTGGGGAGACAACGTTTCCCTCCATTGAAGGGAATGGATTTTTAAAGTTCTCACCTGCATCACAAATAGTCATTGGGAAAAAAGACTGTGTGCGTGGCAGATGAGGAGCAAGCTACTTTAGTTTAAAAAGCAGCCCTGTTGCCATGTTGATTTAACCAGAGCTCTCTTCCTGCCTGCTGACCTAATGTGTAATCAGAATCCCGAAATAGGAGGTGGCTTCATTCCATCGCTCTGCATTCTAGAAGGGACGTGTGAGGTTGGATTTGCCATTAGTGTTGCCCTCAGCTGCCACCGCCAAGCACGGTGGCCCTCAGCGTCATCTCTGGGCTCTCTTAAGGCTGCTGTGCCCTTCCCATCTTCCTCCTTTTGCCGGGGACAGCAATTCAACATGAGTCATCAGGAACAAAACATTAAACCAAGTCCATACTTCATTCACATCCCCTTAGTTTTGACGTGGCGCCCCTCTTCCATTCAGGAGCTCACCCAGGACACCACAGAACACTTACTCATCTGTCTCCTCTGCCCCTCCCATTTGTGACAACATCCAGCCTGCCCTTGTCCTCGATGACCTTGTCAGTTTGGGGGCATGCTAGCCAGATATTTTGTAGAAGGTCTTCATTATGGATTTTTCTGATACTTTTCTCGTGGTTAGACGGGGATTACAGGTTTGGAGGAGGAAGGACTCAGAGGTGAAATACCACTCTTGTCATGTCATAGCAAGGATTTGTCCCTGCCGATGCTGACCTGGGGTACGTGCTCACACCTGAGGGGTGTGTTTGTCGGGTTTCTCTGCGTAATATTAATCCATTCCCCCCTCCATGCTTTTGCCTGTTTTAATTCCGCTGTTTATACGTGGGTAAAACCGAAGAAATCCTCTAGGAACGCTTTGCGGTGGCCGGTGGAGAGGGCCTTGTGACAGCAGGGGGAGGGGAGGGAGACCGCGTAGCCAGGAGCTGGCAGACTCCAACGGCTGGTTCTGAGAGTGCAGTGTACTCATGGAGGGGGAGCCGGTGTTTGCAGAATACTCAGACCTGTCCCTCCCCAGGGCTTAAGCCTGCCTTTGCCACCTGCAGGGTGTAAGATGTGGGGCTCTGCGCCCCATCAAGGTTGGCCCCCCTTGGGTCCCTTCCCCCCAGCTCCGAGCCTTTGCTTATCCTTAGCCCGTGGTGTTCATTCTTACTTAACGTGAAAAATTCCCCCTAAACAGGCTCTCAGCTTTGGCACTGGGCCGAGCTCTCGTGATTGTGCTCCTGACGCTCTCCCCTCTGGCCCTGCCACGCGCTGCCCCGCGTCGCTGTTGGCTGGTGTGTGCTAGGCCCTGCCTGTGCCCTGAAGGCGTGGTGGTGAGGGCTCTTCAACCCCAGCAGCGGGCTGTGCCCAGCACGGCACTGGCTGCCAGACAGAAACTACCACAAAGGTCCTCGCGGCTTCTGGAGGAAGCGCTACATCCAACACCCGCAAGTGCCCACTGAAACGACCACGTTCAGGAGTGAATGCGTTGCTGTCAACAGGTTACACAGAAAAACGTGCATTTAGAAATTACAAAGGAAGACAATGTGGGGTGAAGGTAGGGTGCTACTGGACCTCATAGCTTTGGCCTTGAAGATCAGCTGCTCACACTGTGGGGTCCCCCCAGTGACTCAGCTGAACCCCCGTCAGCACCCTGCCCTTTCCTGGATGGCCCCCGTGCTGGTTTTAACAGGGCATCAGACTAGTTTGGGTTCTGGTGAAGTTGGGATGTAAGGCCCAGTGAAGTTGTGTCTTTATCTTAGTAAACCATTTACTGCTTTGTCTTCAATTTAGAAGCAGAGTTAGCATGTATGTGTTCATATATGAAATTGTGTGGCAGCCCAAATGGAAACAGACCTTTGCGAAGGAGCATGCGGCTGAGGCTTGCACGTTCATCCCAGAGCTACCTTCAGACACTCATGGCAGCCTAGGTCAGTGGTGTGGGGTGGCAGGAATGTGTCCCTTAGGGACACATGACAGTGTCTGGGGACATTTTTGGTTGTCACCCTGGGTGGGGGGTGCTGCTGACGTCTTGCAGGGGAAGGCCAGGCATCCCGCTGAGCATCCTGTGCCAGATGGGCGGCCGGCCCGGCCAGAAGCACTCTGGCCCAAGTCGCGAACAGCGCCCCGGCTGAGGGCCTGCGCGGCCGGCGGTGCTGCCGTGGCGCTCGTCTGCGGCACCTTGCCCCACCCCTGCAGACATGCTGTTGTATATTGTTTTGGTCTAAAAGACGTTAGATAACCCCACGAAATTCCGGTGGCCCTACATCAGCGTAAGAATGAGCCTTCTAGAATGCTCTAGAACGACTTCTAGAGCAGTGGCTCCCCCTGAGCCTGTTTGACTAGGAGGACCTTTTGGGATGAACAGCACTTTCAGGGCGTGCCACACAGCCTCAGCCCTCGCTGCGCCGTGCCTGGGAGCCTGTGCGGCGGGGCTCGTGCGTGCGCACTGCCTGTAGGCAGTCTGCAGAGAGTGCCTGGCCGCAAATAGATGTCATGGCCCTGGAAGGAAGCCTTTGCCTCGCGGCGGTGGCGGCGGCGGCGGCCCGCCGCTCGGGAGCCGGGCTTGACGGGGACCCTTTGAGACAGAGAGGACCTGAGCACACAGACCCCTGGGGCGCAATGAGCAGGCAGCCCAGGAGAACGGAGAGCTGTCTCCCCGCCACCCGGGACCGCCAGCTGCTGGCGGGCCTGCCTCCTCGCCTTGCCCTCTCTCCCCTCATCGAAGGGCACTGGCCCCGAGGCATCGGGCTCCGCTCTTTCGGCTCCGGAGAGTGGGTGCTCTGCACTGAGCCACGGGCAGAGGGTGGAGCCGGCTGTCGCCAAGACTGTGAATCTTCTGGGAGTGTCTTCGTCCACATTTTCCAGGAGCAGATTGTGAGGTGACAGGAGGTAGGGTGAGGAGGGGACAGAGATGTGAAAGCGAAGGCTCTAGGGAGGGAGAGGGGCCTGGTGCCCATCAGAGGATTGAGTGTCCTGGCAGTAGGTCTGAGAGGGTGAGGTGGCACCTGGCCTCTTGCCTGGGAAGGAAGCCGACGGCAGGCTAGAGCTGCGGCGTGGGTTCCAGATCGCAGGTCATGGTTTCTTACTAAGTGAAGGCACACAGTCTCTGCGGGAGCAGCTAGAGCAAGCAGAACAAGGGCCAGCCCATCGGAAGAGCCGCCGATGCCGGGAGAGGGTGGGGGGACAAGTAGGGGGTGTGACCAGCTGTTCGGGCAGCTGCGCCCCACCAAACTCTGGCCCTGGAAACTGTGCTTTGGCTCCCAAACGGAGGCCTTTCACGACTCTGCCGTTAGTCTGTGAAATACATCATCTGGTTCCAGGTCCCAGATGAGCCTCAGAGCTCTTACTTGGATAATTTTGGCTCTCAGTTCATATTCGCTACTGTTGCATCTACTGCTGTGTAACAAGCCACCTCCAAAGTTAGTGGCTTCCAAAAATAATGTTTTGTTGTTTCTCACATGTCTGTGGGCTGACAGGTGGGTCCGCTGATGTGTCCTGGAGAGCAACTGACTGGAAGGGGCTGGGCAAGGATGGCCTCAGGTGGGGAGCCCACCTCTCTGCCACCTTGTCCACCAGGCATTTTCATATAGCTTCCATGGCCCGTTGTCACAGCGGTGGGCCCGGGAGGAAGCAGAAGCGCACAGCGCTCTTCGAAGCTGCCGTGCGTGCTGCGCCTGCCACGGGACCACTGGGAAGCCAGTCTGCGACCTGCCTGGAATCAGTGCGGGAGGACTCAGCTCTGGAAAGTGGGTCAGGAGCCGATGTGGGCCATGATGCCACCGGCCTACCAGGACTGGGGACATGCAAGAGAGCCCGCAACCATCAAATTGCCTCTCCCCTGCACTTTCTTTCATGTCAGGTCATGCTGTGGCTTCGGAGCTAAGCCCGGTGCCTACTTTAATCTGCTTTGTGGTTGTGATCCACCTCGAAGGCATGTTGGCCCGGTGATTTCAGTAGACAGCTCTCCTGCCTCGGAGTGGTTCTGCCCCTGCCTGATGACAGTAGGAGCCCCAGGAACACACTCTCACACGGCCTGTTCAGAGGAGCTAAATGAAAGAAACATGTGGGTTTAAGAAGAAACAGAATGAATCCCCACAGGGAAAAACCTCCTGGCAACTTTATTTTTGAGGTTAAATGACGAGGGAAGTAGTAGTGGTTAGCAGTGAGCACGCCGGGTTCCCGTTGGCTTTCTGTTTGTTCGGAGTGGGTGGGGCAGAGCAGCGAGCTCGCGAGCTTTGTCAGCAGGGCATGGGAAGCTACCGGTGTTCCAGTTGTGTGACGCCCGAACACAGAAGCACTCTGAACATGGCGAATAACAGGAATCCATTTTTCTTATTACTTACGCGCTGTGTTAGGAGAGAGCTGCCGTATTATTTGGGGCTTATTTAACTACAATAAAATGGAGCTTTCTAAAATTTCAAGAAAAGATAAGGAAGATTTTTCTAAAACTTTACACAACTTTTTACATTACACAGTTGCTGCTTACAGCATTTCCACCCATCCTCTCTGTCTTAACTCTCTCTGTTCACGTATTTATTTTCTTATTAGCAACTCATTTCTCTGCTTTCTCCATGCGAAGCATTCCAAGAGCCCAGGGCAACCACTCAGTCCTTGCAGTGTGTCCTCTTCATTTAACTCAGGCCCTGAAATGTCTAGGATCGCGCTCACTGGAGGGGAGTTCCGCGGCAAAGAGGATGTGAGCCCTTCGTGCGGGATCCTGTAGCCCCTGCCGTAAGCGTTACACGGTAGTGCTGACGGCGCAGTGCAGGGTTTAAGTTGCCTGGGAGGGTGACAGCAATGACAGCATCTTCATGTGCTATGCAACTTTTCTTAAAGCGACCATCCTTACAGGCTGTGGAGAATGAGCTGATCTTGATTGGAAGTCATCCTGGGGTCTAGGGAGCCAGCCCAGTCTCTAGAAGAGTAATCATGGGTTCTACGGGCTTATGTTTCTGTCACTTGTCTACACACTGGCAAGCGACGCCATCCACTGGAGCTCCGTGTTTTTGCCCAATTAAACAAAACAGACATTAGGCAGCTCAGTGGTAAGCATGAAAGAGTTAGATAAGTTTCTTGAACAGGCGTCACATGACTATGAATCACTACCCACGAAACGTGGTGGATCTTCAAAGAATTTTGAATTTATCACCTTGTATCTTTCAATAGGCTACTTGTGTCAGATTCAGTTGCCAAGTAGATATTTTGAAGCATTAATAGGATGACATGAAAATAGTTACTCCATCAGGAAGCCTTCTAACTATGTGCAGGTAGCTATGATAAATTCTCCGTAGTATTTAGTATGGTGGAGACTGCCGTAGGGGTTGTTTTTCATGATTGGTGTGTAGACACTACAAGGAGTAGAAGCACCCTCTTTGCTTCATGCAGATTCCCCTGGTCTTCTCTGCAGGGTTGGAGGTTCCAGGTGTCCCTGCCCTGGCGGTGGGACCCTGAGCCATGGTGGGTGTGTGCTAGGTGCCCCTGGGTGCCCCTGTAATCAGGTGGCTACTCTGTGTTATCGCCAGGCCCTGAGCTCCAGAAGCTGCGCCTGTCTGCTTCGACCCTGGCGTAGCGGCTCATGGTGCAGTGACCTGTGCCCGTCTCTGAAGGGCAAAATGAAGGAGCAGGCAGGGACTGCCGGCCGCCCCTCCGTGCGGGGCCGCGGGGTCTTCTTCTCTCCCTAGCCTCCATGCGGGAGGTCCCACCCCAGCGCTCCCCATCTGTTGTGACTGCCCCCCGGGACGCACAGCTAGCCCGTCGGAATGCCCTTCAAACCGTTGCTCTGGAATCCCAACTCTGAGATTCCGACTCAGGGTCGCCAAGGAATGGGCCCCAAGAGTGTGATTTTCAAAGGCTCTGAGACGTTCCAGGGCGAGCTTCCCTGGGAGTAAATCCACGTCGGGGACGTTGGCCCTGACCCGCCCTCGGCCCTGGCTGGGCCCTTAGAACCCACTTCTGCCTCACGACCAGGGATTGTGATTGGGAGCCATAGCCTCTGTCACTGGGCTAGAGAGCCAGGCCGCCACTCCGCTGCGGCACTTCAGCTTCATCTGTGCTGCCGGTGCCCTCCTGCCCGCGAGCAGGGGCTGAAGGCGGAGCTGGTGCTGTGAACGCAGAGGTGGGGACACCCAGAGTCTGTGGCCCACTTCGGAATAAAATCAACCCTGGCATAGCTAGATCCAAAAGATTTTAAGTTTGTCTTTACACAGATTATTGTGAGGAAAGTCATCTATCCAAAGTAATAAAGGGTCATGAAATTTATATGTGGGGTTTGATTCACATATAGGTGATGTTAAAAATGATCCTCAAATGGAGACTTCAGAATTTGTCTGTAATGGAGTTGTTCCTTAAGTTTTAAGTCAGTAATTCAGCAAGAGGCCTAAACATTTCAGTGGAAAAATACTATCTGAGATTAGTTACCATTTGCAGCGTAAATGATGATCCCCTTCCAACACTTGATCACATGGAATAACCGTTAATTGAGCAGCAGCTCTTTTCCAATTGGGGGAGTGAGTGTAAATACCCAGGCTGGGGCCGAATTGCTTTTGAGATGCAAGGCCGTTCGTTATGTGTGGCTGCTGTGCGTCTGAACCACTTCATCTTCTGCCGCAGTTTTTCTGGGAAGAGCCTGCCTCTTCAAAACAAATTATAATAGCAATAGGATCAGCCTTCTTTCCGGGCGATAATTTCTGCCCCTGGTAGTCCGTGTCTCCCAAGCTCAGCACAGAGCAAGGCCTTGGCCGTGTCGTGGAGGCAACAGTGTGTCTTTGCGTCGTGTGTCCCTCACCCTCCATTTGTTGCGGATGGGGCGAGAGACCTGAGTCAGGAGGCCCCCCCGCACCTTGGTTCTTGTCTTGCCACAGAGAATAATTCAAGTGAGAGACAAACACATGTCGTGAAAACGAGGCAGCAAGTTTACTTATGAAACACGTGTGAGCACGGGGCTGCAGGCAGGCGCCCAGCAAGTCTAAACGCTGCACATGTGGAGGAAAGAACATTGTTGGTGAGTTGGCGAGTTTGTGCTGTACACTTGGGCCAACGCTACAAGTGGGTACTGAGCTGATCTCAGGATGCCAGCTATTGGTGTTTGGGGTTACGTATCTCAGCTGGCTTCTAGGTCCCCTTCCTTCTTCCCCTTGGGGACAATGTGCAACTACGAAGGCTTTCTTTCTCAGTCAGTACAGGCTCTCTGTCCCAGTCAGTGAAGTTGTTAGAGGCCCCTTTCCCACCACAGGCCCCCTTCCTCCTCTGTAATTCCTGCTTGTGATGCACCCCGTCCTCAGCACAGGCTCAGGGACGCCCCTCCTCCTGCACGATTTTGTTTGCCATGCTTGGGACACCTGGCGATCCCATCAAACCGAGCTCAGGACTGCTGCGTGGACTGTGGGGGGGGGGCGTGTTTTCCTTTTGCTCTGAGCCCCCTCTCCTTGTTCGATTGCAATGGCGAGCGCCCTGCCTTTATTTCCCCTCTGGCCGCTCACTCCTAGCTGCTGCCCAACACTTGACGTGCAAAGGGCGGTTAACTCTTCTGTGGCTGCATGAAACCCTGTGGGCCGGGTGCGGCCTGGGCCAGTCTTGACCATTAGACTGCGGGGGTGGCTTCAGGAGCCAGAAACCCCCTCGATTTCCTCTTCTCTCTGCACCTCTGTGTAATTTGGCTTTATTCATTTCTTTCACTGCATGTCAACGTCCATTTCTTTCTTATTTATTTTTTATTTTTAATTGTGGTAAAATACCCAAACATAAATTGACCGTCCTAACCATTTGTAAGTGTACAGCTCAGTAGTGTTACGTTCGCATTAGTGCGTGACCCACCTCCGGACCGTTTTCATCTTGCAGAACAGAAACTCAGTCCCCATGCAACAAGCACCTGTTTCTCCCCCCCCAACCCCTGGAAACAGCCCTCCGCTTTCTGTTTCTTTGAGTTGGACTCCTCCAGGTGCCTCATAAAAGTGGACTCACACAGCACTGTCTTCTCGTGACTGGCTTACTTCCCTTACTATCCTATTCTAAAGGTTCATCCCTGGCAGCGTGTCAGAATTACCTCCCTTTTTAAGGATGAGTAATAGCCCATTGTGTGTAGATGCCACATTTCCTTGATCTGTTCCTCAGCTGACGGACACCGGTTGCTTCCACCTCTTGGCTGTTGTGAGTAACACCACAGTGAACATGGCTGTGTGGGCATGTCTTTGAGAGACTGCTTTCCGTTTATTTGGATGTAAACCCAGAGTGGGATTGGGGGGTCGTGCGGTAGTTCTAATTTTAATTTGGAGGAACAACCACACTCCTTTCCATGGCGACCAGGCCGTGTTACATTGCCTTTGAGAGTAAACAAGGGTTCCAGTTTCTCCACGTCACCACCAGCTCGCTGCTTTCTCTTGTTTGAGAGCAGCCATGCTCATGGGCGCCAGGTGATCTCACTGTGGCTCTGATTTGCGTTCCTCTCATGGCCAGGGATCTGGAGCATCTTGGCATGTGCTGTTACCCATTCGTGTGTCTTTCGTGGAGAAATGTCTATTCAAGTCCTTTGTCCATTTTAAAACTGGGTTATCTGATTGTTGTTGTTGTTGTTGAGTCGTTTGAGTTCTTTGTATATTCTCAATATTCTCCCCTTATCAGATACAGATTATCAGATATCTCCTCCTCTTCTGTATGTAGTCTTTTTACTCTATTGATCGTGTCCTTTGGTGCATAGAAGTTTTTAATTTTGATGTATCTATTTTGACTTAATTTTGATTTATCTATTTTTGCTTTTGTTACCTGTGCTTCTGGTGACGTATCCAGGAAACCATTACTAAATCCAATTTTATGAGGCTTTTTAAAATGAATTTTATAGTTTTTGGTCTTACATTTAGGTCTCTGATCCACTTTGATTTAATTTTTGCATATACAATAGTAAAAGGTAAGGGCCCGGTCTAATTCTTTTGCATGTGGAGATCCAGTTTTCCCAGCACCGTTTGCCTAGAAGATTATCCTTTCCCCATTGAATAGCCTTGACACTCTTGTCAAAAACCACCTGCCCCACATGTGCAAGTGTCCTGGGCTCTGCTGCGTCCCATCACCCCACACGCCTGTCCCTACGCCTGTCCCTTGCTGTCGTGGTTGCTGTGGTCTCACAGCACGCTTTGGAATCAGGGAGTATGAGCCCTCCGACTCCATTTTCCTTTGCAGGGTAGTTCTGCCCATTCTGAGTCCCTTGAGATTCCACACAAATTTTAGGATGGATTTTCCTTTTTCTGCAAAAATAACATTGGGATTTTGACAGGGAATTAAATCTATAGATCACTTTGGGTAGAATTCCAGGTTAGGAACAGAGTGTCTTAACATTTATTTGTGTTGCCTTTAATTTCATTCAGCAGTATTTTGTAGTTTGCAGTGTACAAGTCTCTTACCTCCTTGATTAAGTTTATTCCTTTTTTTGATGCTTTTTAAAATGGAAAATGGAATTGTTTTCTTAAATTTCTTTTCAGATTATTCATTGTTAGTACATAGAAGTGCTGTTGATTTTCATGTGTTAATTTTATTTCCTGCAACATTGCTGAATTTATTCTAACAGGATCTGTGTGTGTGTGTGTGTGCCTGTGGTATTTTAGGAGTATCTACATAAAAGATCATGTCTGCATTCATACACTTTTACATCTTTTTCTATTTGGATGCCTTTTTCCTTCCTTCCTTCTTCCTTTCTCTCTCCCCCCACCCCCTACTCTTTCCCTCCCTCCCTCCCTTCCTTCCCTCCTTCCGCCCTTCCTTCCTTTTCACTCTGTTCTCTTTTTATCTGCTTGCCCTGGCTAGGAATCCCAATACTGTGTTGAGTAGAAGTGACTAACATGAGTATCCTTGTCTTCTTCCTGATCTTAGAGGAAAGTCTTTGAGTTTGTCACCATTACGTATGATGTTGGCTGTGACCTTTTGATGTATAAGGCATTTATTATGTTGAGACTGTTTTCTACTTCGTTGAGTGTTTTCACCACGAAACGTGTTAACTTTTGTTGAATGCTTTTTTTTTTTTTTTGCATCACTTGAGATGGCCATGTGGTTTTTCCCTAATTATGTAACGTATTATATTGACTAATATTCATATGATGCGACATCCAAGCAGAGGTGTCCCTTCAGGTCTCACTGGGTATGTGATGTGTGCAAAGTCCTACACACATGTAGCCTTCTGAATTTCCTGGAATATGTTCGAGCTTTTAAAAATTCCCTTCGGACATCTCATTTCCCAGTTTTCCCTGTAAGTTTTCTGATCAACCTCTTGATAGACCCAACTAGTACTGCTGGCTCAAGCTACTGCAATATTGAACAATTGTCACCGATTATTTTCAACAAGTCCCCAGGGATGGTGCTTCTCACACAGAGTGAGCTCCGAGTCAGAAGAAGGGCAGACGCTGAGAACAGAGCTCTTCAGAGGACCTTCTTGACAGACCAGGCAGCAACCATTGCCTGTTCAGTCCTGCCTGGTGGCTTCAAGGGGGCTTGGTTTTCATGGACGCCATGGTTACAGGGCTGTCAGTTTCCAAGGGCCCCATGGGGTTGGGGGGGGCTATGGGAAGAGGCCGAGTGCGGACCCCCAGAGTCGGCCACCCTTAACAAGGGCAAGTGCTTTCCGGCACGCTCTGCGGGCCGTGCAGGCCTGCGGTGGGCCCCCTGCGTCCCGAGAAAGCCCTGGCCGGCGTTCTCGCTGCTTTTAGGGAGCAGCTGGTTTTCAGAGGCTTCAGTTTGCCCTCCTGCTTCTCCTCTCAGGTGACTTGCAGTGGGTCGTTCCGGTGTGCACACTGTCTAGAAGGGGTCACCCTGTGTAGAAAAGCTGCTGGGGACCTAGCCTTGAGGTTGACGTGCCTCCTGCTGCTCCCGCAACCTCAGGGAACAGAGTGGCTTCCTTGGCCTCTTCTCACGGACACCTCCCCCAGCCTCACCCCGCACCAACCTGATCTACATGAGAGGGGTGTCCTAGGTGCTTTCTGCGGCGCTAAGAAAGATGTGAAGGAGTTGCCGGGACAGTCCCCCCCGCCCCAGCATGGGACTTGCTGCAGAACTTCAGGTTTCTGCAGCCAGAGTCCTTGGAGCAGCCAGAAGTTTGAGAAGACCCTGACCCTGTCAGCCGCCCATGTCACCCCAGCTCCTTGAGACACGCGTTTTCACTCTGCTCTCCTGCAGGGTCTGTGCGGCGCGGGGGCAGCCCGCTGGCGGTGCCGTGGCCGGGAAACTTAGTTTAGCCGTCCAGTCGGGAGGTGGTGCGAACAGTCAGTTTTTTTAAACTACTTTGTATTTTATCTGTTATTCTTGAATATTGGATTTATATTAAATAAGTAGTTTGCCCTAATTAACTTTAATATTACAGATTTGTGCCTTTTGAACTCAGCATGCAGATTTATGCAAATTAGTAGAGCTTTTAAACTCAGAGCCCTTACATTTGCATTTACAATCCTGTTTATCCCATGTCACTCTATCACTAACTCCTTAAAGAAAGAGACAAACTATTGATTATTTTAATATTACTGCTGTCTAAACCAAAGAGCACACAGTGAACGACTCCCCAGACGTGTGTGTGTGTGTGTGTGTGTGAGAGTGTGAGAGAGAGAGAGAGAGTGTGTGAGTGTGTGTGTGAGAGTGTGAGAGAGAGAGAGAGTGTGTGTGAGAGTGTGTGTGAGTGTGTGTGAGTGTGTGTGTGAGACCGTCTGATGCCCAGTCTCTCAACTGGAAGCTCAGTGCCCTGTTCACTTTCTCGTGCCGCACTTTGTCTGCGTGTTCTGGGCGTGTGCCTGAGTATGCTGTATTTTACTTTTTGAAATAGGGACAGAACAGTAATTCGGAGGCATTTTTAATTATGTTTTCATATAACTGATTACATTAAATCTTCTGCCCCTTTTCCCCCTTTCTTGTCTCTTCTCTCTTCCCTTTGCTCCTCAGTCTCTTCTATATCCTCCAGAGTTTGACATAAAAATCAGTGCCCTTTTGGTCAGAGTGCACAGTGGTTGTTTAATGGGAAGAGACCCCTAGAGGAACATTCTAGAAAAAAAATTGTTACAAACAAACAAAAATACCAGCAAACTGTATATATTAAACTGAGATGGTCTATAAGATGAACCGTCTTCCTCAGCACCACTGAGCAATACAATATTAGTGTATATGTCATTATTATATAGTATAACAATGACTATTTGTGGTTATATTGTGTATCATTCTATATAATGATGTGCAATGATACAATATTTAATGGCATGATAGGAAATGATGGAAGCAGGACACAAAACAGCATGGACAGTATAATCTCAATTTTGTAAAAGAAAAATTGTATGAAAAATAAAAGTCAAATGCAAGAACTGAGGAAAATTCAAATTTGTTATTCTAGCAGTTTTCCATTTGGTAGAAAGAACAGTACTTTCTATACTCTCTTATATTTTCCAAATTCTTTAAAATGAATAGGTCTTACTCTTTACTTAGAAAAATGTACATTATTTCAGCCCTAGCTGGTGTGGTTCAGTGGATTGAGTACCAGCCTGTGAACCAAAAGGTCGCTGGTTCAATTCCCAGTCAGGGCACAAGTGTGGGTTGCTGGCCAGGTCCCCATCTGGGGGCTTGTGCAAGGCAGCTGATCGATGTATCTCTTACACATCAATGTTTCTCTCCCTCTTTTTCTCCCTCCCTTTCCCTTTCTAAAAATAAATAAACTTTAAAAAAATTTTTAATGCATTATTTCAGAAAAATAAGTTCATTTTTATGTTGGAACATGTGAATGAACAGTCTGTGTGTGTTACATTGGGCTTATGAAGTGATCCTGACAGATGGCTGTTAAATGACGTGGAGTCTGGGCTAATGCTGGCTTTGTACCTTTAAGGTCCCCTTCAATGTATACTTTTCCATTAGGGATCTTTAAGCTTCAGCGTTTTTATTAAAATATATTATTCAATCATATGGATCTGGGTAAGGAACTGAAACCACCTAGCCTTGGGCAATTGCTTTAGAAATTCTAATACATAATTCCGTTTCATGTATCATGTATTGAACTGTAAAAATTCTGGTTTTGTTACCATAGGAAAATCATAGGGTAAATTAAATCTTATCTCTATTTTATTTGACTGGAAGCAAAGGCAAATCTGAAAATTCAAAAGTACTCAAAGCAACCATATAATTACTATACATAAACTCAGAACCTCAGCTGCCATGCGCTTTGATGTGCGGTATTATTCACAGCAGCTACTATTCAGGTATATCTGAGTCTTTATATCTAGACTTTTTTCTGTTCTACAGAAATTCATTAATAATAATGATATTCTGGTTTAGGGTAAGTTTCAGTACAGCAGGGAACAAAAGAAACCAAACCATACATGAATGGAAACACAGCAGTGATGGGAGTATTTTGACAGATCATACTCTTCCAGTTCCATGCCTCCAGAATTTAATGAGATGGTCTAACAGATACGAAGGCACTGAAGGTTAAGGAGAACACCACCTCTCTGAAGTAAGGAAAGAAAGCAAACTTTCAATGGATGGCAGAGCGGCCCTGCTGCTGTCCGGCCCCGTCTTGTGCCCTGGCTTGCTTGTAGTTCAAGCCTGGTGTGGGCAGAGAAAAAGCCCCTCATACCCTCTGTTTTCCTGTAATGGACCAGGAGCGTCAAGACCAGGTCCCTCTGGCTTGTGCTGGGCCGGACGTCCAGAGCTCCAGCCGCCTGTGTCCGGCGGCCGTAACGCACCCCACAGCCCCCAGGGCTGGCGCTGTCTCAGGGTGGAACTGCAGCAGTAAGGAGTAGCTGAGAGCAAGTCCCTGCTATAAAGAAGACACAAAAATGAAAACAAACCCCCACCTCTCCCAGCCGTGTAAACCAACAGACCCTGGAGAAACAGGAGTTCTTGTTAACATCCAGGCATTGCACACTTTTAAAAATTAAGTTTATTGGGGTGACTTGTTTAATAGCATTATATAGGTTTCAAGTGTACACTTCTATAATATGCCATCTGTATGTAGCACTGCCTGGTCACCACCCCAAGTCTTTCATGCAAAGCTCATGCAGGTTTACAGACTGTGGTAAGACATATGCATTTAGTAAGGTCCAAGTCATGATCGATTTACCTAGCACAAAATTGACCTAATTTATTGACCAAAATTGGCACAATGTTTTACCCTCAGAATATATGGTTATTTTGACTTGCTTCAATTAAAAATCGCTGAATAGTGTCACTTTGTCATTGCCAAGGAGGACAGAAGGTTTAGTCCCACAGTCACCTCTGAGAGAAGGTGCTCGATTCAGGCAGAACAGTGATTGGCTGGACAAAGAGGAGTGGGAAGGAGGTGCCAGTCACCTCGCAGGAGGGGGAAGGAAGGCGATGTTGAGTTGTGCCAGGTTAACAAGTGTAAAGGTATTTAACATGTAATTGCTATGTGGTGCTTCCCATGACGTAACCGCCGTGAAACAGAAGGTAGCAGCCTCGCGTGGGTGCAGGTTTCTCTTTCTGCCCTCCGGTCACACGTTTCTCTTCTGCACTGTTTTCTGCTCTAATTGTGAGAGGAGGCCCGCCTGGGCACCTCCATGGAGCCGAAGGGTGGCAGCACGGCCACCCTTCTGAGTGCGATAATAATGACGGTGACCTCACGCACCTGGCTGGGCAGAGCCTTCGTCCTGGAGTGGCTGCCACTCACAGCAGTCCCATGAAGTTCCCCTTTGTGGCGGTTGTTCCAGAGTCCGCAGTGCTCCCCTTGGTCCCCACGAGGCCACCAGTGTTGGGGCCTGCTGTCCTGATGTTCCGGGATATGTTGCCTGCCCGTCGCTAATGTGACACTGACAGCTCAGCCAGGGGCTGTCCTGTGCACTCCAGTCTTCTCAAGGTCTCCTGGTTCTCGAGATGTCGTGTCAGAGGGCTATAGAGCTAGAACCCTGTCCCCCTTTCCTTCCCGTGCCAGAAGCCCTGACGCCAGTGCCTCGCTCACGACCCACTGCCGCTGCAGTCGCTCGCCCTCCGGCACTGCACAGCAGCCCAAGCGTGTGAGCTGCCCCGAGATGCCGGCCATGGGAAGGGAGAACGTGGGGGACAGTGAGTGTGGCTAAATTCTTGCAGGCCTGATGCTTGTAGTCAACGGTCGTTGTCCCAGGTGGCCTGTGCTCTCAGGACTGCATCTCGGCAGTGATGAATCTCTGATGGCCACACAGGCCTCCTCTCGAAAGGCCCTTCTTCTCAGAAGAAATTCCTCGACACTTTATTGGCAGCAGCACGGAGCTCTGTGATTAGACACAGCTGACAGGCCTTGGCAAGCAGACCTTTACCTCTGGGCACCTGAAGCCACCTGGCCCTGCATACGGGGACTCCAGACGGCCCTCTGTGGCAGTTTCCTCTGAGGACCACTCTCTTCCACAAGCCCTGGGGAAATTGTTTCCGACTTCCACCTCTTTTCTTGGTTCAGTTATGAAATGTGTGTGGCCCCGACTGTAAGAACATCAGGGCTGGCAGGCGAGAGATGAAGGGTAGCATCCCATGGGGGCCGCACTTCCAGCCAGCAGAGGATGGGGTTTTGCCTCCTATGATTTACATTTCAAAACAGCCTTTTAGGAGGAAGTTGACGAATAAACACTTTCTAAGTCTCTGCCTATATGACTAACACGTATCGCAATTCTTATTTTCATCCTGTCCAACCTGATCACTGAGCCTGAAATTGACTCTGTTAACTTGTTATTCACTGTTATTAAGGTCTGCAATCTGTGTAATGAATTTATTAGATCAATTATTTTTTATCTTAATGCATGTTTAGGACTTCAAAGACCCCTTCCTTTGGTTTCCTTTCATTTAAATAGTTTCTTGAAAATCACAGTTTTGGTGCCTTCACTTTGATACATAATTACTATTCTGCAAACACTCCGAACAGTTTTAATGTCATCTGACCTTAGGATTTTAATAGAATTAAGTGCAAACTGGACAAGAAAATAAGGTTTGTGGGGAAGCTGTTTGTTCCTGAGCGTAGGGGAAGTTTTAAACTCTTAGTTAAAGTATAATCCTGGCCACTGTGGTTCAACTGGCTGGGGTGTCAACCTGTAACCCAAGGGTCACCGGTTCGATTCCCGATCAGGGCACATGCCTGGGTTGCAGGTTTGGTCCCTATGGGACATGTTCAAGAGGCAGCCGATTAATGACTGACGCTCCTCTCTCACGTCGGTGTTTCTCTCCTTCGCTCTCTCCCTCCCTTCCCCTCTCTCTTGAATGAGAATAAAATAAGCCTTTAAAAAATAAAAAAATAAAAATGTGCCAGACGTATCTTCAGAAACATTTATAGAAACAGCTTTTTTGAGAATTTGATCCTAGAATTCTTGCAAGGATTTACATCATCTGGGCCTATATGGTATAGCCTTTTTTTCCTTATCCTCTGGCCGCTAATCCTTAAAACTCTATGAATCCATTTCTTTCCTCGCATCTTTGTTATTATGAATCATGAGATCTGTCTTCCGAGGTGAGAACCTTATTTTCGGGAAACTGTGCGTGAAAAATTCTGATTTGTTACTGTAAATATGTCGTGGGCCGGCTTATTTACTGTCTATTACCTTTGCTCTCCCTTGGAACTCCCAACAATATTTGTAATAAATCTATGATAAGTAAATTGAATTTTTAAATCTAGTTTCCATTATTAGCTCAGGCCTCGATTCCAGCTTTCCTTAACTGCCGTCTCCCGACCCCGAAAGGGCGCTCACCGTCGGCACTGCGCGCTCGGGCCAGGGAGCCTCTGAAAGCGGCGGCTGCCGGTCAGTAAACGTCTGAGGAGATGATCCAAAATCAAGAGAATTTGAGGGTGGGGTCAACATTCCCAGTGATGGTAATTCACAAACTAGATGTCACAACTTGTTTATAAATTATCATATCTGGAAATATAATAATTTCAACATTAATTTCATAGCAATTTCTTTACTATTTTTACAACCTGAAGTTATGAAAGTAACAAGTCTAAGCTCTGTCACTTTGTGAACTTGATTTCTGAATTCCCCGGAAAACTTTTGATGTCCAACCACATTTCATTTTAGTAAAACATCACCGTCACCCTCATCACAAGAGAAACAATAAATGCAAATTCGCAAAACCAGAGTTAGTTCCACCTAACGGACCTTCATAGCGAGAGAAGAGGGATGCAAGGCAGTGGCCCTTCACGAGAGGGAGAAGGGGCTTGAGCCCCGACACCGCCGGCCCCCGCGGCAGGAGACGCCTGCAGGCGACTGCGGTCGGGCCCTGGCCGTCCTGTCGGAAGAGGTGCGGGAAGGGCGAGCGCCAAGCGGAAGACCTGCTCACCGGGACTCTCGGGGAGCCGTTCTCGTCCAGGAGGGGCTGCGAGGACGGACGCGCTGGGTCTGTGAAGTGGCTCTGTAGGCTGGACGTGGCCGGGGTTTGCCCCCAGCACATTGTAAGTGGCACGTTTAGAAGGAGGCAGAACTGGACCCTTCTGCAGCTGCTGTTCTCTTTTTCTTCTTCTTACTATATTTAATGAAATACGTTGGTGACAATTCAGCATCACGTATAAAATGATGTTTTGAAGGAGGCGGAGATGCTAAATACATAAATAAATAAATGCTTTGATGAGGAAACTCATTCTGAAAGAAACTGGCTGCTCCAGGCGCTCCTGCTGGCTCTCCACTCAAGGCTGATGCCCAAGCCATACACATAACTGACGAGGCCATATGGAAATGAGTTCTAAAAGGTGCTTTAAATTAGCTGGTCATGCCAAGAGCCTTGATGTTATACCGGCTAATGAAGCTGGCTCTGGGAGAGGTTTTATTCGACCAAACTGAAATACTTTTTCTGAGAAATTCATATTAGTTTTTAATACACTTGTCTTGGTTCATACCCCAGGGATTTATTTAAGTTATAATTGAATATTGCATTTTTAAGAAGGTTTCTTAATTTATGGCTTCCTTCAGCAAATTTTGCTTGGTGTTGTTCTGTCAGAATAATTTAATTTTACATCAGCTAATTTAGCCCATATTAATATTTCCCCTGAAAGTCAGATGGCTTGGCAAGCCGGGGCAGGTGGTGAGAAAGAAAACTCTTTTATAGGAAGCACTAAAATGTTAAATTATTGTGAAGTGGAATCAGTTTATCAGTCCTTGGAGGCATTCCATTACTGATTCCTCTGTATCCTTTCCAGAAAAGTTCACTTACCAAAAGAGCCAGTCCCCTTTGCAGTTCCTTCTCTTCCCCGGCTTCCCTGAGGCTCTTCCGTCCTTCCTGCCGCCTCCTACCTGGAAAGCCCTTCCAGGATTGCTGACTAGTGATAGCATGACCCGGTTTTTAAGTCACAGCAACAGCAGAATACCTCGTCACTGGAAACAACATGCAGTGAAGAATTCAGACAGGATAAAAGAAATCTCATGTGACAAGACAGTGTCTGTTCCCCGGAACAGTTAGCGCGTACACACACAGGACGACCTTAGTTAGGCAGACACCAGGGGCTCAGAGGGCTTGGTGGCTTTGAAAGGAAGTCGCTGGGCAGGGAGCCCTTGTAGCGTCCTCCTGCCACCCGTCCGTTACCCCTGAGCCTCTCCCATTGCTGATCACACAGCGCTTGGACAGCGTTCCGTCTAATTTATGACGAGGCTTTGTTGTTTGAAGGGGGTTCGCTTCTGTGGAAATGAACCACGACCACAGGGGAAGCGGCAGGGCTGTTGACCAGCTCCAGCTCTAGCAGGGGGCCCTGTGTTCGGAGAGTGGCAAGAGGAGGAGCAGGGGAGTCACAGGGGAGAGAAGACCCTGCAGGGGCACCCTGGCTGGAGGCCTGTGCCTGGGGGAGCTGGGGCCACCGAACTGGAAGCAGGAGGTCCCATGTGACCACTTAGGGGTGCAGGTTTGGCTTTCTCCAGTCAGTCCTGAGCTGCGAAGGGTTTGAGGGCAAAAATAGGGGAGTTGGCACTCACAGACCAAGTCCCAGCTGTGCTGGGCCGATGGTGCAGAGGATGTGGCTGGTCCTCCCGACTTCTCACAGGGGTCGGAGCTCTGTCGTCAGCACTTGGCCCTGCCGTCGCCCATTTCTATGTTCAGTCTCTCACTTTGTACGGAAAAATATGTCTAGCAACACGTGAACTGAATGTGCTTGATGGGAAATTTTCTTTTGTTTTTCAGAGTTAGTTTATTTTCAGAGAGAGGGCAGGGAGGAAGATAGAGAGGGAGGGAAACATCGATGTGCAAAAGAAACATCGATTGGCGGCCTCTCACACACACCCATCCGGGGACCTGGCCCACAATGTGCCCTGAGCAGGGATCAGCTGGCAACCCTCTGGTTTGTGGGATGATGCCCAACCCACTGAGCCACACCAAGCAGGGCAGGAAATTTTATTTTATTTATTTTTTTAAAAGGTTTTATTTATTTTATTTTTAGACAGAGGGGAAGGGAGGGAGAAAGAGAGGGAGAGAAACATCAGTGTGTGGTTACCTCTTGCATGGCCCCAACCAGGACCTGGCCTGCAACCCAGGCACGGTCCCTGACTGGGAAATCAAACCGGCGACTCTTTGGTTCGCAGGCTGACGCTCAATCCACTGAGCTACGCCAGCCAGGGCAGGAAATTTTAAATTAAGAGGGATATTGGGATATTTTTAAAATTTACTTTTTAATTTATATACAGTAAAGTTCACTCTTTTTGAAGGACATAGTGTCTGGTAAGCACAGTCACAGTCAAGAAACAGAATGTCACCTCCCCAAGCTCCCTGGCGCGTCCCTCTGCAGTCGGCCCCTCCCTTTGTCTGATCCCACGCTGCCGGTCACCTGTTTCTGACCCTGCAGTTTTGCCTCTCCCACAATGCCGTGTGAATGGGTGCAGGTGCTATGGAACCTTCTGGATCTGACTTCTTTCACATATCATAATGCATTGGACACAGTTCACATTACTCTATGTGTATCAATAGTTTATCCTCCATTTTTAAAACTAAACTTTAGATTTTGCTTGTATTTTACCATCTTTTCTCTGTCAGATGCAAGCTGTAAATGGGGTGCCCAGGCCACGCACTTTTCTGTCCAAACTACTACGAATTCAAGGGTTCTCATCCCTCCCCAACCCCAGCTCGGACAGGATGACTCCCCGAGGTTAGGAAAGTGCTGTACTTACTGACACTGCTTTTGTATGAAAGATAAACTCAGAAACAGCCAAATGGAAGGGGCGCATTGGGCGGGATATGAGGTGAGGGGCAACATGTCCCGTGCAGGCCCACCGCCACCCCCCACCCTGGCATGTGTGCCTCAACCTAGGACCCCTCTGTGTGGGGT
Organism: Mormoops blainvillei; assembly: GCA_004026545.1. Classification (NCBI taxonomy): domain Eukaryota; kingdom Metazoa; phylum Chordata; class Mammalia; order Chiroptera; family Mormoopidae; genus Mormoops; species Mormoops blainvillei. Next base: position 201,176 of record PVJD01001091.1, on the reverse strand, counting down.
TTTAGGGAGGTTTCTTACACAGGCACAGGCGATTATATCTTTGGCTGTTGGTGATTAGCTCCGTCTCCAGTCCCCTTCCCCTCCCCAAAGTTGGGGTATGAATCTGAAAGCTCCAAGTTTCAGGTCGCGGCTCGGTCTTTTTGGTGACCAGCCCCCATCCTGAAGCTGCACAGGAGCCCGCCAGCGGTTGCCTTACCGCTCGGCGAAGTCCCCGGGCTTCAGGAGCCCTGTGCCTGGGAGTCAGACGAAGACCAGACGCGTATTTCGCAGGATACCGCAGTCCTGAGAAGCGAGTCGTGGGGCCCGCGCGCACACACAGGGAGGGGGCAGAAGCTGTACTTCTCGCAGGAGAGCATCGGCTTCTGCGTGCGCCTGCGTTAAACCCACCACAGTCGTCCGAGAATGTTCCGGAGAGGGACTCGAGGCCGAGCAGAGGCCCGCCTCTCTTTGAGCTGTAACTTCGGCCAGTGGGTCCTGCTCACAGCATTAAGGACGGCCGTGGCCGTGTCCCTCCCTCCTTCCATGTTTATTGTTTGGAATTCTTCTGTGATGACGATTGCCCCTTTTCCCCGTTTATTTATTTATTCAGTCATCTGTGTTCCCATGTGGATGCACAGATATTTATGTTATTCCCAGGACTGTAATCCGTCTGTGTTTAATTTGTTGCTGAGTTGTTCCAGCTTTGGCCTCTGGAGCATTTTGGAGTCGGCGCCAGCGTCCCCTTGGTCTTTTCTGTGGCACATCCTTGCTCTCCAGCCCCACGATATGCCCCGGGCTCATTTGGCAGATGACCTGCACCGGCCCCAGAATCTGCCGTTTCTCCCAGAAAGTGGGATTAGAACCTGAGGCCAGGGGCTGACCATGCCTGTTATCACTGGATTGTCACTACCTCTAGGTTTCTTGGTGGATGTGAGTTCTAACCCATGGATGCACACAAGTCTGCATTTCTTTCTGCCTCTGTCCACGGCATTTATTTTAAAGTAACCGTGAGCTCCCGCAGGCATCTGTGACCCTAATCCAGGACCACAGGTTCAGCCCAGTTTTCTCGGCTTCTGATTGCCAATCTCTCTCTCTGGCAGTGAGACACCACTGCCATCCTTCGCAGTTCGTTCTTTGCTTAGCCCGGACGTTCGCGTACCCTCGCCTCAGAAGTGCTGACGCACACCCCTTGAGAAGCGGACTCACCACCCGAACAGCTCGCGCACCCCCCCTTTCACACGCCTGCACCCATTCACACGGCATGGCGTAGCCCTGCGGTAAGCCAGACCACTCTTCTCCGAGGCCGCTCAGCTCTGCTCCCTCTCCTCCACTCCGCTCGGTGAGGTTATGCCGTACGTTTGTACTCGCTCACTAGTCGTTCGTGTATCACAGCCACCATCCCATCCTGGGATCTCCCACTGTCCTGGCCGGTTTTGGTTTTGGTTTGCAAACAGTAATGTCCATACCTTGGTGTCCCTTTGTGTGGGATCCACAGAAGCGGAGTGGGTGCCCACCGGGAGAGCACTGCGCACAGTGGCTCCGTCACCCCACCCCGTGGATTCCCGTGCGCATTCTTCCCCGCAGCTTCTGCTGGCCACTCAGCTGTGCGTTTCTGACCACGCGGTTTTGCCTTTTTCAGTACTTCATATAAATGGGATCTTTGGGTCTTTTGCCTAGGTAAATGCATTTAAAATTTATTCATGCTGCTGTGTGAATCAACAGTTCATTCCTTTTAATGCTGAGTCACATTCCGTTGTCTGAATGTATCACAGTTTGTTCATCCGTGCATTTGTTGAGGGATGTTTTGGTTGACTATGAATAAGGGTTTGCCTACACAGTCTGTTGTGAACCTACCTTTCAATTCACTTGGTTAGATACCTAGAAGTGTGGGTCAGGTATTCTGTGTTTAATTTTTATGCAAGGTTTTGCAAAATTTTTGTTTGTGTAGAACATAAAATATACAGCACCTTTCCTTAGTGAACATTTTTATTGCCAAGTTACATATAGCTTTTTAAAGTTGACTGATTTCCTCCCTTAATTTCTTTGAAAAATCCAGTAGTTATTTTTTTAATCAAGCACATTTTTCTTTTGATCATATTTAGTGATTGATTTAGTTATTTGTTGGCAACTAATTTGAGCAAATGAATTCATGTGCCATTTCATTTTGTCTTGCCTTAAATAAAAATAGGCCTAATCATCGTAAAGGGATGATGGAAGAGAGAGAGAGAGAAACAGAAATAGGAAGAGGCAAATCCAGGAAATCCGCAGGATGTTGGGGAAGTGTGGGGGCATGTGGGGGAACCTGGGGGTTCTAAGGGCACAAGCTCAATTGGGGTGACTGACTGCCAGGGCTGCCGTGGCCAAGTAACAAATGGAAAGAGAGACGTGAAAGTTATGAAGTCACCCAGGACTGGACACTGAAGTCGGCTAATCTGAAAATTGACCACAAAAATCCTAAGAACAATATTTAAGAACAAGTATGCAATTTTTGCATTTGCCTCGACTTTGAAATAGCGCAGTGTGGAGCTTTTCACTCTGTCTCAGAGGTTCCAGTCCAGCCTGAGACAGGAATAAGCAAATATTGTTTCCATGTGATAAGTTTTTAGCTGCTGTTTGAAATGCTTTCTTTATAGCGAGCTATACTCAGAAAACATCGGTAGATGACAGTGTTCCTGAGGATGGAGTCCACGTTATTTTAATCACAACTTGACCACAAAGTATTTAAAGAGATTAAAGATATTTTTACATTGAATGATTTAGGAGTGAACACATTTTAGCCTACTAATTCTATTTTTGGGTTGACCAAGAAGTTTATTTGGTTTTCTTTTTTTTTCCTGTAAGATGACTCTAGTAGCGCTTTGTTGTCTATAACTTCATTTGAAACAATTCTGTTACATTGTATTGTGACAGCTGTCATATCAGTGTGCATTTAAAAAACTTATCAAAACTGGTGAATTTTTGTGTAGCCATTTTAATATTGAAGATGGAAAAAAATATGCAACATTTTTGGTGAATTATGTTTTATTATTTCAAGAATAGTAAAAACGCAACTGAAACAAAAAAAGATTCGTGCAGTGTGTGGAGAAGGTGCTGTAACGAATCGTACGTGTCAGAAGTGGTTTGTGAAGTTTCGTGCTGGAGATTTCTCGCTAGATGATGCTCCATGGTGGGGTAGACCAGTTGAAGTTGATAGCGATCAAACTGAGACATTGAGAACAACCAACGTTATACCACATGGGAGATAGCCGACAAACTCAAAATATCCAAATCAGCAAAGTTATTGGTGAAAATGAAAAATATGTCTTTTGTTTCACAGAAAAAACCATATGGACTTTTTGGCCAACCCAATATTTCTACTATTAAAACCTAAATGTTCCTAAAACAGTCCTTTATTCACCCTAGATCAGTGGGGTTTTTGTGCAGGTAGCATTGCCCCTGAGGGATGACCTGGAATTAATGGGGGCATTTCTGGCGGTCCCAGCGATGAGGTCGTGGGGAACGCAGGTACCAGGTTCAACCACCTGCAGTGCCCAGGATTGTCTTGCATGAGGAGGAATGGTTCTGAGCTTCCATGTGTCCCTGGATGTTTACATAGGTTTATAAAAACAAAAACAACTGTTCGTCATGACCTGAGCCTAGTATTCCTTTTTTAAATAAACTCATAGCTTTTTTTTTTTTTTTTTTTTTTTGCTGTTTCAACATACACTGAAATTTTCCATGAAAGCAATTACTGAGTAAATGGAGGGAAAATTGTACTTTGTTTTGTTGGGAACTTTACCAAGAGCCGCTCACCATTTCCACAGCACCCGTGTGGCATCTGAGCGGCCGGTACCGCACACCTGTGTCCACCTCCGTCCGCAGCTGCGGACACAGAGGCACAGCGGGGGCATCGACAGTCATCGTCAGAGGCGCAGGGCCAAGTGCGTTTAATTAGTAGACGGACCTGCCGTGTGAAGATATCACACTTTACAGATTTTTTTTTAAATATAAAGGTTAAAAACTCTTTGTTAATCATTTTCATGTTATTTATTGCCATTTTCTTATTTATTTTTGTGAATACGTTACAGAATTGCGTAGTATTTGAGTTACTGAGTCGGGGAGTAGCCTGGTGTCTTCCAGCCCTTCTCTGGCGCTCCGCCCGGTGGTCTGCAGCATAATTGTGGCGCAGGCGCTCGGATCGCTCCTCCTTGCGGCTGAGGGACTACAGCTGTCGCTTGGCAAGTGACGGAGATTCAAGATATGAGCTGTTTTCTGGGACCCTCTGTCAGTACCCTGTCCCATGTCAACATAGCACAGCATTTTGACACTTCATTTAAAATTAAACCTCATTATTTCTGAAAATGTCATATATTTATCTTTTTTACTTTAATTGTAATTTGTCTTGGACTTGATTTCAGTCTAATATTATTTTCTCTTTCTCTTATTTACAAATAAGCCTGACCCATTATTTAGCCTAGCCTTAATATTTTAAATTATTTAATAGTTTAAAATTTTCTATCGGAGTATAACTTACCTATAGTAAAGTACACAAATCTTAAGTGTATAACTCAGTGAATTTTTTCAGCATTTGACTGTGAGCATTTCAGACACAGAAGGAATCGTGAAGTGAGCCCGTGCCCCCATGCCCCCGTCCCCTGGACACTCCCACAGGCCCTGTGCTGCGTCCGCCTCGTCACTTGTCTGTCCATCTCCCCAGCCCTCTGTTTCCCACCTGTTCCCCTTATTCTCTGATTTACTTCTGAATTCTTCAACGCGCCTATCATTAACTAGTTTAATATTTGTTTACTCTTTCAAGGTAGACTTTTCGTATGATGAAACGCATAAATAGTAAGTGTCCTGTTTGACTCCTTTTTTTGCAAAGGATGGATCTGTGTCCAGCGGCCCGTAGCCGTGGGCAGTCACCATCACCCTGAACAGACCTCCTCCCACCCAAACCTGACCCTGACCCTGACCCCAGAGGAAACAGTCATTCTGGATGTGTTCATCATAGACCAGTGCAGGCCTGCGAGTCGTGGGTGCCCTGAAACCCTAGAAGTGGGTCGTGGGGTCCGAACCATTTCTGTGGCGCTCCTTTCACGTTCTTCGCCTTCTCCCTGTCAGTCTACTGCACGCGTCCAGTGGGGCTTCAGCTCCACGGGGATTCTTCACATTGCAGTGTTAGGGCTACCAGGTCCCCTGTTTCAGTGAGGATGGCAAGCTAAGGCAGGGACGAGTGCTTTGAAACGTGACTGAAAACAGTATTCTCTATCCTGCTCGACAGAACACCCCTCTTTTCCACAACACGTGTTTGATCATGGCCCCTTTGCTCTCCTGCAGTGAAATCCATGGACAAAATCACCAGCCTACACAGATAATCTCCAAAAATCAATACGACGCCCTAGCTTTGATATAAAAGAGAAATAAAAGTCATTCATAATGAATATGTATTTTCATATGTAAATTGGGCATAGAAGCAGATATGAGAGTCCAGCTGTCTTCTATTAAGCCAAACATTAAAGACATCTTCAAAAATGTGAATCAGTGTCATTCTTTTAACTATTTTTTGTTTTGGAAAAATAGTTATTTTTCTTAAAATATTTTATGTATGTTAATATTTAAGGTCTATTTCTTTTTAATGAATTGATGAATATTTTAAGTGTATTGGTTTAAAATCTAATATGATAATAGAAATAGGTATAACCAACGTAAATCAGAGCTTTCCGAGGGTCTCAGTAATTAACTTCTCAGGCTGTGAGGCTGCTGAGACCCAACGATTTGAGAACGACTGGCGTAGCCCTAGTAGAAGTTCATATAAATAGGATCAGTCACACAGGCTGTGTGTCTGCTTTTTGTCTAAGGGTTACTCTACTCAGTATGCTGTTTCTGACATCCGTCCATGCTGTCTGGTATGTCCGTAGTTTGTTTTTGTTTGTTTGTTTGGTAAATAATATGTCACAGCAGGAATATACCACAATGAATTCGTAAGGATACACCGACCCACAAAAACGCCACTCAGATCAGGATAGCAAGTATTTCTGTCACCAGCGTCCTACAGAGGGAACTGGGCTGACACCCACCCGCCTCCTGGGCGTGGGACGTGGAGCATGTGCTCTCTGTGGCCTGGCTTCTATGCGCAACATGTGCCCGAGAGTCCACTGAACCGTTGTGTGCGACGGTGGGTCTCTCTCTCAGTCCACACCTAGTCCGTCCTGTCAGTGTGTCTCATACACCCACTCTTTCATTTTCTGGCACTTTCCTCTGGCAGGGCTTTGACCACTCGCCTGTCGACACCCAGACATCTCTACAAGAAGTTGCAGCATCTAACGACTTCATTCGGCCACCAGCGTAGTCAAGCTTAAGCATTTACGTCTTGAAATGCAAGGTCCTTATAAACTGTTTTCTTTTACTTCTTGATAGCATGGTTAAGGTATTGTATCGATGTTTTGAATTTGCATGTAAAAGCTGGCCATTTTATGTGTGAAGTTCATTTCAGAAGAGCAAAGTCGGCATAATTAAATTTTTTTTTTAAATGGGGCAGGGGACATGGGTTCAACAAAATCGAGAATACTTCCCGGATCATGTTTTGAACTATTTATTTTCTTCTTAGCTGGCCATTCTCGCTAAAATATGTGACCTGGTAGCAATAACATTACAATACAAAGAACTAATCATTTGCTTCAGAAGAACATGTTTTTAATAAGTGTATCATTTATTTGAAAATGGCATTTTTCCAAGATAGGACATTTCTGGCCAGTTGGCCCAGATTTGCAGCGGTGAAAAGAAATGTCATGTTTGAGGACTTGCACCTTGAATTATGTGCAAAATTCTAAAATCAACTTACAAAGGGGCATCATTCCCGTTGCATGGGATTGTGTTTATCTCCTCAGTGTCTGATTTGCATTGGTTAATGTGAAATAAGCACACTAGTTATCCATTTTTTCCTCAGTCTGAACATTTTCTAAATCCATGCCTCAGGAAATTCTTCTATTCTAAGCAAACGATTCGGCCACCATGGATTACAAAGTATATTATCTTATTTTTCACCTTGGGAAGTAAGCAGAATGTGGTAGCTACCAGTGAGTCTGTGAAGTCAGACTACACTGATTTTAATTCTGACTCTACCAGACAAGTCACTTCTCTGTCTGCCTCAGTTTCCTTATCCATCAAAGGGGGGTAATTGCACCTACTTAACACTAGTAATTGTACCTACTTAATGGGGGAGGGGAGTGTCACAGTTACTTAAGAGAATAATATAATGTGCAACATTTAGAATAGTGCCTGACTTTCAGAGAGAAATCAATGAAGAATAGTTTTGAGTCGTTCTTAGTTTTTATTGGAAATACTAATAAATAGTGAAATTAGGAATCGTGTTCCTCTGGTGCATTTTTTGGAACTGGTTTTCTTGGTAGACAACAAGTATTTACCGACCTGTTATGTGCAGACACTGGGAGTTAAAGGTGTGAACGGGCATGGTAATTCCTAGAGCGAGCTCGTGCAGTTGCCTCCAAGAACGCGTAGGCAAAGCCGGGCGCGCTGGAACGGCCCGCAGGGGGCGCAGCAAGCCCAGGTGGAGGACCGGGCTCCGGTTGTTGCTGCTCGGTTTTGGGAATCAGGAACCTATTAGTAACCTTAGCAGGAAAAACCTGAGGAGGAGGGAGTGCAGGGAAGTAGAAACTGTGTATCCATTTTGGGGCGTTTGGATAAGAATGGCATAGAATGGGCATCAGAGGTCTTTCCTTACTGCTGGCCGAGGACCAGGGGTGGACGGCACAGCTGCAGGGGTGCCCAGTGGAGAAGGCTGCGGAGAAGGTCGGGGAGGCCCAGGTGGAGGCAGGAGTCCGTCCAGGCTGCAGGTGGACACTGGGGCTGGCTGGGGGCTGCCCTGGGGGCCAAGGGTAGAAGGTTTGGGACTACGCTCAGGGTGGTGAGAACAAGAGCAGCCCAGACAGATGTGAAAAAGGCTGCAGGTGAGGCCAGGAACCCCTGGGGCAGGAGACCTCCGAGGGTGAGGGTGTGGGGAGGCTGCTCTTACGCCTGTGTCCATGGTCTGTGCTGCAGTCACTGGGTCAGCACAGAACGAGGTTCCTGCTGACTGCGAGGCGCGTGAGGTGTGCTGTGTGCGGACGCCGGCCTGGTCAAGGCGGGTCAGCTGCTCCGCCCCACATCCCTCGGACACAGAGATGGCTCTTTGTCACTTTGCAGACAGAAAGCGGAGCGCCTAAGATGTGAGGCGGCAGGTCCAGGCGGCGTGGTGATGAGGAGCCAGGACCTGACCCAGCAATCGGAGTCCCGGCGCTGTGTTATTAGTTCTCAATATGGTATGTGGCCTGGCAAAACAAAACAAGAAAACGAACTCTGGAGTTGTCTGGAAGGAAGCAAAAACTGTAGCAAGAGAGGGTGGCAGTTTTCCTCCTTCCTGGTCACCGTGGTCATAGAATGACTTCGTATCAAAGCACTTACTTTGCGCCAGCCCCTGTGTTAGCTTACATTACCGTCCCCGCTTTAACTCTCGCGGCTCTGAAGGGCAGGCGCTGTTTTATCACCTGTGTTCACACCTCAGACCCGGAGTGCAGTGCGTGAGTTTGCCCAAGGTCACGGAGCAAGTGAGAGGCGAAGCACATGTGGCCCCAGCTCCTGACTGCCCCACCGGGGGTCACTAACATGTCGTTTATTTTTTGGGTTGTTAGTTTAGCAACAGCTTTTTAACCGCACTGCCACCGTTGAAGCAGCCATGAGTGTGACAGAGGGCGACAGCCCCTCTGCCCTCCCTCCTAGGCTTCAGCTGAAAACGTGCTCTGAGGCCACAGGGCGTCACAGCATCGTGGGTTCGCCCTCCCCGGAACAGAGGGACAGACCCAGCCCTGGAAGAACCCAGTCCTGGGCGGTGACAGTGGGGTCAACTGCAGGTGAGCTGTTTCGTTATCGCCCTGAACCTTACATTTTAGGGAAACTGAGTAAAAACCATGAACTAGGCGAGTCTCCAACACCAAGCCCCCTGTCCTCCCCAGCCCGGCACCGGCTCCCAGGCTGCAACTGGCAACTGGGTGTGGCTCTGCCAGCCTCTGCCACATGCTCGAAGTGGCAGGAGTTGCCTCTCGAACAGACCAGTGCTGCTGGGTCTCGGGTGAAGTACACGTGTGTTCTGCCCCGACAGTGGCGGCTCTGCGTGGCACGGTGTCAGGCTGAGAGTCCCGGCATGCAGCTCTGGGCACGCTGAGGAACAGACTAGAAGTCGTCACCAGTGCCAAGATGTTCCAAGCCTCCCCACTGACCTTCTGAAGCTTGTTCTCCCTCACGTCCTACCGACCCTATGAACCACACATGTCATTGTCGGCTCTTCCACCCACTCACCGCTCAGATCCTGCTGCATACACATACGGTGGGGACACGGGGTAAAAGGAAGCCCCGAGGGACCCCAAGTGCCCCGTGGGTTTGCGGGGTCACAGCCGGCACACGTGCCGAGCAACATCTGGGAGGTGACACTGCTTTCTCTTGGAGCCCTGTCTGTGGTCTCCACCAAATTTTGAACAGTAAGGATTTTTAAGCGGACAGTTTTGTTTTGAAATACAGATTCACACACACTTGTAAGAAATAATAGAGAGATGTCATGTGTTCTTTACCCAGCTTCTCACAATGGTGATACCTTGCAAACTGCAGTAATGTCACGGCCAGGATACTGACATGATAAAAACCCATTCACCACATTCACATTTCCCCAGTTTTACCTGTACTGATTATACACATGCGCACATGCGTGTTTAGGTTTTTGTAACTTTATCACACGTGAGGGTTTGTGTGCCCCACCCCAGTCAAGATACAGAATAATTCCAACCCCAGGAGGGGCCCCTCTGCCTCCCTTATATATAGCTGCACTCACCTCACTGACCCCGCGCACCTCCCCACCCAGACCCGAGCCTCTGGCCGCCGCTCGCCTGGCCTCCAGGCCCTATCTGTGGAGTTACGCAGTGTGCGCCCTCTGAGGTCAGACCTCAGTGGAATTCCTTGGAGGTCCATCCAAGTTGTGTGTATCGACGGTTCCTTCGTTATCACTGGCAGGTAATAGCCCGTGGTATGTCTCCTCCTTCATCCACTGAAAGACATCTGGGCTATTGACAGTTTGGGGTTGTTATGGGTAAAGCTGCTGTGAACATTGACGTACGGGGTTTTGTGTGAACGTCAGCTTTCGTTTTTCAGTGGTAAATAAATAATCCAACAGTGTAATTGCTGCCTCGCATGGTAGCTGTGTGTTTGGTTTCCTAAGAAATTACCAGTCTGCTTTCCTGAGTCCTTGACCCATGTCACGTCTCCCGGCAGCACCGGAGGGTCCTGTGTCTGCATCTGTACCAGTTGGTGTGGTCTCTGTGTTTCTGTTTCGGCCATTCCGATAGGTGCGTGATGCGTCTAACGTGGTTTAATCTGCATCCCCCCATGGCTGGTGGTGGTGAGCATCTTTGCATGCGTTGGTTGCCACCTGCATGCCCCTCTCACACACCTCGTCTTACCATTTGCTCGGTTCCTAATTGATTTTCATGGTTGTTGCGACTGAGAATTCATCGTATATTCCGGAGACCAGTTCCCCGTTGGACGCGTGGGCCACAGGCATCTCCTCCCCATCTGTGTCTTGTCTTTTCACTCTCCTGACAGGCTCTCTTGCAGAGCGAAGGCCCCAAATCAGGATGCAGTCCCATTAATTGGCATCTCCACCCGTGGGCCGCGCTACGGCAGTCCCGCCCAAGAACTCGTCACCAAGCCCTAGGCCCCAAAGGATTTTTCCTAGTTTTTTTTCTAAGATGCTTGTAGTTTTGCATTTTACATTTAAGTCCAAGATCCATTTAAATTAATTTTGTACAGATGTGAGGGTTAGATCCAGGTTAATTTTCTTCTCCGTGCATGTCCAATTGTTAAAAACACTATTATTCTTCTTTTCAATTACTTTTGTGCCTTTGTCAAAGATCAGCTGTTCATATTTCTATACATTTTCTCTCTCATTGATCTTTGTGTTTTGTCCCTCTGCCAATTCCATCCTATCTTGTGCTACATGGGAAGTCCTAGCGTTGGGTAGGCTGATCCTCTGTAGTGTTCTTCTTCAAAAGAGCTTTAGCTGTGCTAGCTCCTTGGCCTTTCCGTATAAATTTCAGGGGACTCTTGTCTACGTCTTAAAGTCTTGCTGGGCTTTTGGCGGGTGTGCAGACTAAGCTGCAGACCGTTGGGGAGGCCTGGCATCTTGGCCCTGCTGCGCCGTGGTCCGTGAACACGGTGTTTCTCCCCATCTGCGTAGGTCTTCTTTGATTTTTTTTCATCAACATTTGTAATTTTCAGCATACAGAGCCTCTGCTGGTTAAGTTTCCAGTATTTCATTTTGTTTGGAGTAAGTATAAGTGACATTGTGTCTTTCATTGTCATTTCCATATGTTTATTGTTAGAGTATAGAAATATAATTAATTTTTTCATATGTGTGTATTTATCTTATATTCTGTGACTCTGCTCAACTCATTTATTAGTTCCAAAAGGTTTTCTTTGTAGATTCCTTGGGATTTTCTCAGAGACAGTCATATCATCTGCAAATAGGGGCGATTTTACTTCTTTTATTCTTTATTCTCCCTTGTTGTTAGAACTGCCAGTACTGTGTTGAATAGGAATGGCGAGAGGAGACGCCCCTGCCTCGTTCTTCAGAATAAACCTTAAGGATGAAACTCTGAGCTTCAGCCTCCAGCGAGGGCCTGGTGGGGCAGGAGAGCCCTTCCTCCGGCTGCTTCGCAGTGGAGTCCGGGTCGATGCCCCACGCGGCACTGCGGCCCTCGCCTCCCGTTGTTGACGGGCTCCGGCTCCATGCAGGGAGGGGCAGGGCTGCCTCCGCTGCCTCCTGTGGCTCTGTGAGGGGCTGGGAAACGCCAGGCCTGGGCCACCTTCTTCCGTGGCTGCATTAGAGGGCAGTCACACATGCCCCGTGCTGTCTTCCCCTGGTCCTGGGGTCCCTAGCCGGTGTGCCTCCCTGTCCACAAGGGGCAGTTATTACTGCTCGTGGGCCCCTGGGTCAGCCGGGCATGGCCTCAGATACGTGCTTCCATGCGTTTGTGGTCAGCTGCAGGTCAGGCTGGTGACCAGCTGACCCCAGCTGCGCTCAGTCCCATTTGGGGATTGGCTGTCACGTGGGCGGGTCAGGATGGCTCGGCCCGGACGGCCGTGCTCTTCTCTTGGCAGCCCCCGACCCTCCGCAGGCTGGCCAGGGCTTGTCGCTGTGGCAGGTTCAGTGTTCCAGGACAGTGGAAGGTCGCCAGGCAGCTTGGGCCTTGGCTTGGAACTGGCGACCTGTCCCTCCCACTAAAGCAGATCACAGGACGGGCCCGCATACTGCGAAGGGGAGATAGTCCCGCCTCCTGATGGGAGGCGCTTCTCAGTCCTGGCAGGGGGCACACACGCGGGGCGGGGCTGCACTGAGGCCATTCCTGTCATCAGTTTACCTTGCCATTCTTGTCACCACACGGATGACCAGGCTGGTCCCTTGTGTCCCGAATCCCTCCGGCCTGCCCGGAGGCTGGTTTCAGAGGCTGCAGCCTGGGGCGCTTCTGTTTGCCACACAGGGTGGAATTGGCTTTCGAACAAATCCGGTTAAGCTGTCCACCGTGGAAAGCAGTATGCTCTACCTTCTCAGAAATGTGTATCTTTGCCAGAATATTTCTTGATATTTTTCCTGCACTTTCCAAGTTTTCTAAGAAAAGTGTGTATTGTTTTTATAATACAAAAAAAATAGTTATAAAATTTGAAGGTATTTTTCCAGGATTTATGATATTCTTCTGAATTCTACTTTTTGTCTAGCCTTCTGAAATTACTTTGTGGCACTCACGTTTGAGCAGCTCTGATCCCCAGAGTCCGACAAACCACAGTGAGACGACCCCTAACGGTCCAGCTGCCCAGCCCGTGCTCTCCTCTCCGAGGGAAGCGCCGTGCCTCCGTGGGGCGTCCTTTCTGCAGGGCCCAAACTCGAGAACCGTGCAGGCCGGGCCCTGCCAGGTGTTAGTGCCCGTGGGCTCGGCCTGCCGGGAGTTGGCCCTGCTACCCCAGCCCTGTCCCTGGAGGAGGCCGCCTGTGCGGATGTGGGACCCCCACTATTTCGGAATTTTCTGGGCCATTGCTCCACCGATCCCTACTAAGCACAGGACAGGTTAGGGGTTGGCGACAGCGCGGGGCATTTGCCTTTGTGTGCCCGTGGCGGCCCCTCTGTGCTGCGCCCGCCTCTGCGGCCTTTTGGCTCCTCTTCACTCGGATCGCGCGCCGCGTGGTGGCCCAGAAGCAGGCCAAGGCTGGCGGTGGCAGGTGGCGCAACCTAGCGGCCCGTAGCTCCCCGCAGCAGCCCGCGGCCCTGCTCCGCCCCGCCCCGGCTCGCCCAGGAAGGAGGCCGTCGACACGCTCCGGCGGGTCAGCCTTTTCCACACTCGACGCAGGCACACCTCTCCCGCTCCTGCCAGCTGGTGTTCCCGAGTCCTTTTCGGCCTTCCGTATCATCTTAATTTTTTTCGTATTTTCCTGTTGCATTCTTATGCTTAATCATTATGACCTCTTTAAATGAAATCATCGTTAACGTCTTTACCTCTCCTTCTCCAGAACTTAATTGCTTGTGACCAGTATTTGCACTGATTCGCTGAGCAAGTTCTTGTTTGCTTCCTAGCCAAGTGGAACCTGTTTCCCATCCTGTGTCACTAACGGGCCCCTTCGCTTTGCATACAAGGCTGAGCGCCAGGCCCTCAGGCACGAGAGCCGGTCACGTACAGTGTCTTCTTAGTAGATGTTTGTTGGGCGAATCCACAAAAGAGTGACTGAGTGGCTGGTATGTGCCTCGGAGGAGCTTTCTGCCCTCAGGGGAGACACACATGTGGGCAGACAGATCCTTCCCGTGCATGCAGCGCGGCAACAGACGTGTGTGTGGGGCCTGTGGAGCTCGGGGACATGTTCGCTCGCGCGCCCTGCACCTACACCCTGCCGCCCAGTTGCATCCTGGAAGGGTGCTCTGTCAGACTTATGATGGGATCGTTTAAGGCTTCTGTTACTGACCCCTGGGCAAACCGTGCCGGCCTCTCCCTCTCACTCGACATTTGTAGCTCCATAGACTGAACCGGGTCGGCTCTGTTGTTGCGTTTTTCGTCTGTGGTCCCCTCCCGTCCCCAGGGCTGCTGTGAGGCTTCACAGGAGCTGGTGTGTGACTGCGTACAAGCCACCCTGCCGGCGGCGTGGGCCGTAAGCACACAGCTGCTGTGTGCGACAGTCATTAGGCATCGCAAAGTACATCGACAGCCACTGTAAGTGACCTGAGAAGTGACACTGAAAGAATGAAGAGGGGATACTTTACTAATATTTATTTTTCTGGAAGAATTAAGGCAGAGAACCAAGCCTGTGCCAGTAAACCGGCCTTCTGGAAAGAACATGTAACAGAAATTGACCTTGGTTTTGTTACTGAGACCTGAGCATGTCATGCAGTAGTCTGTGTGACCCACCCTGTGGCGGGGACTGCACGACATCTCCACGGTAACACACAGAGAGCTGTGCCACACAGAGCCAGTGCGTGCCCGGCCTGGTCCGGCAGGGGATCGCGACCATCCCTGCACACCTGCCCCGTGTACCTGCAGGAGGCTGACCCGCCAGGGTCACATCCAGCCCCGTGAGGCTTCTCCTTTCCGCCTCTGTGCCTTCCCACCAGACGCCCGCTCCCACATTGCCGATTACGAGGATACTTTCCTCTAAAATCTGTTTCATAGCTCACCCTTCCTGGGCCTGTTCTCTGCCCCTTGGCACTTACGCAGGGTGAGGTAAAGGAGTCCCCGAAGGGCGCCACACGTGGCGTTACAATAAAGACGTGTGAGACGTGAAATGAGTGTTTTGCCTGCCGACCTGCATGAAACGCAGGTTTGATCTTCAAGTGACTTTTGTCCCACCCTTTATATTCAGGTGGCAATGCACTAATTTGCCTTGATTAGTATGCTGCTTAATAGATATTCCTAAGCCTTTTCACAAATAGTCTGTTGTTTGAATATGGCTGTCAAAGTGCTTGCTCATACAGCCCAACTTGATCCTCACCTGGTGAGGTAGTCAGGTCAGGTAGCAAGGTTGTCATTTCGCAGGCGGGGAGCAGCGTCTGATGGGAATTAGCAAGCCCACAGGGCAGCAGGACCGGGAATGAGGCTCGATCCTTGTACTCAGGCGGCCACAGCAGACCCGTGAGGATCCTGAGGCCCCTCTGCCACCGGCATCGCCCACTGGACTGCCCACGGCTCCTGGCGCGACGTTTGGCCTGAGGCCAAGTGGGCGTTCTGAGCGTCCGCATGCCATCCCGCGCGGTGCATGTATTTGTTCCGTTGCAGCGATCATCTTAGGCTTGGGGACCCTCAGGTAGCTGTCCGTGAAGCACTGCTAACCGTGCATGGCAGTTGTGAAAGGAGGTGTGGTTACCCCAGCCCCGATTCTAAGCAGTCCAGCCCCACTTCCTGCCCAGAAAGGACAGCAGGGGACAGGGGACATTGTTTTCTGGGAGCTGGCCTTTCCTGGCAGGATTTTAGTTACCTAAGTAACTGGCACCCTTTCTTGATTATCCTCTCATCTTCCCTTCAGGAAAAGACCGTGCTTTTGAACCAGTGTTCAAAGACCCCAAGCAGTGCCTGGCACGTGCCATGCCATTGGGACCAGCCCGGGGTGCCCTCGCGGTGGACACGATGAAAGCCTTTCTGGCTGGAGCACGTCGGGTTTCCCCACTGGGAAGGAAGGGGGTCTGGAACCAGAGCTTTCTTTCCTGACATTGGTCCGTATTTTAACAGCATTTTCCTCAAGACAGGATGTCAGCATGGGAAAGTGAGGTAATATTATATTGTAGAACAAGCCCTCATGGCAGAGATTTTAAAAATACTGCTTTTGCCTAGTGTTTTGGGCTGAAACAAAAAGCCTCCTCGAGAGACTGTGTTTCCCACTGCGCGGCCCCTAACTGGCTGGGCTAGGGGCCGTGTTCTTTGTCCCCGTGCGTCTGACAGATGCCGTCAGAGCATGTGCGTTTCACCTGACAGCTGTGCCTGCACATCGGGGCAGGCGGCACACCCGCATCTACATCGACACTCAGCACGCACACGGACTTCCATTGCGTTAGAGTCAAGTGCGTCAAACATGTTCCTAGTAGGCTGAAGTCTGTTTAGATCAACTCACATCTAGCATGATCCATAAATATCCAAAAACATCATCTTAACAGAGCAGACTCAGCCAAGTGGCTGACATTAAACATAAGTTTAATCAAGGGGATGAGTTTATGACACTCGGTGTAAATGGAATATGGCTGAAGGGCCCTGTGGGGCTGATGACCAAAAGGGCTTCGGCGATGGCATGTGAAGACCGCCTTTCCAGAGCCACGCTCTCCGGGGGGAGGCTGCTGACCGTAAAGGACCTAAATGGTTTCAGGCCAGAAAGTCTGTTAGTTTCACAGGTTTAACGTCCTTGACACCTAATGGGATTGGGCTCCCATTGTGGCAGCAGCTTCGATCAGCTGACACTTTCATCGAATGCCTTAGGGAAAACAGAAATTAACGACAGTATTAAATTATGGGTCCTCCCTTTTTTTATCATTTAGCTAAGAATTTTGCAGTTTTCTTTTCTAATTATGTCATTTTAAATTGATATAAATAATAAACATACTTTCTCTAAGACTAGAAATACCTTCTGGTCCAAGAAATTCTGAAGAGGAGGAGTACAGAGTTGACATTGACCAGGTGTCTCTCCTAAGTCTCAGAAAGCCGTTCCACTAGGGCTGGTGTCGTTTAAGAATGGGCTGCAGCCCTGGCCCGGTGGCTCAGTTGGTTGGAGCACTGTCTATGCACCAAAAGGTTGCAGGTTCGATCCCTGGTCAGGGTGCATGTAGGAGGCAACCAACTGATGTTTTCTCTCTCACATCAATGTTTCTCTCTCTCCACCTTCCTCTCTCTCTAAAATCAATAAACATATCCTCGAGTGAGGGTTTAAAAAAAAAGTGGGCTGCAGTCTGTCCCACCCCTGGGTGGGTCAGCTTAGGCGGATCTGTCTTCTGTGTCACAGCTCCCAGAATTACAAATGACCCTAAAGTCCGACGGGGGACCATGAACAGTTCTTGGTTTTGGTCCATGAGCTCATGCTCTTTCTAGTGTGGCAAAAACAAGCGTCCCAAACACCTGTGTGCAGTGCGGACCGGGTCCAGCCTGGCTGCATGAACGTCCGTGAGTGCAGACCGGTTCCGTGGTTGGATATTGACAGTCTCCATGTCGCATCTCTTTACCTTTAATGCCACTTAAATAAAAAAGATCTCCTAACGGAATGAAAACCTGGAGTGGGGGTGAATTAAAGAATTAAGAAGCCGAAGCCAATCTGCCTAGAAAAATGTGAAAACAAAAAATGTAGAACAATATTACAAATTAAATAATTATCCTATTAATAGACTCTTGGTGTCAGTGGGAAAGAACAATACATTTGGGAAATTATTCAGTAACCGCAGACATTTAATTTGAAAAGTGCAGTCTATCAGGATGTCCCCGCCCTCCCAGGCTAGGAGCCTGCGGGGTGTAAGGAGGGAGGAGACTGTCTCTTCAAAATTTCCCAAAGCTTCGCAAATGCAGATGTCACTGTGACAGCACATCTTCTGTCATTCGTGTCTTTGCCTGCCCGCCTTGCTTCCCCCACAGCCTTTCAAGGCGAGCATCGCCGAGGAGACCTGGGATTTGTTTTAGATAAACACACTTTTAGCAACTTGCTTACTTTTCCTGGTCATGGATCCTGTCATCTCGCTTCGTCAGATGATTCATTTGTGGTCATGTAAGCCACACACAGACGTCACCGCTTTTGGAAAGGGATGAGCGGGTGTTCCCCCGGTGCAGGGCACGCCTGTCGTTCTGCCGAAGGGCTCCTCGTTTTGTTGGCTTTTCTTTCTTTTGGGCTCTGTCTGTCTCTCCCTCTTTCACGGCCACCCCCCAGGAGATGGCAGTGATACGCCAGACGGAAGTGTGTCCCGGCTGATGGGCGCAGTCCCCTCTGGCGGCGCCACCGTCGCGCGTCCCCCGCGATCACCATTTTCCAGTCGTCGCGGGCCGAGGCAGAGTTCTCCAGCGGGCGCTGGCTCTAGAGCAGAGCAGCCGTGGCGCCGGCGGAGAGAGACCACCTCTCTCCAGCCTTTCTCCTCCTTCCCGCCGAAAAACATACCCGACCATATTTTTGGTTCAAGATGCTGAATTCTGGCCTAGTGACAGTCATGCGTGTGAACTCAAAAGGAAAGGGGGTCTAGTTAATGCTCTTAGAGCCCCCTCCATAGAAAGAATGTAGGCGGAAGAGCAGAGGAGCCCGTCAGTGGCCCCTGGTTATTAGCCACGCCCGCTCCCCGGTGCTGCACTCCAGTCCAATCCCCCCAGCCGGCTGATGACAGTGACCTTCACACGATAAATACCTTTTCTGGTCTTTCTCTCTGATGTATAAAGAATGTGTGCGCTGGACCCAGAGGAAGAGACGAGGCCACTTTGCGGTTCCGGAGCGCTTTTTGGGGCTAGCCCTCTGAGAAAGCCCCTTTCCGAACGGACGTGGGAAGCGCGGCCCTCCGGCCCACTCGGGCCGGTACCTCCACGGCCCTTCCGCTCCCTCTGTCCTCCACCGGCAGACACAGCAGCTCACAGGAACGCGGTAATTGTGGAACACCAGCCACATTATCTTGTTTTCAGAATAACAAGGACAGTAGCAGAAACGGGGCCTACGCCTGGCTGTCTTCCTTCGCGCAAACGGATTGATAGCAGTAGTTGACAGGAGCATTTCTTTTTGTTTTCTGGTTGCAAATAAGAAATGTGACTTCTCTTGACAGTATATTCATTATTATTAAAGTTCTTTTTATCCCAGAAAAGACTTTTATCGAAACCTTTTTTTTAAATCCCACAAGGAAAACTTTTCTGCCATAGATTGTAGCCTTAATCCTCTTCCTTCTTTGCCCACTTAATTTTAATTTTCTGGCTTTGTTTGAATGCTAATTATAATTGACAAAACTCTTTTTTCTAACCGTATGCATCTTAGTTCTGATAAACTCAGGAAAGTACAAAGAAATTACTTTATATGCGTAATGAGGCAGGTGACAAAGCATCTCCTGAGGAAGGACCCCATGCCTTCCTGACCTTTCACTGGCTTGAAGAGCATCTTCTTTTCCTGCGGAGGAGCCTATGTGAAAAGAAGAAATAAAGATGTGTAGAAACCAATGCCTAGTTTTTAAGGCATTGGTATGAAATCTCTTCTAGTTCCCTCAGTTTCTCTGCCCAGGGATTCCCGAAGTGCCTGTTTATAAATAGGAGGAGTCCTTCCTCTCGGGGACGGTGTCTGTTTTTTTAAGCTGGCCTGACCTACATCTGTCCTTTTATATAAATGCCGGCCAGTTCGCCACAATGCAGTTGACTCTGAGATGTACCCCCACGGCCCCTCTGAAGGTGACCTGCTTGGCAGAAACGTGCCACACCTGCCCCCGTCATCCATCGGGCAGCTTTGACAAACACATGTAAAAGCGTTTCTGACTCTAAAAGGACACTGCGTTGGGCCCCAGTGCAGTTTTGCCGCTGTCCGTGTCAGAGGCAGACAGCCAAGGGACCACTCTCTGTCGTCTGCAGAGAGACAGGGGCACGACGGGGCCACTGAGAGTCACAGGCCAGACTCAGGACTGAGCTTGGGAACGACCCTCAGTGAGGCCTGGGAATCAGCCTGCTCTGGGCAGAGATTCCCTGGGACAGGCTGGAAGTGGACAGCCCCAAGCCGACCACCAGTGCTGGCCAGGACTGCACTCGCTCTGCCAGGAGGGCAGCGGAAAGCACAGAACGCTTACGGTGCCACCACCTGCAGTGACACAGTCGGCCTCTTGACACTCGGGAAACAGGACTTGGTCCCGGGACTTTGTGGTTCCTGCCCTCACACCATCAGCCCTGTGTCTGTGCTGTCGTGGGGAGAAACAGCAGGCAGACGGCCCCCGCCTCCTACCCCACCACCCGCGCAGCGCGCTTGTCTGCCATGAACCCCCACGGGGAGTCTGCAAAGTCGCCTTCACCTCTCTAGCTTCCGTCGCCGGGCAGAATGGCCGGCCACGGGGGGATGGGGAATTGAGCAAGCCACCCGGTGATGTCGGCCACTCTGTCTGCATTTGAATGAGCTCCCGTAGGCAAGCAGGTCGCATTGGGTCACGTTTCTCATCAGAATGCTGCACGGCGGTCTGCGTGTGCTGTATCAGAGGGCGCCCCCAAAGACCCCTCAGAAAGCACCGCTTCCAGAGGATACAGCGCCTCCCAGGTGAGAGGAGGAGGTGGAACTCACACGCGGCCTGTAGGCTGCTGGCCCTCCTGGTCGGTCCTGGGAGCAGGGCCTGGGCTCGGGGTGCGGCTGAAGGCAGAAGGAACCGTTGGGACTGCCTGCTCTCTGCAGGTGCTCATGCCCACTGGCCTTCCCGAGAAGGCAGAGGCTGACCACGTGCTCAATGCCACAACACTGGTTTCCAGGGACACATCCCAAAAGATCAACGTTGACTGGTCCCGAAAGGCGTGGTGACCGGGGAGTTAATTTTATTTGTAGCCACTTTTCCCACTTTCCCTGCATGTGAACAAACGTTGTTAGGGTATCCGTGGGGCGGCCACGACCTCCCAACAGCAGGGCCTGCGGGCCCACCTGCCACACACCTGGGCAGGCCCTAGAACAGGTGCCAGGAGGCTGGGGTGAGGTGCAGGACAGAAGTGGCAGGGTCAGTGAGAAGTTTACATGTCACGCAGTCACTGGCCAGTCTGACCGTTTCCCAGTGCTGCCCAGCCCTGCTCCCAGGGACCGGTCTCCGTGCAGGGGCATAGCTGATGAGAGGGCAGGGTGAGACCAGGGTATGAGGACAGTCTGCTCCCTGAGTGTGGAACTGCCCGCCCGTATCTACCAGTGACCGACATTACATCACATTCTGGAAGGCGGGGTGTCATCTCCGAAGAAGCTGAATGGCCTCAGAAAAGACTCCCAGTTATTTCTATTGCCAGGCAGGGAAACAGAAATCCCACTAAGCATTTCAACAGAGGAGACACAACATAGCATATGTTTTGGTTTCATAGGTGTTGGGGGGATCCTATGAGAGAAGCTGAGACTGTGGGACCCAGGGGCTGGAAGACCATAGCCTTCTCTGCGCTGAGCCCAGACAGCCGAGGGGGGCAGACCGGGTGGGTGGCTGGGGGCCGATGGGCACAGAGAGCAGAGAAGCGGGAGGCTGGTGCTGTGGGAGCTCCACAGTTGGGAGAGAAGTCCGAGTGCGAGGAAAGGAGCTGGGGCTTCCCAGGAGGTGGGGTTTAGGCTCTGGAGCGACCCTGCCTGTGGGCTGTGTGACCTCGGGCCAGTCGCTGAGCTCTTCTGTGCCTCAGCTTCCAATAAAGGCACCCGTCTTCCAGGCATTATGGGGGCTGCTTATCAGCATCCGCCACAGAGCGAACACCCCGTCAGGGCGCATCCAACACGAACGCCCGGGGGGGCTCAGCGCTGGCAGAACCAGAGCCGGGCGAACAGGAGTGTAGTGCCGACAGGCCGACGCCCCGGGGAGCGGCAGCCAGAGGAGGGCGAGTCTGGAAGCAGCTTGGGTGCCGGGCTCCAGGCCGTCTGGGGGACCGCCGCAGAAACCGCGCCCCACGCCCCCGGTCTCGGGCTAGACGCCAGGAAGGGCTTAGTGCCGGCAGCTGGCTCTGAGGCCCCTGCCGGCCACGGGCCGTGAGCCCAGGCAGCTCGGGGGCGCAGACCCTGCCGGCTGATGGGGCCTGGTTGCTGACGGGAGCCCCGTGGGTGGCGTTCCTTTCAGGCCTGGCCTGAGGCCAAGCAGGGTGATGCCAGCAGTTCCCCAGGTGGGGAGGTAGATTAGCGGGTGGGGGACTCCCACCAGGTGCCCTCTCAGCTGCAGGAAGCCTCCCATTCCCTATCACTGAAAGAGGAATCAATTTGGAAATCACCTTCATTAGGAGGGATAAGCTCAGGGTGCGCCCTAGGGATGTCAGTCGGTTCTGAACCCTTTGGCCAAACACGGGACAAAGGTGCCTGGCCTTCCTTTGACACTTGCATGGGCCCTAAGCGAAACCTCTTAGACTGCGTGCGTGGCTCCAGACCGTACTACTGCACCCCCACTTCCACACCCCTCTGGCCAGGCCCTGACCTGCAGCTCCTGGCGAGAGTACCAAGGGGCCCTCCCTGCACCGAGCACCCGAGAGCTCACCTGCATGTGCCATCCCTCCCTTCCCTTTCCACGCTCCTCTTCCTTCTCCTGTCCTGTCGTCCCTCGTGAACACAGGCAGACAGACAAACTGAGTTCCAGGGGTCCTTACTAGGACACGTGCTCCTGAAGGTGTACGCTGGTCTCACGTGGCTCTAACTCACCATGCCCGGCCACGCAGGTTCCTCGAGGAATCAATGAATCGTACAAACCAGATGCTTTACGCTCTCACTTTCTTTCCCGCTGCCTAACGGAGTGTCGTCCCTCATCAGGGACTCGAATATCTCTTTCTTCTGTCTCTTTCATCCATTTACCTATCCATCCATTCACCCACCACTCATCCGTTCCCCCATCCACCTGTCCATTTATCCGTTCACTCTTCTCTCCACCCACTGTCCATCCACCCATCCACCCATCTGTGCATCCTGTTCGGTTCTCCACGCATCCCAGTCTGAGCTGTTAGATTCCCGTCGGGGCCACTGCTGGCTCCACTTCGGCTCTGGTTCACTGCAGAGCACACGTTCTGTCCTAGCTTCTAACGGAGAAGCTTAATGAATGCGATTAGCTGTAGCTTTGAAACAATGAAATGTTAACATTGTAATAACTCAAGCCTTTCATACATGGGAGGGGAAAAGATTCATTTCACAATAATACATAGAATTGTGTGGGAGGCAATGGAAAAAACTTCAAAGGATTCCAGAATTCTACAAAAAGGATGATGGTAAAATTAGCACCATTAAGCAGAGTGATAGATATGCTATTATGAAAAATATCTGCCCAAATGTCCCTTAAAAATTGTGGAAACTTATCAAAGTTATAGGTTCAGTATTTCGTTCTGTTTCTATAAAAGACGAATAACACATTTCTAAATTTGAATGCAGCCCTCCACTATTTAAGAGCCTGTAAACGATTCATCTTAACTTTAAATCAGGGGCATCCAACCCGTGACCCACAGGGTACACGCGGCCCAGAATGGTTGTGAATGTGACCCAACACAAAATCCTTAATTTACTTAAAGCAGCATGAGGTTTTTCTGTGATTACGTGTCGCAGTGTATTTCATGTGTGGCGCAGAGACGCCAGAAGGTTGGACAGCCCGGCTTTAAGTCTTGTCGTCTTGTTGTCCTCCGAAGAGACGGGACTGTCGTTGATCACCAGCCACACATCAGACACGTCTGCTAGCGGCCAGAGCAGCGGCGTGTCTGAAGACTCCCGTGCTCCGCACAGAGAAGCCTGCCCAGCGACGACAGTGACTGGCACTGAGTCTGTCTGCACACAGAGGCGGCCGCCCTTAGCTCACGGGAGGCCCCGCTGTGCCTCAGACAGCCCCCGCCCCTTCCTTCCCGCACATGGTGGAGTAGGCCCTTGAGCCTCTGCCTTTTACAGCTTTTGCATCCTTGTCGTCTGTTGATTGTGTAACTACTGTCAGCATCTAAGCAATCTTGCTTCTCTCCAGACTTGGGAAGCTATAAACTACGTCTTTCTTAACCTTCCACTCCTCTGTCACCTACTGAGCTGTCGAAAGCGAGCTCTCGAGTCCACATGCTGGCTCTTTAACGACCGCTGCGCGGGGCAGTTGTCCCAGGATCTCAGAGGGAGTGGCACAGCCCAGGAGCCAGGCGCAGTGGGGCAGCCTTTCTGCAGCTGTGGCTCCGTGGAACACAGAGGGGCGCCTGCCCGAGCCCGAGTCAGGCCCCTCCCTGCGAAGTCATGAAAGGCATGCCTGGAGCAGAGGGCCTCTTTGCCCTGCTCCCTGGAGGGCACTAAACTCCACATTGGAAGTCCCCTGCCCCGAGGGGCCCCCAAGCCCTGTGTTTGGGAGGGGGGTCCCTAGACTTAGCGCAGGGCAAACATGTGTTATCTTTATGCAATTCCTCTAATATTTGCTGAGTTCATTTTACATTTTACAATTTTGCCTCCTTCAGAAAAACATAAATTATGTCAGATGTGCACAGAGTTTAAAACAGAACATCAGCGTGCAGCCGAAGGCGTGCAAGGTGGCCCGTGTGAGGGAAGGGCCCTCCTGCCTCTGCCATCCCTGAAGCCGGACACTGCCCTGAACTTCATAGTTAACCTTCCGTTGTAACTCCTTTTTTATTTTAAGATGACCTTTAATGAAGAGAAAGATTTTAATATACCAATTGTACCTCAATAAGGCTGGAAATTGTTTTAAAATAAAAAGAAGGAAAATAGCAAAGGCAAGGTGGTAACATGCAGCCCGGGACTGGCTGCAGGGATGCCCGTGCTCTGTTCTGGGCAGCAGGGGAGCGGGAGGGCGTCGCTCTCCTCTGTGCGGTGGGCCCACAGGCAGCTGCCTAGGTCCTCTGTCGGTGGCCCTGTGTGAATTCTTGGGCACACAGCTTATCCTTGAGGTGAAGATGAATGGGCTTGTTATAAACACAATGGCGGGTATTGGTATCGCCGTTGCCGTTGAGCGTGAGCCCCGGGGCCCGCCCTCCGCGGGAAGCGCTGCGCGTGGGAGCGCGTCTGTGTCCTGCAGCCACCCTGGGAGGCGTTGCCGCTGCCTTGCTCAGACGGGTGGCGGAGCCTCAGCTCAGGAGCTTGTCCAAGGGTAGTGGCCCAGCTGACTGGCAGCTGACTCCGCCCCCCACGCCAAGCCACCCTAGCACCCTGGGCGGAAGTTATTAGTGGCACTCAGCCACCTCATTCCTGCAGCACGTTTTGACAGGACAGCACACAGTGGCTGCGATCACTGTTTTTTGTGCAGGCGTGTTGGGTGTGGTATCTTGTAAACTTATGCCACCGGCCTGGCAGGCGAAATGAGACTCGGCCATCAGTGCCCCCAGCACCTGCTGGAAGGACCGGTTCAAGGCTGGTCGGTCATTTTGTGAGTTTATGACAGAGGGGAAATTGGGGGGCCTGGATACAGATATAAAGCACGTGGAAGTCCTTCAGCGGCGGGGTCGGGAGGAGGGTCGGTGTCTGTACGGAGCAGGAGGAGGGGCCTAGTGGACGCGGATCTCGGCTGCCTATCTTTCAGCCGCGATTCCCTCCCCCATCTCGTTTATCACCGTAAGCTAACTGACATTAAATTGAAAAGTGCCACTGCTGTGCCACAGCCCAGCATGTCAGCTGGAGAACTGAGAGCTCACTTGAAACGTGCCCTTTGTGAAGCTTCCGCTCTGGACAGGAGTCGGCGTTCTCCCGTGTCGTACAGCGATGTCAGTGGACCAATTTGTATTCTTCCTCAAGTCCAGCACTAAAAACTCTGAATAGTATCAGCAAGGAGAGTAAATCTCACTTCAGCTCGTAAAATGTGTTTCTGGGAAGGTCATGATTCACGATCAGATGCTCACACAGACGTCACAAGAGCGCTAAGAACTAGAATTCACAGCCATCGCCTTTAAAAACCATGGGCTGCTCTGGAAGCCAGGGCAGTGGGGTCCGCAGTTCTGCGCCTCCTTCTCTTTCTCTGCCTCTTGATCTGCTTAGAGGCAACAGTTCGTCATCTTGTGATGCATTGGAGAGGAAGGAAAAAAGGCTAAAGAGGTAAAAAATAGCTCTGTGAACTGAAAGGGAAAATAGAGCTTGGTTAGGCCAATGGGGGGAGGACCAGTGAGGCCTTTCAGTGGGTGGCAGGGACGCCTAGTGTTTCCACCCAGGCCCACCGAGGAGCAGGTATGTGGGGAGGCTTCAAGGGGACAGAGAAGTGCCTTTGGCTGTGACAAAGAATGCCTTGACCCAGAAGCTCACATAACAGAGAAGTGGGTCTCAGGGTTGCATGTCGGCGTCCCTCGTGGGAAGCGGTGCTCCTGAAAGACGGAGGCTGCCCCTGTGCCTGCCGACCAGCAGGGCGCGGCTCCCTTCGTGCCGGACACGCAGGCCAGGGCACTCCTGTTGGCCACCGTCAGGAAGCACCCAGATGCCACCACCCCTTGCGTCTCCGGGCCCCATGGTGCAAGCTCACCCGCCTTCCGCGGGCCGTGAACACCACTGAGCCTTCCCCCTGTGTGCGCTGTTCCCTTTCAACTTTTAATGAATTCTATGTTTGTTTTATACATTTTTGCCAGTTTGCCTTTCAGTTTTCTTATTTTTTACATTACCTTTTAAATTATAAATGTATGTCATCAAGTTTATTAATCTTTCCCTTTGTTATTTATCACCTAGTGTTTATACTCAGAAGTACATTCACATTTAGCAATTACACACATACTTACCTAATGTTTTGTTTTATAACATTTAATTCTTATAGTTGAACTTCTTTACGCATACATTCCCACACATTATAATTTTAAATGTGCCCAGGTGTGATCATATACACTCTTTAGAAGCTGCCTTTCCCCCTTCACCCCTTGCTGCTTCTCCTCTCCGTTTTCTCGTTCCACCCTGCCCACGTCAGCAGCCCGGCGTGTCTCTCTCTTACTTATTTGCAAAGTCATGCAGTCCCCTGGAGGTGAGTGCACGTGCAGACACACAGACACACACAAGTGGCTTCTCTTGCCGTGGTTTTTAAAAATTGGATCACATTTACATGGTTATCTGTGTCTCGGTCTTCATGCTCAGCAACACCCCCTAACCGGTCACCGAACGCAGCTTGTAGAGCTCTGATCCGTGGTGCGACCTCCGTGATTTGTAGTCTTTTTCCATAATTGCCTTTCCATTGGAAAATCTCATTGGAGTTTTATGTTGCTATGTGGCATGAGGTAAGGATCCACATTTTGTTTTCCTGAGTGGCAGACCAAGGGTGTCTGCTAAATTGTCTCTTCCCATGCTGTTCGTTTTTGGCTCTTCCTTTACTTCATGTTAATTATTGTGTGTGCACGCACACCATGTCCTGTCTTGAGGCTCTCTGTTCTGTACAGATGTCAATGTTTTCTCATTTTTTGTTCAATTTTATTTTAAAACACTTTATTTTGAAATAATTTGAGAGGGATAGAAGAGTTGTCAGAGAGCTTTGGTCTTCCCTTCCCCAGCATCCACTAATGTCAGTGTCTTACGTGATTGGCGCCTCCATCAAAACTGAGGAATTAGTGTTGCTTCGGGCTGTTAATGGAACTGGGGCCTTCCATCTTTCACGGTCCTTTGTCCCGATGCCTGTTTCCTCTTCCAGCATCCCGTCCGAGATGCGCAGCGCATTTTGTGGTCACGTCTGCTTAGTCTCCGCCCACCAGTGCCAATCTCTCAGTCTCATCTTTCGTGCCCTTGTACACGTGCAGAGCACAGGAGAGTTGTTTCCTAAAGTGTCTGCGGCTCGGGCTCGCCCGAGGTTTCTCATGACCAGGCTGAGGTTATAGATTTGGGAGGAGGATCCCAGAGAGGTGAACTTCTTGTCACATCCTGCCAGGGGCCCATGACATCAGCGTCACTGATGACCGGTGACATCAGCCTTGCTCAGTCGGTCAAGGTAATGTCAGCCAGGTTTGTCATTGTGAAGCCACTGCTTTTCCCGTTCCCTGTCCCACGCCTAGAAGCCCATCACTGCGTCCAGCCCACGTGCTAGGGAAGGGCAAGTGAGCCCCACCTGCTCAGGAGAAGGGGTCCTGGAACCTGTGGAGCAGAGCTACCACCACCGCAGGCGACCGGCACGCCTGCCCAGTGGACGCGCCGAGGTCGGGCGGCTGCCCTGGCTCTCCCCGAGGCTCACTCGCTACTTCAGCGGCCACCGGCGGGTCTCGCCCGCAGCAATGATTTCTGTGGGTTTCTAATGGGGATTTTTTTTTCCTTCATTCCTTCTGCACTTATTAATTTGAATTCTCTTGTAAGGAAAATTAATCTTTTCTCCCTCAATTATTTATTATTCAGTAATTATTTATAATAGTATGGATTTAATGTCACTTGCTAACTACTAGGATATGTCCCTCATTTTTATTCTCCTTTTTAAAACAATTTTGGGATTTTTATTACTTTTTAATTCTTTCTACAAACTTGAAAAATATTTATTTTCCATTTATTTTTAGAAAGTTCAATTGGCATATTCTCTGGAATTTTGTCAAACTTTGCAACTAAATCTAGAAAGAAACGCTACCTCTGTGATCCCGTCAGTCTCTTCCAGGGGAGAGCAGCACGGCCCTTCACTTCCCCATGGCCCTGCAGGGCCTCCCCTGGCTTCCCACCGCGATGCATGGGACCCCGTTCACGCCCACGCCGACAGACGGAGCCCACACCCTCCCTCACCCTTGCCTGAGCACGCGGTCTTCAGAAGGCCAAAGTCAGAACCACCTGTTTTTCGTATCTGTTCTAAAATCCACTAAGTTACTATGACATGGGTGCTTGGTTCATGTGTTTTCCAGCTCATTCTACACTTTTCTTCCTTTCTTTTCTAGGTGAAGCTTTGGTTTCTTGTCTCTGTGAGATGGAACAAAATATCTTTCCCAAAACTATTTAACACTTTTGGTTCCTTCCAGTGCATACAAGACAAACCTGCTGTGTCTCGGTTAGGCTGCGGTGCCGTCCAGTGGAGCAGGTGCGGCAGGCCAGGCTCCTACTCTGTCCCAGTGCACTGTGCTGCCACGCTTCCAGCCTGTGTGTCTGGCCTCATGCGGGAAAGTAGCAATTCTATTTTCTTACCTTTCTTAACCCTCCCCTCCTATTGACTCTTAGCCAACTTGGTGTCTGAATAAGGCGCGTCTGCTCCTTCATTCCTGTGACTCGGGGAGGGAGATTTCTGGCTGCGTCGGCGTGCTTTTCGCTCTATGAGTAATTACGTTCTCTTCCTTCAAAGCCACGTGCTCTTGACTCCGAGAGCACGTACCCAATGTTCAGTTTTTCTGCACCATGTCTGCTCACACACTCCTTGTCCCTGTATCAGAAGACTGTGTCTTTGTCCCCGCCGAGCTGCCTTATCGGCCGCAGAGGTGCAGTGCAAGCCCAGGCGGGCAGCGGGCAGCAGGCCTGGCTCTGGCCGCAGCCTTGTCCCTGCCACAGCGCCTGGCCCTGGGAGAGCTCGCTCCCCAAACCGTGCTTGTCCTGTCTCCCCTGTTGCTCCTCCTACCCTAAGGGTAATGTTCCACACTTGGATATTTGCACAACCAAATGTAGACTTTAGTGCATTCCTTTCATTTTACTGCAGATAGGCCTCGACTTCTGATGGTTTGACTTAGGACTTCTCGACTTTATGACGGTGTGAAACTGATTGACGTTCGGTGAAAACCCTACTCAGATTTTGAACTTTGATCTTCTCCTGGGCTGTTGATACGTGATACCACACAGTGTCAGTGGCCCACAGCTCACAGGCAGCCCTGCCACCGTGACGGCCAGCGGCCCCCACTCTGCAGTGCAGGGCTAAGTACACCTTCAGCCTGCAGTGGGCTTGTTGGGACATAACCCCATTGCAAGTAGGGGGCACCCATAAGACCTCCCAAAGCACAGTTAAACCAGCCCTCGCAAGTTGACAGTTTTTCAGCAAAGGGGGACGCAGATGTGGTTGATAAAATTAGACACATTACTATTTCAGTTATTAGGTATTATCGTATAATTAGCTATTTCATATTACAGGCTTTTTTCTTTTAATAGCTGAAAGTAATCTTTTATCACCATAACCTTTTTTCCCTTTGTGGTGGCTTTAATGAAAACTTTTCTAATATGTCTGTACTTTTCTTTGGAGCATGGTGCATGTAATTTATTCTTCTTTCAATATCACTTCAAGGTTATAATTAAAAGCATAAATCCCTATTTCATGACCCTTCGAGCCTACCGTATTTAGTCCTTTTTGTATTTTGAACGCGCTGACCTCTGCTATGCGTTCTGCGTTCTTACAGCTACACTCACACAATGTGTCACGTCCATGGTCGGTTGTCAGTGTGCTGTCAACCGCCCGTCTCTTTTATCTCCCTCCTCAACCCCAAGGTTCTGATCATCAAGCTTCACTGAGGCAAGAAAGGGGGCCCGGGAGCCGTAACTGCCGGGCTCCCCTGGGACGAGGACCTCTGAGCAAGGTCTGGAAGGTTCTCGGTGACACAGCTACTCCCAGCTTGATCTGTCCGACCCGCTGCTGAGCCTGCCCTCGCCTCCCGGGCGCCCTCTGACACCCGCAGCACCCCCGCCTGTCCTGTCGCAGGGCCTCTGCGCTGGGTACTCTCTGCCTGGGTCCTCTCGTCCGAGCTCCCTGTCACGTGCCCCGCCATGTCCCTCAGCTCCCAGCCCCAGCACCTGTCTCACCCAGAGGCTGCAGCCAGAGCTCCCCGCTGGCCAGCCGGTGTGCTCAGGAGGGTAAGATAGTTTGCTGGTGTGAATTTCCAGGTCGCTCTGTTCCCATGGAAGGAGCGGGGAGTGTTCCTCCTTTTTCTTTGCTCTGGCCTGAGTCTTTTTATTTCTCCTTTTTCTGAAATATTTTGTTTTAAAGTAATTATTCTTTCACAGAAACCTGTAAAGCGCATTGAAAGAGGCCCTGCACCCCATTCACCTGGCGGTCAAGCTTCACATGACCCCGGCACAGTACCAGCGCCAGGAGATTGGCCTCGGTGCCGTGCTTGGCTCTGCTGGGTTTGCACATGTAGACTTGTGTTCCCACTGCTGCCATCGGACCCAGCAGTGTCCCCACCTCCTGCTGCCCTTCATACGCATACCCCACTTCCTCCCCACAACGTCCCGACCTGCAGCCACTCTCTGTAATTTTGTCATTTCAGCAATGTGAGGTCCGTGGAGCCTTACAGTATGTGACCTTTGAGACCGGCTTGTCTGCCTCAGCCTAATGCCCTTGAGATGCACCCCAGCTGCACATATCAACTGGTCCTTCCTCTCTGTCACTTACGTGGTATTCTGCCGTGTGACCGTAATGACGCTTGTCTAACCCTTCCTCCATGGAGACTATTGGAAATTCTTCCTGTCGATGCCCACGTGCCATGGACAGGCCTCATCCCGGCTAAGAGCTGGGCCGCAGAGCCCTGACATGCCCACCTGTGCGCCTCCCCCCAGACGGAGCGGCATCTCCTGCAGGGCATCTCAAGGTCTTGACCTTCAGGTGACTCTGGCGGACGGTTGGCTTTGGTTTTTCATTCTTTCCAACACCGACTGCCCGGTTCCTTGTAATCATTTTGGGCCAGGGCGCCATTTAAATCCTGCTTTTATTTTTGTATATTTTATTGATTATGCTGTTATAGTTGTCTTATTTTTTTCTCACCTTATCCCCTCCGCCCTGCACCTCATCCCATCATCCCCATGTCAGCATTTTCCCACCGCCACTGTCCCCAGCCCCACCCCTCTCTGCCGCCCACCCTCGGTCCTTCCCTCACTTGGCTTTGTCAGGGGGTCCTTTATGCGTGTTCCTTGAGGGTCCTTTCCCTGTCATCCCCCTCTTTCCTCCCCTCTGGTTACTGTCAGTTTGTTTTTTATCTCAATGTTGCTGGTTATGTTTTGCTTGCTTGTTTATTTTGTTGATTAGGTTCCACTTATAGGTGAGATCATATGGTGTCTGTCCTTCACTGCCTGGCTTATTTCACTTAGCATAATGCTCTCCAGTTCCATCCATGCCATCATGAAGGGTAATAGCTCTTTCTTTCTTTCTGTTGCGTAGTATTCCATTGTGTAAATGTACCATAGGTTTTTGATCCACTCATTTACTGTTGGGCACTTAGGTTGCATCCAGCACTTGCTATTGTAAATTGTGCTGCTATGAACGTTGGGGTGCATGGGTTCTTTTGAATTGGTGTTTCAGGGTTCTTAGGGTATAATCCCAGCAGTGGAATTGCTGGGTCAAAAGGCAGATCCATTTTTAGTTTTTTGAGGAAATTCCAAACTGTTTTCCGCAGCGGCTGCACCACTCTGCATTCCCACCCACAGTGCACTAGGGTGCCCTTTTCTCCACATCTTTGCCAGCACTTGTTGTTTGTTGATTTGTTTAGGATGGCTGTTCTGACTGGTGTGAAGTCGTATCTCACTGTGGTTTTAATCTGCATCTCTCTGACGGCTGGTGATCTGAGAGTTCCTTCACATGTCTCTGGGCCCTGTGTGTGTCCTCCCCGGAGAAGTCCGCCCAGGTCCTTTGCCCATTTTTAATGGGGTTGGCTATGGTTTTTCATTCGTTCCAACACCGACTGCCTGGTTCCTTGTAATCATTTTGGGCCAGGGTGCCATTTGAACTCTGCTTGTGGCAAACTGCAGATGGCGAGCAAGAAGCGTGGCCCAGGACCAAGAGCAGACAAGGGCCCACGGCGCAGCTCCCTCGGAAGATGGACGGGCGGTTAGTGGTCTGTGGCTGCACTGTTTGTCACAGAAACAAACTGCAGGGTCATCTGTGATGGCAGGAGGGGGGGACGGCTGGGGAGAGTCGCTGTTACCTTTGTATGTGTTTATACCTGTTTCTCCTTTTACTCTTAGGTGGGGTGTCCAGGCGCAGGAGCGATATTTCCTAAACACTCACCCTGCCCGGGTCTCATAGGTCCATTGCCGTGGTTAATAATGTTTTCAATATACTTAGACTTTCCCCAAAGGATCCTCTTTAAATTATTTATGGCTACATTTAGGGCAGGTCACCATTCACCCAAGCGAATCCGAAGCTGCCTGTGTATTTTCTCATTTTAGACACATCCTAATGTTTCAAACAAAGGGTATTATAAGAATTTTTTCTGGGAAAGTCCAAAGTTCATAATTCTTGAGAAAAAAATATTATTTCCTATCTCTAAAGGAAAAACGGTTTTGCGCATCTTCTCAGCCAAGACCAAGCCTCCTATCTCTGCCTCTTGGGAGCATCAGCAGAGGCTCTGACCTCGGGTGGGGGGTGTGGGGGCCTCTACAGCAGGAACTGAGAGGGCCCGCTTTCGGGGTCCTGCTGGGGAAAGGAAGGGACCCCCGATCACCCATGTATAAATCTGGGGAGGCATGGGGTGCCTGATCAAGACCTGCCATGTTGTGTGGACAGTGTCCTGCAGGCGATGTCACGGGCAGGAGTTCATCAGACTGACAGGGCCACAGCACCACCCCCACTGTGCCGCCAGTGCCGCTGTCACTGCCATCAGCCAGGCACTGTCCTTGCCACTGAGGGGCCAGACCGGGGTCCCAGAAAAACGAGATGAGGGAGGGGGCGAAGAGAGAGACAGAGAGAGACACGAAGACAGGAGAGAAACAGGGAGAGACAGAGAGAGGCGTGGAGACAGAGACAGACAGACAGACAGAGGCCAGGGACACCCCACTGTGGACCCATGACTCTGGTTTGCTTCCGGCGCTGTCCTGGCCCTGCCTGACGGGGTCTAGAGAGAGGGATGGGGACATAGTGAGGGTGAGGGGCCTTGGGGGACAGCGCTACCTTTCGCGTGCGTGGGGTGGAGGAGACTGAAATAGAGCCTTGATTCTTCCACTTTCTTTGGGAAAGTTACTTCACTTCCGACAGCCGCAGGTTCCCGCCTGTGAAACAGGCCGCAGCGGCCGCAGCAGCCGACCATTTCTGAGGTCCCAGTGTGCACCGGGCGTCATGCTAACCAGCTTCCCTATGTAGTCTCATGAGCTTCTCACACCAGCACCGAGAAGCAGGGACCCTCCTCCTCGCATCGCCAGTGGGGACCTCGGCAGCTGGCTGGTGCACACAGCAGGGCGGCAGGGGCGGGCCCCTCCGCAGGCATCTCTGCCCCGCTATCCTTGGTCTTAGCCACAGCTCCTCCTGAGGGCCTGAGGCGGCAGTGTGGGCAGAGCACCCAGCACCGTGCCAGGCCCATAGAAAGTGCTAGAAAAACGAGTTCTATCATTACTGCAAGGGGGGGCAGAACCGAAGCTCTGCAGAGGAGGAGAGTGGAAAAGGGGCTCCCCCACTGCTTCCACAGACTGCAGGCAGCCCCGGGAATGGGCCGAATGGGGCGCAGCTAGAGGGCCCATCCCTGGGGAGGCACGCGCTAAACAAACGCTCACGCCTGCTAAAGCGGAACGCAGAGAACCCGTCAGAACTCTGAAAATCGTCTGGCGGTGGCCTCCCAGCCGTGGCGAGCGGTGCAGCTGCACGCACTGGTCAGCACCTTTGGAACAACCCCGAGTGCAGGTGTCAGCAGTGCCTGGCCTCCTGGACCCCAGCCCAGCTGGGCACGGTCAGGGGTTCCTCGTCCTGGAACACGTGTTCATTTCACAGTTAACAAGGAGTGTGCTTACCCTCCCTGTGCACCAGGGTTTTGAATGACTTTCGGCCTGTTTATAAATTAGTTTCCCTGTGCTGAACCTTCCCTCTTTCCCTGCATTTGTCTGCCATACCCTTGCATGGCCATGGCCGGACCACGGGCGCCTGGGAGAGCAGAGGGCCACACAGACACCCTGCGCATGGTCATTGTTCCAGAAGGAAAGGTCTTGCAAAGAGAGTTGGGCTTTCTTCTGGATTGACTTTCATCCTCGTCGTTGACGGAGTTTGCTCTCGAGCAGGGTGCTCTCTTCTGTCGTTCGGGGAACACGCGTGTTGCAGGCCCAGCGGGGAGGCCCAGCGTCCCCACGGATCAGCTGCTGTACCCGAGACCAGGGGCAGCCATAGCCAGACAGGTGCTCCTGGCTCCATGGGCACAGGCACGTTGCTTGGTGATGGAAGAGCAGAACAGAGAGTAGAACTCTCTGTCATAATCACGTTCCTCTGAAGAGGAGCTGACGCTGTGTCTGCCATTGTTAGCCGCCAGAGACCAGCTCTCTCACAGCACCTCCCCTGCGCTCGGTGTCGCGGGAGACCTGACCCTGCCGACGGCAGCACGTGGGGCTGGCCGTCCTCCCCGGAGGGAAGAGGGCGGGCGTCCCAGCACCGCGCTCGGCAGAGAGCAGGCCGTGGCGGCGGCGGCGGCGGCTGGTCTGGAAGCCTGGCTCGCCCCCTGCATGGGGATGACGCTTCCAGGCCGCCTGCCACCCTGCCTCGGGAACAGCGGGACGGCCGTAGGGGCTGCTCCCCAGTGCTCGGCCTACCTGTGTCCAGCAGAGCCGCGGCTGCCCTGCCCCTGCCCCTCTTTCCCTCGGGGGGAGCTCTGCAGCATCACTTTTCGGCGGGATCACGCATTGTTTTTATTATGTGGTATGCAAACGAACTTATTTCAGACTCGTCCTTGGCTCTCAGAGAGCCTGGGGGTAGGGCTCGCACACACACCCCCACACCCCTCACCCCTGCGGAGCGGCTTTCATGGCGCCCATCTGTTCTGTCATCTTTTTTAATGGTTTCTCGATTGAGTGGATTTCACACCCTGGGGAAGTTCCACCACTTAAGGACATAAAGACCTAAACACGCGTTCCACACATTTTTATAAAGTCTTGTTTCCTTTTCCTTAAAAACTTTTTTTTGCAGAAAGAAAGCCTGGCTCGCCATCTTTACTCCCAAGCCTGAGTCTGGCTTCCTCCTCGCTGGCTCTGTCGCCCCGGACTGCAGCACAGCTGCTCCGGAGCATCCGTGACAGTGACCGGAGGCCCCGGGCGAGCCCAGACTCATGGAATGCTTTTAGAACTGGCTAGAGGACTTAAGAAACACTGATCTGAATAAGTGTACTTCTGGGCGAAACCCCTGATGATATAAACCCTTTATGAGTCCTATCGAGTGGCCCTGTGAGCGCTGCCTCAGTTCCTCCCCCGGTGTCCTGTTAGGAGCGGCTTTCCAGGAGGGAAAGGGCGATTCTGCTGATGGCACATGGCCGCACTGAGAAGAGGCTGGGGTTTCCCAGCAATGCCGTCTTGTAAAGTGGGCTCTGTGGTTCTTGTGTCAGGTGGGCAGATGTCATCCCCAGGCCTGTGTGCTAGGTCGGTACACTTGGCTCCTGAACAGGTGGCTCTGTTTCAAAGAGTAGCAGCAGCAGGTCACTCTAAGACTTTTATCTGACAATGCAGTGAGCTGGCAGTGTTTGCATGGAAATCAATGTGCTAATACTCTGGAAGGTATTTGATGTGTAGCCCCCAAAAGAGTGCACTTGACACTATTTACCCAACGTGAGGAGCCAGGCTCAGGTTTGGCAAACACTACGGAAACCCCTGCGTGTCAGCCTCCGTCACGTCACCATCTGACTTGCACCCTGTAGAGGTCCTTGTCAGTGGAAGTGCCACCACCCCTGTTTCACAGGGGCAACCCCAAGAAATGGTCCCGAGAGAGCGAAGGCGGGGCCAGCTCTGATCTGTCCTTGCCTCCCCAGAGAGCAGTAACGCTGAATATTGTGGTAACTTCATCCGGGTCATCTGTGGTGTTATCTCCTATCGTCTCTGCTTGTCTCCGGCCCAGAGAGGAGGTGCCTTCTCAATGGAGCACTTGAGGTCACAACACATTCTGCCCTGGGCTCCCAGGGGTGGGGTTTGCACGGGTGAGCGTCCCTGGGTCCCGCTCTCCTTTCTGCTTCAGTGCAGAGGCAGACAATGCGCGCCAGGAGGGGCGTCTCTCCGTTCTCCCTGTGATCCACTGCAGTCTCCCCTCTGCTGCCATGAGCTGCGCCCACGGGTACCCCCAGCGCCCATGCTCACAGAGGGTGGCATGGAGGCCCCAGGCCAGGCCGCAGAGTGGGGTCGGTCGGATGCACGGAGCTCCGGTGGAAGGCCAGACGCCTGGGCAGAGGGTCAATGGAAGTGAGCGTGGGGTTTCCTCCCAGGTCACTTCCCAGAGCAGCCCTCCCCTTCCTGAACCGTCGCACGTGTTCTGGGTTAGAGAACCGGGTGTGCCTGTGTCGTCTGACATCTCCTCTGTGGTTGAGTTGTCAAGAAGCTGTCACTAGGAAGGCTCCTGGGGTCAGAGCTGCATGTTTTGAGATGGGGCAGCTGCCTTCTCTAAAATTCTGTAAAGCACATAGACTAGCTTCACACACTGGGGACTTGATACCACTATCACTTTTCTTCTCACATCCTCTGAACATCCCCTCTCCGTGGTGTGAGCTCCCTGGGCACCGTGCCCCACCCCCCACGCCCCGCCCCGTGCAGGCCGCCTCGGGGCTCACCACCCCTCTCCTGGCCTGGGCTCTGGTGCCAGAGTGTATCAGGTTGGCCAAAAAGTCCTTCGCATGTTTTTTGTAAAATAAAAGACACGTTTTCCATCTTCGTCGATAACTTTATTAATTGGGGTATTTTGAGTATGTCTACTGTCCCCTGCTATTGGCTCCAGTGGGCAGACGCTGGGGGTGCTGCTAAATGTCTTCCAATACATAGGACAGTCCCCTGGCAAGGAATTTGGCCGAAATGTCAATGATACCAAGAAACTCCACTAACCACTTTTGACACATTCTGTCAGTCACAGCACCCTCTCCACATACCACACAAATCTTTTTTTGCGTTTCAGTTACATGTTTACCTTTCTTAAAACAATAAGGCACAGTACTCTGAAAATGTTGTATGTCTTCTTCCATCTTCATATTAAAAAGGCTGCACAAAAATTCACCAATTTTGATAAAAATATTTTAATGCACACTGATATGACAGCTATCACAATACAATATAACAAAACTGTTTCAAATGAAGTTAAAGACAACTAAGCGCCCCTAGAGCCATCGTACGGAAAAAACATAAGGGACTTTTTGGCCAACCCCGTAGTTGCAAGCTCAAACAGGAATTGTCAGCACAAACCTGTGAATGTGAGCACCTAAATGTTCTCTTCATTCACTCACTCGACGCGTGCTCACTGGCCACGCACTGCGCGTCGGGCTCTCAGCATAAACACCGGGGTTCTGTCGTGTCTAAGGCAGAGCGTGTGCATCTGAACACGCGTCGCATCCAAACAATTTTAAACGAGTTACTGTGTTAGAAACACCACCCTCTAACTTACTCCCATTTTATTTGTAGCTAAGGGTTGACAGTTACGTTCAAATAGAAGAATTAGATTTGGAGAATTCATATATAAATGTAGTTCTGTTTTGCTATATATTTACCACTATGGAATTAACTACACGTGCCCTATCACAAGTCTCTGCATGGACTCAGTGGAAATGTTACACAGGCCTGGACCACGAGGGCTTGAATGGCCCCCGCCTGCCTCTAGTAGAGCCTTCCCCCTCTGGCCACCCTCGGTCGGCCTCCCACCGCAGGGCAGCGAGCCTCTCGCTGGGCAAGCACGGCCCTCAAACTTGACATCCGGTGTCACACTGGTGCGAAACTGCAATCCCAGTGCCCTCACTTCCTGCCATCCGTACCGAGCATGCCTGGCTTCCATTCTTGACCTCAACCCACTGACCATTTCTGGTGGCATGAAGTGCTGAGAAACAGGCTTCCCAGAATCCTCTTCACTTGCTCTGCAGCCATTCTCTGGACCCAGAGCCCACGGTCAGCACAAGTGTCTCTTTTGTGACTGTGGCAACATGTCATTCTGGTGCCTGCTCCAGCACCGAGCACCCTGAGGCTCAGTCCTGCCCTGAACCCCTGGGAAGCAGTGTCAGTTCTCGTCACCGTATGAGCAAGGGGAGTTCCTCAGTTTTGAGGCCGTCTTCCCTGAGCATGCTGTCAGACTGAGGCTTGAGATCCAAATTATACTCAACACACTGAGCCTTATACCAACCCATTAAAGGGTTGTTAAATAAAAATGGAGCACATTTTAAAAGTTTTTTATTTTTATTTTTAAGGGCTTAAAAACAAATGTTCTGCATTTTTCTGCACTGATTTTTTTTTTAAACGTACTTGAACATCCATTGAAACTAAGCAAATGCTACTTTAATATCTGGCAGCAAAACTGCAGACGTAAATTGTACTTTCATGTTTTATGGACGAGTTCCTTGTATTACTGAGCCTTTTTCTGAACTTTCATCATAATGTATAAATTAATGTGTATATCGACATCCTGGTTTGTGTTGCAAATGTCAAAGATCAAAGTCCTTAGTGATGACCAAAGGAATGTGTGTTTTCCTAGAAGTCAAGCAAGGACCGCACTGCAGGTTTGAGGCTCACCATGGAAGCCCGTGGGCCCACAGGAGCTCTTAAGGGAAAGTTATTCAAGTGTTTCCTGTTACTTCTTCTAGTTTTTAAACACACCGAAAGGAAGCCACATGGGACACAAGCAGAGTACACCTGGCTTAGGTGTGTGTCCCTCCGTGCTGAGCCGGGCCTGGGGACTCACACAGTTGATGGCTGAGTAGTGAGTGCAGTTACTTGGTTCTGTTTCCATGGTGATCTGGCTGAACACATACTCATACTTTTCCTTCCTGGTCTTGAGCTGTTTTCATCCATCATAAATCCAGTGCCTCTAGAATTCATGTCAGCATCATAGCTCTGACAGCAGATGTTCTGTGTGGCGTGGGGAACACATGGGCCCCTCAAGCGTGGCAGGAAGCTCACTGTGGATCTCCCGGCTGGTCTCCCCAACCCCTACCCCAGCCCCACGCACCACACGCGCACACCACCTTCCACGGGGGTCCTTGGTCCGTGCCGATGGTCCAAGGTCTCATCTTTTCTCAGATACGGAACTCTTTATTTTGCGTACTGCTTCAGGAAAGTGCTGGAAGGATTGGGTGAAAACCCAAAGCACGCGGAGAGTGTCCCGTCGAGCTAGTCCCCCTTACTGAAGTGGCGGCAGCTCCTTCGCTGTGTGGACAGCTGACAGCTATCCCCTCACGAAGCCCTCCCCACCCTCCCACTCAGCAGACGGTTCTTTACGAATTTAGTGTCTGCTTTCCTGAGCTCAGTACATGTTACCCGTACTGGACAAAGTTCTTTTATTTGTTTGTTTCTTCTTTATTATCATCCCATGGAATTAGAAGTTACAGGTGTGAGATTTCCTTTGGAAAATTAGAATTAAGATGGGGAAACCTAAGAAAATAATTTAGCATAAAACCATACATACATTTATTTTAATAAAGATAAACTACGGGAAATTCTGGGCTTAATGTTATTTTTCTGTAAAGTCAATGTAAGCTTTAGATTAGTACTTTGGAATTATGTTATAATAAAACCATTGTGTTCGTATTATGGGCAAAGTATTAAACTTTGCAGCCATAATTGCTTAGCGTGCCCTTGCATTCATTTTGAACATTGTTATTCTGATAACAAAGGTGATACTTCTTATGGAGAAATAATCGGAAAAATATTTTACAGTACAGAAATCAAAAGCAAAAACTTAAACCTTTCCACTGTTCACATTTTATGTATGCATGTGCATGTCAAAACACACAGGTAATACTTTTCTACGCACAGAGGACACAGACATTTTTATCATTTTCACCCGAGGGCTGGCATCGTATGTGCCATTTTGAGTGGGTGTCAGGATGCGTTTCACTCCCAGTAACAGAAACCCTAACTTCAGCAGATGGGCCCCGAACAGAGAATGTTAGCTGGCGAGACAGGAAGTCCAGAGACAGGAAGGGCACGGGATGGCTCACAGGCTCCAGCAGGCTGTCAAGATCAAGCACCCGAGCACTTCGCGTGCTTCTCTGTCCTGCCACTGACACCGTCAGCTTCGTGCTGAGGTCATGCCCCACATGGCAGTAGCATTGCCAGAAGCATCAGGGACGACACACATCCTTGTCCATGTCTAGTGGGGAGTAAGAAGCCTGATCCCAGCCACGGAGTGGGAGTCCTGCCCTTTGTCCTGATGAGGCTCACTAGGTGTGGCCACCCCAGACCGAGGGCAGTCACCAGGTACTTGCCATAGGCCAGCAGGCTTCCCCCGGCTTTCCTCTCTTCATCACTGTTCAGAGGGATTGGATCACCATGGTGAGCTCAGGCTGCTGGGGCGGGTGCCCCAGACCACGCTAGTGCTCTAAATGGGGGAGGCTCGGAATCGACGCTCCAGCCTCAGCCGCCTGACCTCCTGCCTGACCGGCTTATGAACATGCGTGGGGGCTGTCCGAGAGGCCCGCTCAGCCCTTTCCCATCGCTGCCTTTGTTCGTGCTCTGCCTTCCCTCGGGGTGCCCTGGGTCCCCACGGCGGGCGGGGGGGAGGGCTCCCGGCAGCCCTGGGACAGCACATTTCCTGGCTGCTGTCCCGCAGAAGTGAGAAGCCTGGTCCTTCCCTTCGGGCCCAGTGGGGCCAAGGTGGGTCCCATATCGATTCCTTGTTATCTTGAGTGGGGCGGAGGGCCTTCGCGTCCTCTGAGGATCAAGACCCGAACCTGGCGCTGGCAGTGGGCTGACTGGCTCACACCCGGGGCTGCCTGGGAGCGGGTGGGCCCCGCAGCACAGGCAGGTCTGTTTGGAAAGGAGACTCAGAAGGGACGCTCAGCCCCCACTGCACCACCTTTAAAGACTGCTCTCCTCTGAGGCATTACAAAAATTATCAGAATTTTCAGCGTTTGAAATTAAGGTAAATGTTGTTAGTTGCTATGATTTTCATTTTAAAATCAGTTTTCTTAATAGAATACTGTGTTCAAAAAGAGTTGGCTAGGAACATAGGTAAGCTTTCTGGGGAACTGATCCCTATTAACGTAACATTCTCCAAAGTTTGGGCATTTTTGTGGTATGTCTTTGGCAGTAGATAAGTTTTTTTCATGAGTTTTTTACTTAAACTGGTACAGAAATTAACAACTAAAAGAAAAAATTAGGTTCAAGATATAAACTATAATAAATGTAAATTTTAAGATTTAATATTTTTATTATTTACTTTTAAATTTTCAGTACTCTTGAAATAATGCCATATAATATAGAGAATTAATGGGTATTTTGGGGGAATAGCTCTGAGAAATAATAGGCATATTTGAAATCACTAAGGCAAAAATCAGATGTTAAAGAAAAAAGTTATTATTTTTAAATTGTAGTATTAAATGTGGAACTTCATGTGTAATAAATATTCATATTTAATTTTAGGTGCCAGTATAACACGGACAAACGTAAAATGGAATAATTTCTATGGCTCTCTAAAGGAATATAAAGGAGTCATAAATATTATAGTAAAACTTTTAAAAAATATTTTTATGGGACTAAAAATTGAAAACTTCGTAATAGAGACATTTTCTTAAATGAGAAATGAGTTAAGTGAGTCGTAGATACCTGGAACTGTAATAGATCCTATGAAAACCCAGAATGAGCAGTAACTTCTTAAGATAAGTTTATGTAACATATAACAGTCAAGGGTTTTTGAAAAAGCTTTCCGAAAGGTAGCAGGAAGAAAGAGATTATTATACTAAAATTCCTCATGAGAAGTTTTTGGGTTTTGCATTACTGGAACAGAGACTGCAGTTTATCTGAAGGCGGAAGAGCTCTGGCTCCCCGGGATTTAAAATGAAGAGCAGGGCGCTCTTCCCCGCAGAGGGACGCGGCTGCGGGAGGGAGCAGGCGAGCCCGGGCCAGGGTGGCTCTGGCGCTTTGGAAGGGAGCGCGCAGACGGATGACTCCATGGCGCTGGGGTGGGTCTTGCCCTCAAAACCCAGCTCACCAGCCAAAGAGGAGTTCACTCGTCTTTGTGTTGTTGTCGACAAATTCTGCTTCTCCCACCTCCCTGGAGCCACTGCACACACACAGGGCTCAGGGCGCACACTCTAACAGAAAGCTGCTTGGGTTAAGGGGAGCTGCGTCTTTGTTATTTTTCTTCTTTAAGTCAGTCACCGGGTGAGAGTCTGTGTGTGACACAGTTGGCGTAGCACCAAGGGTACATGCGAGAGGACCTATTCCTCCCTCCTGTATTGTCATCTTGCTGTGTTACCTCGGCAAACAACTTAGCCTCTCTGATCCTCAGTTTTCTCATTTCTAAAGAAAGGGCAGGCAGGTGGGTCAAAGGTGTCTCAGAGGTTCCTGTTCACAGTGGAGTTGGAATCTGTGAGAAAGATTCAGGGGTGACCAACCAGCCGCTTGCCCCTCAAGGGTGTGGGGCTGGTGCAGGTGCAGAGCGGGGGTCCTGGACAGACGTAGATGTCATGGATCTGGGATAAGGGTGCCCACTCCTGCTTCCTGCAGCCCAGAAACAGACACACAGAGGCTCCAGTGAGACCGCCCGCCAGGTGGAGCATCACCGATGATCCATCGGCCCCGGGCCCAGGTCTTGGTGGTCCAGCCCTCCGCTCGCAGGGTTTGATCCGACAGCCGCACCTAAAGAAGGGCCCGCCCTTCAGGACTCGCTCTGCCTGTTTTGTCTCCAGTTCCCAGAGGAAGCTGGGTGCAAACGTGTCCAAATGTTATCTTCCTCCTGCCACGGGCAGGGACAGAGGTGGAACCCCTGGAGGCCCCGACGCCCCACAGGAGGGGGTCAGCTGCACTTGAGAGGCCACCGCCCGTATCCCTAAAATCAGACGATGGATTCATTCATTTCCGCCCTTACAGGTCCTTTTTTGACCTTAAAAAACCTTGGGACATTCCTTCACTGTTGGCCTAGTAAGTTGATGTGTCTTATAAACGAGAGGTTCCTCAGAGTGGCCCTGATGCTGTCCCTTCTCTGACACAGAGCCGTCACACTGGAGAGTCAGCTGGTGATCCTCGCCGTGGCAGCCGGTGACGCGGGGGCCTACTACGCGCAGGCCGTCAACGAGAGGAACGGAGAGAACAAGACCAGCCCGCCTGTTCTGCTAAGCGTAGCCAGTGAGTTCTGAAACCCTACCCTGAAAGCGGGGAAGTCGGATTGAATGAACGACCGTGGCCTCGTGGGGCATTTTGCACTAGGTCTTACCCCCCTAGTGCCAGGGCTACGGTTCAGTATTGACCGGAGGTCAATGGTAGCTTCCCGGGAAGTGATAGGCAGAAAATGTGAACGTAACTCATAATTGTGAATGCAGAATCTTACTTGTTTGTGGTGTTTAAATATATTTTTTGCTTCTGTGCGCTGTTAATATATACTGTTTCTAACAACAACAAAATATCTTTTGACTGACGGAAATTGTGTCCGCGAATCTTATTTGAGACTAGGTAAGACACAGGGCATGTTCTTTTAATTAATAATAAAAATCCTTGAGAAAATACATATACTAATATAATTGTGTTCCAAGTAGCAGCATTTCTTAAGCAGAATCAGCTGATCATTTTTTTCTACCTAATTTACTGAATCAGGTCGAGAATGCCCATAAATCACCGTTATGTGT
Source organism: Mormoops blainvillei (assembly GCA_004026545.1). NCBI lineage: Eukaryota > Metazoa > Chordata > Mammalia > Chiroptera > Mormoopidae > Mormoops > Mormoops blainvillei. Next base: position 157,197 of record PVJD01001091.1, on the reverse strand, counting down.
CCAGTTTATTTAAGGACATTTTATTTTGAGGAAACTTAGTTCAAATGCTTGGCCTTTGAAAGAAGGCTCCAGAAATTCTGCTAGCAAGATGGAATTTCTGGACAAGGGGAAGTGAGCAGAAGCAAGAGCTCTGAGCTGAGAGACGGAAGTGTGCAGACCGCGCGGTGCGCCCCCAAATGTCTGCCGCGTGAAGCTTCGTGGCAGGAGACGCAGGGCTTATGCTGTTGGGAGAATGCAGCCGGGAAGAGGCGGGGACACATTTCAAAATACTACGGTCACGTCACACAAGAGTGAATCAAATGGGTTTGCCTGTATACGAATAGATTTCATCTTTTTAAAGAACATCTGGAAGGGATGGCTCCCCACTTCAGGTAGTTTGAGAAGTTTTATTTTGTGTATGGGATAGGATCGTGGTGTTTGCTTGTGGCCCTTGAGGGTCATGTGGCTTCCAGTAGGATTTTCTGAGTGAATGTTTGAAGCAAACCTGGGGGCCAGGAGACTGGGAATTACGTGCCCAGCACATTCCTGGCAAGACCCCCAAGTGACCATTGTCCCGCCATCAGCTCCTTAATCCCTTGGAAGGAACAGAGTCCTGGTCTCTAGACGATAGAGCTAGCATGCAGTTGACTGTCCACACGGCCTTCTCGGTGCTTCGGAGAGCTAGGCCCCTTGGTCCAGCGCGGGGCTCCCAAAGCCAGTCAGTGCGTGATGTGCTGCTGTTTAAGGGACCCCTGAATCAGGAATTGTAACAGAAATGAATGTGAATTGTCAAGATTTTTTCAATATTGATAATAAAGGATCGAGATTGTATTATCAAATAGATTGTGATTACTGTAATGATTTTCAAGTTTTACAGTTAGAGCCATTTATTCTATCTAGCAAATCTGATTTGGCACTAAATAGGTCAGATTGGTGAAATTTTTAGTCAGAAACAAGGAAATTGGCCTCCATCTGTTAGAATGCACAACTATTCGTGTAACGTGATGCTGGCATCCCAAAGTGATGAAGCAGCTGCATCTCGGCATTTCCTATGTGCTGTAGAAAATACAACGCACACAGGTGCACATCGCCACGCGAACGCAATGCCACGGCAGTGGAAATTGGAATATGCAAATTTCAAAAATAATTTTAGTTTCTACTCCAACTAAGAAGTATATTGGAAGTGGCTCATAAATATTATAATTAGCCCCCTTGCATGTCGTTCCTTTGTATATTTTTATCTTTTCATTGACACCAGATAAAATGTGCAGAAAGAGAGATAGATATAAGGAGGCCGACGGTGTGTGTGGATGTATTTCACACCTTAGGAGAAAACCTGCATTTTGTTCCCTTACACATTCTTTGCTTTTTCTCAGGACAGGTAAAATGTGAGAAGTAAAGAGCTAAGGAAACAGCCTTATTTTAATTCTTAGGAGAAGTTCCTGTTGACATTTTGGGTGTCGCTGAAAGTTAGATGGCACCCAACTGTGCATTTCTCACTAAAAGTTCTACTTTGAAAACCTCTGAAGACCAGAAGTCTTGATAACCCTGCAGAAAACCTCAGAGCTGTACGAGTGAGTCTCGCTCCCTTCTGGCCTCCGGTGGGAGCTCGCCCTGCTCGCCGGGCCCCGAGACTCAGAGGGCCGCACCCTCCAGCTGTGCGCTCCCCAGGCCAGCTCTCGCTGGTAGTGAGTTAGTGCAGCCTGTACACTTAAAAGTCTGTTATTTCTGATGTAGGCATTGATAAAACACCAAACAATATTGATGAGTATTTTTAAAAACTTACCGGCCAGCATTTCTGAAGAATCAAAACATATTACAGCCCAGTTATCATTTAACAAAGGTAAATTTGTCCTTGGCATCGGGAGGCTAAAGTAGGGAACCTTTATGTAGTGAACACGATCAGGACGTAAGGCACTGGAAGTTTCATTTCTGGTGGGTTGTACTATGATTAATTTAGAACTGGACTGTCGTGCTCCCCCGCCTCGTTTCCTGTCTCAGTAACGCACTGCTCCCCTTGCGAGGAGCAGCCCCCAGGGCCAGCCTTGTTGCAGAGCAGCTCAGGGCGTGAGGGGCCATCCGCCAACAGGAGGAAATCATGTGTTTTCCCAGACAGCTGCGTACCCGAGAGTTCAGAACCTCACCACCCTTTCATTTGCTAAATATCTTGGCTGGACTTGAAGCTGATGGGAAGCAAAAGATAAAGAGGGTTTAGGTGAAACTACACACATTTTTTAAACTGTTGACGATTGGAAGCGAAGCGCTGCCCCCTTGGGGGAGCGCCTGGTGCATTGTGCGTGGACGGCACTTGTGTCCCTGAGCGCCTCCCTCTCCCGTGGCTAAGAAGGCGATGGCAGTGGGCGAGCGCAGGCAGCCGCTGTTGGGACAAAGGGCGCCTTGCGGGTGCCCCTTTTTCCAGCTCCCAGGGAGGGTCTGCTGCCATCTCGGGGCAGGGAGGGATTCACTTTGAAGTTTTCAGGTGGCATGAGGCCAGCAGATGTTAAGGACGTAGGTGGGACTGTTGGAGTGTCCTGCGTGAATTTTTTGTGGCTGACGCCCGCAGCTCAGAAGCACACCAGAAAAGAAAAACGGACCCACCCGTCTGAGAGCAGACATTCCCATTCTGAGGTCTAAGCCAGGCGAGCTCCATAAACCTGTCACCCTGTGTCTGGGTTTCGCTTTGAAGGTTTTACGTTGAGTTACCTTTGGTGGGTCAGATCTCCTGAACTGAATTCATATGTGAATGAGTTTCTTCTTCAGAAAAGAAAAGGGTGCAGTTAGGAGACGAGATGAATCCCGCACGAGCAGTAGTTATTGTTTAAAGGCCGCTGCGCGTACCTTGGGCGCTCATCAGTCTGACCCGATGTTCACAACGTCCAGTGGTAATGAGTTTCTCTCCCAGGGATGAAGTGGAGATTAAAACAGAAATGACTGCCTCTCTCCCTCCTGTTATTTTCACCTCTTTCATTTAATGTCTCCTCTTCACACAACATTCACAGATAGGATATCATTCCAAATGATCCTCCTTCAGGCTGACAAACCCTCGCTTTTAATTCTGGAGACCACTTAACATTCTTTTGTCCTCTCCAATGCTAATTTCACTGCAGACCTCATATGTGTTCCGCAGTTGAAAGTGGATTCCCCAGAAGGATGTCTGGGAACAGTCATCTGAGAAGACCCTGTGAGACGTGGCCTTTGTATGCCTGGGCGCGATCCCAGTTTATTTTCTTTGTGCCTTTAACATTAAAGGGAGAGGGGCAGGCACCCGCCTTTCAGCTGTTTTCTGACATGGGTTGGGTTCCCAAAGCAATTGGAACAGTTTGAAATTTTACTAAAAACCAGTGTGGAGACACTGCCTGTGTCATAAATGACCAGCTTAGAACCTGGCTCTGTCTCTGTCAGCCATACGGGACTTCACTACCAGGGCTGGCAGAGACACAACAGGAAGTGCCTTCTGGCATCAAGGAATGAGTTCAGCCCCTCAGCTGGGCAAAGCTGCTGGGTGGGCACTGTGAGGGCGCACGGGCCCTCTGGCCCGGCCTCCCCGGGCAACTGACAGAGAGAAGCCCGGCCTGCGGCCTCGTCAGTGCAGCGGCTTTGTGCATTCAGCCCTAACGCATACAGACTTAGTTATGTATCAATTATAAGCATATAGCTACCACACAAAAGAGATAAAGAGGAAATAAACAGCATCTTTCGTATGTCGCCGGTCATGACTGTGGCATTCCATCTTAGTTCAGGTCTCACGGCATAGTATCTGTTGTATGAGTGGAAATCCATATTTTACTTGGTCTTCCCAATAATGCTCGGTTTGCGGCGAGTTTTTGCCTACAGAGGCTGTTTGTGCCGCTCACGCGGCTGAGACGGGCATGTGCCGACGATGGCATCAGCTGCCATGAGTCCTGCCTCTGCACTTGCCTGCTGAGCAACTCAGACCCATGGTCCGCCCCCAGGATGCTTTCCAGCCGTCCGCACTGTGGGGTTCACTCCGGCACAACTCAGCGTGTGGCCGGCGAAGGTGGAGGCGCGGCCACTGGCGAGGCCTGAGAGCATCTGCCCACCTCTTTGGACAGGGACTCGGGGATCTCCCCTGGGGGCCGTTCGCACACGGGGCATGACTTGCGGTCTCACTGCCAGGCCCGATCTGCGTGTTAGCACTGAAGACTAGTTCCCTTCCTGCGGTTTCAGTTCCAAAGCCTAAATAAAAACGCCACTGCTGAAGTTTTATTTCTGAGCCCGAGTGTAAGCATGGATGGGCTGGTGAATGAGATTTAGGGGCTTCTCAAGCAGACTTCAGTTAAAAAAAAAAAAAAAAGACCAAGGCAATTACAAATAAATGTGGCCGTAATTCTCTCCTACCCCACAAGACAAAACCGGGTTGTTTCTGTTGCCTGCTTGTGTTCTTAACACCGTATTCCCATCTCTTCTTATCCCAAGCTTTCTCTTCCCCCTCGTGACTTATTCAGCCTAATTTCACCCTTGGTAAGTCTTAGGAAATTGGGTTAAAACCTGAATTGTAATTTGCTCTCAGTGTTTGAACAAATTTGGGCTAGCCCGACATCCCCGAGCTCCCAAAGCAGTGATTGTCAGACCGGGCCGCGTACCTCCCAGGGCACACAGGCTTCTCAGGCAGCGCGCGGGCGTGTGGAATTCTCGGGGCTCCTTCTCGGGGCTCTTGTCTGTGCACTTTCTAAAATCAGATCTGCGGATGCCCGAGTTTCAGGCAGCTTTTTTCACCACCGCCCCTCTCACTGGGCCCCTGTCCCTCTCACCCAAAACCCTCAATACAGACATTACCCGAGACTGTCAACACCGAGGTGCCGACCGCAGGGCCGATTCTGAATACCTGTGCCAGGAGCAGGAAAGAGAGGTCCTCTGAGAACTGGGAAATGAGTCACTTTATAAATTAGGTATTTCCTATTCCTGGCCGTCTACAAAACAAGGCAGGGACCAAACGCTGCGTCAGCAGACAATTCATTACAAATAATGTTTGATGATTGATAACATGATAGAAAGGCCACCTGCTCTCTAGAACAAGAAGCCCTTCTAGCGCCTTCGCAGTATGGGGCCAAGTGACTAACTCTAATCAATGAAATGTGAGTGGAATGAAGTGTGTCACTTCCAGGCCGGGCATCTAAGAGCCAGTATGTCACCTTCATGCTTTCCCTACCCCTGTAGGGACAACTGAGGCCAGGCCACATGTGGAGATGGTAGAGCCCCTGGCAGGAAGCTGCCCAGGTCCTGGAATTAGCAGGTGGAGAGGACGGCCCAGAAGAGCGGGGCTTCCTACGGGAGTAAACGAACCTTTGTGCACTGAGCACCGAGACTTCAGGATCTATTTGTTATTGGAACAAATAGTCTATTGTAGCTAATAAATTACTGTGTGACTTTGGTATACTCAGGAGTTTCAAGAATTGAGAGCAATTTCTACAACAAAATTCCTTCCATTATCATCTACTTTCTTTATATGAATGAGACTTCACAGCAGTTACATCTATAAAAAGAAAACTGGTGTTGGAGTCATAGGAAACCTCATGGTCCAGCTCGCAGAGTGACACATTTCTAGTGGCTTTAAAATTTTATATGTAATCTTCCTCAAAATTTTTATACATTTATTTGCTTTGATTGAATGCAAATAATAATTGTAATAATAACTCAATCCAAGAGAAAAAAATTTTTATACCCAAGAGGCATATAATTGCTGGAAAATTTTAAATTTATTTTTATATTTTTTCAGAGGCTATAATGGGGTGGCCAATAAAATACTTTGAATCATTAACTATAATAAGGGGAAAGTTCTATGGGAGGAGTAGAATGAAAATACAAGTTCAGAAAGAAAATAAAGGAAGGATGTAAACTTTCTGACTTAAAAATTAGAGTTTGTCCACGTATTTTCTTCAATGGGTGAGGATGTATATCAAATCCTCAGACCTGCTGTATCAAATATATAAGTTCCTTTGGATACACATAGAAGAGCATGAGTAGTTTCATTTTATTAAAGCATACTATAATATTAAAGTATTAAAATACACTAGAAATTATATTTTTTTCAGCCCTTCAAATCTGTGTTGGAAAAGTTTAGACATCAACTTCAGCTGCGGAAGACACGTAGTTTTACAAATTCCATTTAGGGGGTACAGGAGCAAAAACTGCCCCCGGCTCGGTCAGGTTGGATGATAACCCCTGAGTGAACTGTCCAGTGGTTCTCCGAGGGCTTCAAGAGCAGGGTGCGTCTGGCCTTCCACGGGCTCTAACCAGGGCTTCGCCGGTATTGTCCTCCCTCAGTCCCACGGGGCCCTCGGAGAGGGGTCGGCCCCATCGCAGAGCGAAGAGCATGCGGCCCTGGGAGGTTCATGGTGTTGACCAAAACCACGGGGACTGCAGGCAGGACCTGGGGCTTTAAGCCAAGGCTGGTTGCTTTGACCTCCAGGCCCCTGGTCTCTCCTGTGGAAAGACAGCAGCCTCTGCCCTGAAGCCGGGCCTGCTCTTGGTGCCAGCATGTGTCCAAGTGAGGGCAGCCCAAGGAGAAGCCAACCCCAAGGGGAGTGGCCGCGCCCCGAGCCCGCCCGCCCTCGGGCCTGGAGAGCCTGTGCGAGCTCTGGCACACTCCGCCTCAGGGCTCAGCTGAGCGCTAGAAGAGAAGAGCTTCTTTCTGGGGGCCGGGACCACCCCCGAGAGATGGCCGTCCCGACAGAGCTGGCATGCTCTCCGAGCAAAGGCAGCGTGGGGGCCCGCGCCCTTTGGCAGCCGACTGAGGGGGTGGACCGTGGACCGGGAGCGCGAGCCGCTCACTGGCCCCCGGGTGTGTGGGCGGGCGCCCTGGAGAGGAGGCTGGAGTCGGAGCTTAGTGACGGGGCTCCGTCACGCTGAGACACAGCGTGGAACGGCTAAGTGGTGCTGGCGCTATCGGTCACGCACCAGACTCGACGGAGACTGCCCAGTAACACGGGGTCTGTCCCTGTGGGCCCAGGAGACTGACATGCACAGCATGCCCCCGACTTTCCCGGTGTTACTATCGCCCTCTTGTGGAAGATTTTGAACAGCGAGGAGACCACCCCTGGGGGCAAAGGGAGTGCATTCACCAAACAGAACTGGCCGCTTGGATTCTGTAAATGAACCACGTGTTCATTTACTTCTGTCAGTCACGTGTGGTCATTTAAGGGCATCAATATGGAAGTGACCTGCCTGATCAGATTTACTGCAAACGCCTCCACAAAGCTCAACTTCAGTATTCTCCAAACACCTCTCATCCTGCCCCCTTTTTAAACGTGCCAATTTAAATACGATATTCAGATACTCAAACATGCTAGTCTTTTAGCGATGGCAGTTTTAGGGTTGTAACTAGAAGTGACCCCTGTGACTCTTACCTTCAACTCTGGGGTCTCGTTGCTTAACCTTAGCCAATTGCCGCATCCCGAATTCCGGTGACCAGAATTTAAGGGCACTCCACTGTGGGCTCAGAGATGCAAACATAATGTTTCAGAGTCTCTGTTGAGAGCCACTCAGCATTGCAGCTCCCTCATGCGGCACCTCTGCCGCCCTGAGCACCCTGGGTGCTGTGTCCGTTGGCGTGCTGTGCCGCCTTCCCCACAGCTGTAATTGATAGGGACGGATAGGAAGTTTTTAGAGGGCACAAGCAAGGGGCGCGGAAAATGGGGTTTTCCTGCAATCCCTGTATGAATTCGACATCCATCCATGATACATCTTGTCTGGTTATGGGCAGAGATAAGGCCACGGGACCAGTTGTTAGTTGTAAATACAGTTTTCTTAGAAATACTGTACTTACTCAGTAGTCTAATACCAGTAACGGTTATGGCCAGTTCTCTCATGTTCAGCTTTTAGTTCCTTTCGAGGCGAGACAACGCCATGCTGCCTCCTCCCAGCGCCCCCTTCTCCTTGCGGACGGCTTCTGTAAGCTGAGGCTGCTGATTAAGGACCACCTGTTTCATTTCTGGTCCTTCCGAATTTTTGAGGTTTTCAAGCTCTAGATCGTAGATCATTTATATTGCAAAATTGTTTTTGCTTTTGAAAATCACACTGAACATTCTTAATCTGGTTCTTCTTGTATGCGGGCAGCCTGACCCGTGGCCGCTTTTTGGTGGCAGTTCAGTCCGCCTTTCCCACTTTGTCATAACATTTTACGGCTGATCACTAAAAATGATGTTCTCCTGGCCCTTCTGGAAGGCAATTACAGCATGTAATTAAAGCCGTAGACCTTTACGGCGTGGCTGAGAATATTAAATCAAGCCTAAAGAAAATGAGGTAAAGTATCCGTTAACGCGAAAGGTCACGGAGCTCCTCTGAAGGCCGTGACCAGATCCGGAGGGAGGGACCCCGCGCTTTGTCAAGAGCACTTTGCAGCTGAGATGTAAGAAAATGGAATTGATATCAGAAATAACAGGAGCCCAGAATTTACCTTGCGTGTACCCTTTCTGCACGTCCTAATTAACAAGTCCTTAATGATGGTCCCTGCCTGCGACTCTTTGTGATTTCGGGCAATAATTTTGCCTGTACCCTCTCACCTGTTACGATCTCCGGGAATGTCCTCCTTGGCACAAAGTCAGCTTCCGTCTCAGAGCCTAGCGCAGCTCCATGTGAGGCAAAGGGGGTCATTGCAGAGCACAAGGGATGTGACTGCCGATTGCCCCGGGCCTCACTGTTTGCCCAGGTACATCTGGCAAGTGTAGCTTTTCAAGTTGGATTCCAAAGATTTTGATTTTACATGGCTTTACAGAGTCATAAAAATGTGAGGTGGGAATCTTCTGGTTCACCTTGGCGGTAGGCCTGAATCATCACGTGGGGGTCTGAGGCTGTAATGTGTGACTCCCCTGGGGTGCCAGATACAACAAAAACCCCGATGTGCGAAAACTCGAGTGAAACTCGTGAAAGAGCGACTGTCTTTCCATTTTGGTCTCCAATATGGACTTAGGAGTAGGAGCTGGAAGTAGGGAAGAAATAAGTCAGTGGTGGCGACCCACGGGGCTGGCCGATGGCGGGGGGTGTGTCTGTGTGTCTGTGTGTTTGCTTGTGCTGCTGATTATGGACTTTGCTGAGCTGCCTCCCATCCGGGATCAAGTGCCCCACACCGAGCAGCCCCCTTCACTCTCCCTGAAAGGCTGTCGTGCACTCCAACACGTCTCCTGTCAGGAGGTCACTCCGTGGCTCCAGCAGTTCAGAAGAGGTGGAATTACGCAAAGGTCTGCTCTCACTGGGGAGGGTTCCCAGGTCTCGCTTTCCATCCCTTCGGACTTCGGGGAGTCCCCAGTGAGTCAGGATGACTTACGCGTGGAAACCGTATGTGCTGGAGCCAACCTCTGGCCGCGAGGTCTTCTCAGAAACTTACGTGGTTTCAAATCTCCTTAGCATATGTGAGAAAATTCTTGAGTTGAGAAAATGGTCTCCAAAAATATGCAAAATGTTACTGTCATAAAGACATATAAAATGATCAGGTAATATTTTGAGCCTTTCGTTTCTTTGTTAATTTTAGTCATAGCATTAAAAAATGACAGAAAGGATGTTCCTGATGAAAATCAAGGCCGCAGTTCTAATTACGTGAACGCTGAGCCGGCCTGAGGATTAGCTGGGCTAGGCCCGCCCCTTAGTTTACTCCTGAAGGACTGGCGCTAAGCCATTGTCCCCACTGGCTTCTGCTCTGAGTGGCTGGTACCCTGCCATGTTGGTCAGGAAGTATTTTGAACGTCACTCAGCCTGGAAGGACACTGAACAGACTTGCTGTCCCCGCTGCCTGGGTCACCCCCGCGCCCGCCTCTGCATGTCCCGCCTGTCTGCCTGTACGGAAGACGCAGTCCAAGTGCTGCAGCGTGGTTCCCCTGGCTTAGAGTCCATCCGTCCATCTCACTCTGGCTCCCAGGTTTATAATCCCCCCTTTTCAAAATTCCAGTTTCGGCCCTGGTACTTCAATTGGCAAACACCGAGCCCTGGTATTACCCAGACACGGTGCCCAACGCCAAGGCAACCGAATGGATGAGACAAGTGGGTGCCACCTTTTCTGTGCTTGTCTTTGCTAAGGAGAGGCACGCCCGCGAGCAGGGGACAAGCACAGGGGACACGGGTTCCCAGTGGGCGGGGCCGGGGACCTGTGCAGAAGCACTGGCTGCGAGCAGTCGGTCCCGCCTGGGAGGTGGGCCCGGCTTTGGGTGCGGAACCCACCCTCCCCGCTTTCATTTCCGAGAGGCACACCTCCCGGGAGGAGCTGGGGCGGGGCTCAGCGCAGAGCAGGGCTCTGTAGACAAGGCCTGTTCTCCCTACCGTGCTGTCATCTGCCCGCCTTGTTCCCCACACCAGTGACCCCCAGCAAGACGCCTTTCCTACCGCCTCCCCCCCGAGTGTGTCCCTTAATCGTAGGGACGCCATAACTGCTCGTTCCGTGAACGAACGACAGTCACTTGGAACCAAATGCACCGCTTTACCTTCCACCTTCGTCCTCACGGCTGTGCAGGAAGGATGGCTTCCCGCGTCCCTCCCCGGGTCGCTCTCTGGTTCGGCCGCCCGGCTGCCTCCTCAGTGCCCTCATCTCACTCTGCACCTCGCCCCTTTTCTCCTGGTGCCTGTGTCGCTTTCTAACCTTCCCTCCCCTAAAACGGGAGAGGCCCACGTTGTTTAGTCTTTTGGTGCAGTGCTCTGTTTTTCTCTGCTGCTTTTTTCCCTCCTTGGACATCTCGTGCGATCTTGTGACTTTAAATATCGCCTTTGACGAAATGTCCTCTTGAACACGAGTGCCGATCTGAGCTTTGGGTCTCTGTTGAATGGAAAGCTGGGTGGGAGGGCATTAAGTCCTCTATGGCTCTAAAATTCTGGTGATCGTCTGATTTTCGGAATGTGTTGCCTGATTTCGTAAGTGGAAGGCTTGTCCCCACGCACCTTCTCGGTCACGGAGTGGACTTTCATTCGGTTCCGACTTCCCTTGACCCTTTGGCCTCCAGCCTCCCTCGCCCTGTCCCACTCTCCCAGTTGGCTGTGCTGCCCCTGGTCCCAGGGCAGAGCCGTCCCATCGGAGGCAATTCGGGGAGCCTGCTCTGGGCAGGCTCACTCAGAAGTTAAACGGTCCAGTCTCCTTGCGTGTCCCCCCGATGCAGGCGCTTCTCCTCGATTCCCTGGAAGGGCGTTCCACCTGCCGTCTGTGCTTCTGGCGCTTACCTATTCCTGAACATTAGCCGAAACCCCTGGTTCCCCCACGCTGCTTATTCACGCGTTCACCGGTCCGTTATCCGTCCATTCACTCGCTCCACCTGTATTTACTGCGTACTTACCGGGGCCGGCGCCGTGCCAGGCATTAGAGTGTAATAACGACCGAGGCAGGCTGGCTCTACCCTCCGTGCTTCAGTTGGGAGGAGAAAAGACAAAGAACGCTTTTAATACAGGACGGGGTGTCCCAGTCAGCAGGATTCTAGCCCTCGGTTTCCAGGCCTCATGAGTGGGCCTTTCTGAGGGCAAAGCTGACGGAGCCCTGGGAGGTGGCTCAAGCCCATGGTCAAATGTCACTTAAAAAATGGGCGCTTTACAAACAGACTGCTGATGTGAGCTCCTCGTCTCGCAGCCATTAGATGTGACTTATATAAGTTTATTTCCTTACAACTTATGTGTAAGTTGTGTGTAACTTGGATACCTAAAGCAACTTGGGTGTTTATGTTTGTGAGTTAAAACCGCTGCGTTCAGCTGAGGCTGCGCTAACAAGAAACCGTGGGCTGGGCAGCAGGTGTCTATCTTCTCTCTGTTCTGGAGACTGCCATCCGAGATCAAGGTGTCGGCAGGTGGGTTTCTGGTGAGAGGCCTCTCCCCGTGTCCTCACCTGGCCTTTCCCAGGGCACGTCTCTTTATCCCACAGCCTCCCAGCTTCCCACCCAGGACCTCGGTGGGGAGACCAGGCAGGGCTGTTAATTATGTTTGCAATATTGTTCTTCTTAGAGTGGCGAAGCCGTTTGCTTTGGCCAGTCTCTATCAAAGAGAAGGAAATAAGAGCTAGACACGCAGGCGGACAGGATTCACACTGCCCAGGGGAGTTCCCTCTGCTGCCGTCTGCTGGGCCCTTGCCAGCGGGTTTGGGCAAAGGCGCGTCCGAGCTGGTCACCACTAAGGGTGTGGGAGCTCATCTGGATCAGGGGTCTTCAAATCGGGCTCAGTGACTCCTGGGACATTCGGTGTCTGCATCTACAACTGAAGGTGTCCTCTTCCCCGAGGACCCTGCCAGAGAAGGGCCTGCGAGGAGGGAGCAGAGCCTTCTCTCCTCCCCTTCCGCGTCACCCTTCCCAGAGGAGGGGTTCATTCCAGCGGCCGGGTGCTTGTGGCGCACTGCCCTGGGCCCTCCCGCCCTCTGCTGCCAGCCGGGCAGAGGGGGGCATTTCAAGGACCGGGGCCAGTGCTGAGAAAGTGGGCTCAGGGACTAGACAGAAACCCTCCTGCAGGGCAGGGGACCTGCCGTCCTCAGCCTCCCGCAAAACCGAAGGGGGACCTAGTCGGGGTGTCAGCCAGCAGCTCGTTAAAAATAGCATTTGATGATAAATTATTATGTGATTTGGGGCAGTGCAGTCAGATGATGTCAGGGGAGGACGCCGTTTTAACGAGATGCCCTCCATCCCCGCATGGTTATTTATGAAAATGTTTTCTCAGTGCACACATTTATAAAAATGAAAACCAGCAATAAAATTGATGCTGAATGCTTTCTCATTTTAGTTAGAAGTAATATTTGTGCATAAATACATGAACTAATTTTAAAAATAACAGTATCATTTATCTCATCGAGATGCATTTCCAAGAAAATTTGTAATGATGTATGCTGGTTTGATTATTAATTACTAATAATAATAATGGATAATCAACCCAGAATTTTTTTTAACATTTAGGGTTTTCAGATCACAGGAATTTGAAAAAAAGTTCCTTGATGAAATATCTATCCTTTTTGTATAGAGAAGTCGGCACAGTGATAAAAGACTTTCAAGAACTATATTTGTTAATAGCAAATATAATTCCATGCATGTACTGAAGGAGGAAAAGGAATAATGTAAAATTTCCAGTCATTAGAAAGGAGGTTTTTAAAGGAATGATGGTGGATACCCAGTCACAGCGGTACTCGGTATTTTGGGGTACATTGAAAAGAGTGATCTGAAGTTTTATTTAAAATGCACTAGAAATTAAATGTAAATATTTGAATGTAAACTTAAAATATGTGCAGGGGATATATTTTTTCAAAATCCCTTTACGGGCTGTACAGACAAAATTATACGAAGCCCACGTTCAGCGAAAGCAGCCACGAGAGGCCTCTGCCGAGTTTGGGAATGCAAGTTGAAACAGGGATGGAGGCGGGGGTTGGGGAGCGGGCACCCCTGGCCGGTCCTGCCGGGTGCCAGGATGGTGGGAAACGGGAAACTCGAACTGACAACGAGCAAATCCCACAAAATTGGAAAAAGTGCTGGGCCAATATATTTAACAATAACCTCAGGAAAAGCGACAACATAGAATAAAAATATTTTAAATACGCGACACTGTTTCTTTACCCTGGGTGCCCATGAAAGTCACCCGGGCTGCTGCAGGATGTTTCGGAAGCACCCGAGTGATTTTAATATGCAGACGCGGCTGCGAATTATTGGGCTCGGCTGAGAGCACGGTCCCTGGACTGGCAGCACGGTGTCACCGTGGGAGCTTGTTAGAAGCGTGGAATCCGGGGCTCTGTCTCCATCCCACTGCATCTGAGTCTGCGTCTCGGCGAGATGCTCAGGTGATTCACACGCACTGGAAAGTCTGAGGAAACAGAGATCGCCCCCAGCTCCCAGGTGGCACTGACACTGCTGGATGAAAGGCGAACTTATAGAGCAGAGCTGCTCCGAGTGGGGATCGGGGACCACAGCACCAGCACCGCCTGGACGCTGCTAGACACGCGGGCTCCCAGGGCCCAGCCCCAGACCGACCCACTGGACTGTCTGGGGGTGGGGCCCAGGTATCTGTATTTTAACAAGTTCTCTGGTGACTCCGGACTCATTAAAACTCAAGAAGCACTGCTCTAGAGAGAACCACAGGGACCCCAGGCAGCTCTGGGCATCGAGGGAATTCAGGGAGACGGCTAGGAGTTCGCTACCTGAGGCCCAGGTGCACGAGGAGCTGCTGCTGAATGTCCCAGCACAAGCTCACGGTCTGCAGGACTGGGGACGCCCTTGCTGCTGTGAGCCCCGCAGGCACGCACGGCGGCCAGGGCTCCGCAGGCCTGGTGGGCAGTGGCTCCCTTCCTACCTCGAGCTGCAGGCCTGAGCCGTGTGGGAACACTGCCCGCGGCCATTGTCCGGGCACTCAGAGGCTGCCAGCGTGCGCGCGCGGCGGCCACCCACTAGGTCCTGCAGCTCACGTCATTGGACCCGGCAGACGGGGTGGTGCCGGAGGCGTCCCTGGGGAGGGACTCTACATCTGCAGCAACCCTGGAGGGAGAGGTGCAGGTCGGGGCCCCGGGGCCCTGGAGCCAGGCCACTCCTTCTGCAGCAGAGGGCAGCTCCTTACGTGGGAAGGACGGACACCTTGCTCCCATGAGACTCTGGGTCTGCGCAGACACTGAGCACCGAGGGCCCGGGCCCCAGGACCGCCCAGCACAAGCCAGGCGTTGTCACGTCCTCGCGGTCGGGAGGAATGGTATGTGGAGGCCACGCCCAGACAGATGAGGAAGGCAGGAGTAAGTTACATGAAAGGCAACGCCAAACTCCCATGCCACCCACCCCTTCAGCTCGGAGACCTCCCCTTCCTCTCATGACCTGAGCCTCAGAGGGAAGGGCCTCGTACAACCAACTGACGAAAGAGGGAAGCACCTGGGCTGACTCACAGGTGGGTCAGAGTCATTGGTTGGCTGGCGCTGAAATGGTAGCTTCACAGTACGGCCCCTTGGGAGGTCCCTGAAAACAGTGGCAAAAGGGGAGCGAAGCTGCAGGTCCTCCTGCCGCGTCGCACCCACTGACCCGGCACGGGCACCCCCTCCACCCTGACCCCAGCCTCTGCCTCTCGGAGCACCCGCTGCTGGGAGACGGTGCCTCTGCCAGATGCACGGGGACTTTGTGCCAGCACACAAGGGACGAGAGTCCTGTGCTGGCCTGGGCCCTGATGTGGTTGGCCACCAGGGGCCCGACCACCGCTGCACAACGGGACAGGGAGGACTCTGTGTGGACCCGGGTGACTCGCCAGCTCACTCTCTGTCCTCCCCACCGATGATCATAGACAGTGGGCAGTTCCAGCAGCTGAAACAAGGGACAAATTCACTGAAAGTCTTGAAGAAGGCTTGGGTCACCCCGCCAGAGTGGCCACCCAGAGCCATTGTGCTGGCAAAGGGGGAGGGACCTACCTCCTTCCCCCTCATTCTGACTCAGTGGACTTGCACCCCTGCCCCTTCGACCCCGGTGCAGACGGGACCAGACCTGTACAGCAGAGAGGACGCGTCGTTGCCACAAGCACAGCCCAGGGCTCCCTGTGACGCAAGACTTGTGTCCTCGGGGAGGAGCCACAGATGAGCACACGTCCGCCCAGGACAGCAGGGCGGGCCTCCCCACCGCTAGTCAGGGACCACGCGTCGGCACCTGCTTCACCCCTCAGCCAGCTCGACTTGGGGGAGAACAGGCTAGTGACAGAGGGACCGACCCGCCGGGCTCGCCTTGGGCCTCTAGCCCGGGCACAGGGCCCGGCGCCAACCCAAAGGGGAAACCCGGGTTCTTCTGTCTGCCTTTGTCAACTTGCACCTCAGAGGCGTGCACTCCCGTCGCTTCGTGCTCTGACCAAGGTGAATGTTCTGGCTTCACGCTGTCTTCTTTATGACCCCAGATATGGAGTATGATTTATTAACTTTGTCTCTAGCTACTTTTTTAAAAAGAGCTTTTATTGTGGAGAAGAAATTGTTAAATCCTATCACCTGCAAAATAGGCTGTGGCTCGCTCTTCTCCAAATTAACTAAAATCAACCTGTTTTCAATTGGTGATATTCCTTCATTAGTTTTAATTCATTTTTCAGCACATCTGATTTTTTTATTCATAATGCTTTTGATGAAAATTAATTAGTTTCTGGTAGAACGGAAACAGCATTATCGCGGGCACTCAGGCACTGTTACACAAAGGGCCTTGCTGCAGAGCCGGCCCGGGGCCCAGACCGTGAGCCCGTGTCGCGGAGGAGCTCCGTCCTCAGGACGCCCGCGGGGCCCTCAGCTTTTTGTCTGCTGGGCTCCGGGCCTCGGTCTTCTCCTCCGTAGAAGGAGCCCAACGAAACCAGATAAGCCTATATGAGTAGACATGCGAAGAGTATATAAACAGCGTACTGATTGAACGTCATCTCATAGCCCAGTATAGAATGCCATCAAAATTCTAACTGGTGAAGGAGAAGGGAACAGGGACGGCTCCGCTGGAAGGGGAGGCGTGGACTCGGTCAGGCCCCAGGTCCAGCCCAGACACGCTGCTGAGACCCAGGGGCCCTGGGGTCTGCCGACCCGGGAGGGCCGCAGGTGTGAACCTGGCTCACCGGGCCCTGCGGCTGGGAGCCGACCGCTTTGTTGGCCTTTTTCCTGAAACTTAATCTCTTTTGCAACAGAGAATTTTACTAAACCAAAGAAAAACCCACTTCCTTAAGTTGTAATTTCAACAATGGAGAATTTGGAGAGAGAGAAAAATCACTTCTAACTTTAAAGGCCACTTAAGTTGATGCAAACGGCAGCTGTCCAGCACAAGTCCCACGGGCGCCACATGCTGTTTGCCCAAGGCCTTGGAGACAAAAGTCAAACCTGTTTACCTACCATGTTTCTGATTTGCTCTGATTAAACAAGAGGCTTAATTTTTATAAAATGTATGATCCTGTATTCAAAATCCATCCTAAGCAGGACCTCCTGAATTAATCCAATTATCACTTAGCAAATAAGTGTTTGTTTGTTTTTCAAGAAAAGGGCTCTTAACATAATGCTGTATTGGCCAGAATCTGTGTCCCAGCAAAGCATCTGTGATCACACAGGAGGCAGAGAATGAACCTTCTGGGCTCACCAGCCTGGCCTATGGATGCGAGGCGGGTCACAGCTGCAGAGGAGGACCGGCCTGGGCCAGGGTGGGTCAGGAGCCCTGACCCAGAGAGCAGGCGGAGGTGCCAGGATAGGGAGACCCTCATGTGACTGCAAGTTGTTAGCCAGGCCCATCGGAAGAAGGGCGGGAAGGCTGCGCTGAGGAGCTGGGCCCACGGCCTGACCCGCGCAGGTGCTGGGCATGCTGCAGGGCCCAGGAGCCGGCTCCGGACACGGGCCCCGGGGACAGCGGGCCTGCCTCAGCATTTCAGACGAGGCTGGCTTCCGTCCCTGCACCCGCCCGCGTGCACCCCTGCTCTCACGCGCTCACACACAGGCCAGCCTCCCAGGCACCCGCAGAGGAGGTGGTGCTGGAGCGTTATCGAATGATTGAATTCTTCTCCCCCCAGCACACATAACATTTTATCCTAATGGGATTTTCCCCTTCAGAATTTTCATGAATCCCACCGTCACACTTCCCTGCAGCACCCATACATGCGACCATCCACACGTGTGCACGTGTGTGTACGTGCCCATCTGCGCATACTTCTGTAACGTGCATTTCAAACTTGTTGATTATTTCCAGCGATCATAAACGCTGTTAAAAAAATTCTGTGTTATTACTATGACAATTTTTAGGACACAGTCAGTTGGCATACCGTAGTATATCACACATTTCAAAAATAATTGTTAAACTTATGAAAGTTTCATTGGAAATGCATCCCTTAAGGGGAGAGATTCGGGGCCATTTATATTTTGGCGCCCTGATGAAAGGGACTCCGACTGTCTCTTCACTGTGGTACCTGAAGGGCTCAGTTCACTGTGGCCTGTCTGCAGGACCTGGCCTGGTGAGAGGCCTGCCTCTCATTTCTGAAGCAGGGGAGGCCAGCGGGGAAGGGACCCAGGAGGGAAGCTGGAAGTCAGGCGACGTCTTAGGCTGACTGTTTCAGGAAGGAGTGCGGAAGGCTTGGAGCGCCACCGGGGTACGCCTTCCGCGGTGGCACAGGTGCCCTGGTCTGGAGACCACTCGGCTCCCCTGCGTGGCCTCCTCCACAGCCCCTCACAGGCTCCCAAACCACCACCTCCACCGCCAGCGACTCTCAGCGGCGACTGTGGCGTTCTCTTTCCAACGCATGACACTTCCTCCTTCAGAACTTGACAGCTGCGCCCATGGCCTGGTGCTTAAGCCTTTTCACACCCGTCCCAGGCTGCTAGCTTCACTTTTTCATCCCAACTTCCCCCGTCAACCCTTCTCCCTCCCAAACCAATGCGCAATGCGCACGACTCGAGCAAACCCTCTGACCTGGAACGCGGTCACGGCCCTGATTCCTACCTGCACATCCTCGAGACGGAACACGGGCCCCCTTTCCTGAAGCCCTGTCCCAGGCTCCTCCACACCCGGGTCACATGCGCGTCCCACAGCGGGCAGGGCACCTGCCCACCCAGGCTGGAACCACTTTCCAGGCAGCACCTCCCTGTGACCTTGACTCCTTGGGTCAAGCACGCAGCCCAGCACAGAGCTGGCAGTGGAACTGACGGTTCCAGCTGCCGAGGAATCAAACTTCATGGGCACTTGTAGGGAAAGGGGCTTATTAGCCTATGAAAGACCATTCTGAGGAAGGTTTGTTTAAACAGTTTGATGTTATAGGCATTGACTAAAAGGATAGTTTTTAACTACAGAGAATATCACGAGAGGATATTATGAATTTGGAAGACCTTTTGAACCTTATACTGACTGGTGAATTTCAGTAGGAAGCAGGACGCGGAATTCATTCTGACGGACGACTCCGACGGGGCGCACTTTGATAATAGGTATGAATGCTGCAAATCACGGCCATGCCCCGAATGACAACGCAGTCCCTCGGACGGGGGATCGTTTGCTGCCTTTCTTGTGATTATATCTATCCTCTGTGCAACTTCCGAAAACCATAACTATCTCTTTTTTAAAAAAGCTGAGAGACCTTCAGTGCCAGAGGCAGCGCCTGGCACCGCGGGAGCACGTCAGCTGCCGGAGAGAGGGACTCAGACGGTCAGACTGGCGCACTTTCACACGTGGAGGGGACCAGGGACCCACAAGCCGAGCAGGGGCCGAGGGCGGACTAGAGTTCCCGAGTGCTGCCCAGCAGGTTAAAATGTGAGCGTGTGGCCCACACTGCTGCTTTCTAATGACGAGAGCCGTTCAGGAGAGGCGGCCCAGTGTCGGGTGAGGACCACCAGCCCCGGGGACTGGCAACCAGCCTTTGCGTCGGGCCGCACCACTGGTGACGTGTGTGGCCACGGGAGCCGCCAAGCCTCCCCCGGGCCCTTGAGGCCCCACCTGTGTGATGGGGCAGCACCCACTCCCGCCTCTCAGGAGCGTGTCTACTGTCAGAGAAACGCGTGGAAGGTGTGCGTCCAGGGTCGGAAGTGCAGGGAGTGATGTTTACATTCATTATTACTGTCTTATTTGCTTATCAATGATGAACTAAAATGGGACAATAATAATTTTATTATTGTTGTCTTAATTATTGTTATTGCTTAGTCATAAAAATACAACACTTTTTATAAAATTTCTTGAGTTCTTGACCAACCCTGATGAATCAACCAAAAAAACTCCAAGCATATTATTAATAATTCAAAATTATACAATATATGTTGGAAATTTCACTTGTTAGAGTGAAAATTATCATTTTATTAAAATACATTTAAAGCTTGTTAAAGGCAGGCAAAGATGCTATCTACCATGAGTAATGAGCTTTTGGGAGATAATGTCTGTCTTGAAGACATGAGATAGTCTTTTTTATTAATTGAATAATTTAGTGACATTACCATTTCAATGAAGGAATTATTGTATTTTCATATTTATTAAGAAACTGATATTTAATTTCTGCTTCATGTTCATAATGTTATAAGTATTTAACATTTTAAATCTCAGTTACAACTAATTTATACTCATATTTCCATAAAGATAACAACACAGCGTGCCTCTCTGTGTCGTGTTTATAGTCTCGCTTTGTCACCAGTGTCCCTTGCATAGAGCTACATTTTGAAAATACTGACCCCACGGGACTAGCCATTGAGATAAGTAATGTCTTTGATGTGAACCTTGCCTGTCCCACGAGTGTTGTGAGGACGTGTATTTTGAAAAAGAGCCTCGCTCGCTGGGCGTGCCGCTGGCCCGGCGGCGGGTGCAGGGCGCCGCGGGGAGGCTGGGTCGCACGTCCCCGGCGGGGCTCCCCCGGAGCAGCCACTGTGAGCGGGAGAGACGGCCCCTGGAGAAGGAGTGGACGTGGAAACAAAGTGGCCAAAGAGCCTCAGACACCCCTGGAGGAAGAAAAATAAGACCTAGTGTTGTTATTAAAGACCAAGATCTACAAATAAAGTAGAGCCCTGACATAGTTTGACAAATAAGAGAAAAATGCGCTCCTCGTAGGAAACCCGTGTTTGAAGTGTGCGAGAGAGCGCGCGCCCTGCCGGCGGCCGTGGGGACGGCCGGGGCGCTGCGGCCGCCCTAACCGGGCGAGCGGAGCGGGGGGCGGCGCCGCCGGGGGTCACGGGCCTGCATTCCACAGAGCGCTTTCAGCGGCCACCAAGTCAGAGGACAGTCCCCGCGGCGAGGGCCAGCACCCCACCCGTCGGGAGCTGTGTGTGGGGGTGGCTTAGTCTTGCCTTTTCTTGGGAGTATGTTAGTCCTTCTGAAGGCTCGACCCCACCGAGGCCTGGCTAGTGCCCTGGGGCGGCCTGCAGAGCGGCCAGGCCCGCGGGCGAGGCGCGGGGCCTGTGGAGGGCAGCTCACGCTGGGAAGATGCGGTGGCCCGGCCGCCGTCACCGCGCTGCCATCCGCCGCCGCAGCCGGGGATGTGTCAGGGCCATGAGCCCTGAAAAAGGCGAGAGAAGGGGCACTTGGTGAACAAATTTCTTTCTTGAAACTTACTCTTAAAATATGCTATTTATGGAAAGAGAAACTAAGTTTCTTTAGTCTTCAGATACCGTGGCCCTCTGTCACAGCGATCGCTGCCCCCAGAGCCTGTGGGAGAGAATCAGCCCTCGGGAAGGCAGGCCACCCGCTTGTGGTTCCGCCCATTCGTCCTGCCTCCCGCCGGCAGCGTGGATAATGGGCTGTCTGTCACCGGATCGTGCCCGGGCTGTGTGTTGACTTTGCTGGTTGCTGCGATGGAGAGCGGCCGGCAGTGCAGACGGGGCTTGGAAACAGCCCTGAGTGGGGCCCCGGAGCTCGTTCGCTGCTCATTCCTTCCACAGTGTCGAGGGGCACTGACCAGGTGCCAGCGGTTGGGGAGACAGCAGTAACCCGACTGTCCTCAGGACCCCACAGTCTAACATGTCTTACGTTTCACAATCGCCGTGTTTTTTCACTAAGTGAATTTTAACATTGAAAGCTCTGCGAGGAAATTTGTGTAAGTAGGTATTGTATGTGTGAGTATATGTGCATATAGTATGATATCATTTTATTAAAAAACACAAAGCGATCCTTGATACATTTTGTCAGTACCTATATATATAGCTAAGCAAACTGGGAAGGAGGCAGAATAAAAGCACGCGGAACCGTCAGCCGGGCTGTCTTTGGAGAGAGAGGGTTAGGACAAAACGTAGAAAATTCTCAAAGGAGCATCCGCCCACCTTTCAGACTCTTCTTGCGTTTGTTTGCGCATGAAGCCCAGGGTTTTCACTGAAGAAATGGGACATGAGTCTCTTCTGTCTTCCTGGGAGCCCAAGTCCTCAACGTGGGCTTTGTAAGGAAGGACTAAAAGGCGAGGGGAGGGCCCCCCGTCAGGCCTCCGAGTGGATCCGGAGACAGTAACGCGTCTGCGGCGTCGGAGCACAGACAGAGGCCCTGGTTTTGGTTACCAGCGGAACAACTGGCTCCAAACTTAGGCCCCCCCTGCGGTCACTGGTGCCGGGCTAGCAGTCCCCTGCCAAGTGGCTTTTCCTCACAATGTGTCATCATCCTCAGGGGCCTCTACCTCACGTGGTTGCAGGGTGGTGGCACTCTCTCGTGGACTTGAGGTAGCAGAAAATCTCAACTGAACCCGCTTCTTAAAGGTGAGGCATTTTCAGGGTTTTGTCTCCAGGCAGAGCCGGGCCCGGTGGGGCTCGGGATGTCACCAGGGCCGCATGTGCTCCCTGGCTTTCTGCTTTCCTCCCCACAGCATCCCCACCACCAGCTTCACCCGAAACCCAGTTTCCCTTGAAGTTAGTTGATAGACGGCTGGTGGCATTATGATCTTCCTCCTACTTCCCTGTTACACTGTCAGCAGGGTATGAAAGGGACGCCGTGAAAATGCCTTCCCACTTGACTTAATGGGTCACCTACAGTGACAACCGCCAGGCAATGTGCTCATTGGCTCAGACCGATGGTCAGGGGACTGGTCACTGCTGAGAAACCACCCCCTCCCCTGTACCAGCTCTCCCAGCACATGTCCCAAGCAGATGCCTCACAGCCCAAATGCATAAACGCAAAACACCAGACCCCAGCCTCAGGCAATACTGCTGTAGGGAAGACATTTTTAAGAAACAAAAACTTCAAGCAATAAGAGAACCAATAAAACATTTTATTGCATCAAAATTGAAAACCTCTGTGTAACCAAGGGCCCTGTAAACCAAGCCGAGAGGCAACCCGAAGGGGATACCTGCAGCCCCGCTGATTGCCAAGGCCAGCTGTTTGGGAGGCAGATGACCGATGCAAAGGACAGCGCCGGGAAGACGTGGGCGAAGCCCAACGCGGGCACAGGCTGCAGTAGTGAAAAGGTGGATAAGCTCACTGTCCATCTAGGAAATACGAATTAAAACAAAATGTAAACGGTCACTCATCCAAGTGCTGAACATTTGGAAAGTTTGGTGACGTCCAATGTTGGCAGGGTATTTATAGGGTAGTGGAATTTTCAAAGTGCTGTTAACTGAAGTATAAATTAATGCAGCCATTTTGGGAGAGCAGTAGGGTGACGTCCGTGAGAATGGTAAATCCCAGGCTCTCCAACCCCATGGTTCACGGCTCTGAAAAATAGCTGCCCGTGGGCGAGGCAGCCCAGAGAAGGGTGTCTGTACTGGTGTCCACTGGAAATGCGGGGCGGCTGGGCGCTGGGTGCCTAACCATCCCCCTCCACCAGCGAGTCATCTACGTCGTTGTCTAAACAAAACCCACTCATCAGCTCAGCTGACGTCTTTGCAGCATCAGAGCCCATCCCACGTGGTGCTCTCAGGAGGCGAGCAAGCCCCACGCAGGCATTTCCGGGTTCGGGGGCGTGCACGTGCTTCAGATGGAGGAGCATTGGCGGACCCCCTGCTGCCTGGGGGCCGCCAGGAAGAAGCGAAGCCCAAATCTGAACACAAACGGGAGAGAGCGGGACTCATTTCCACCCCACGGAGAACACAAGTGCCTTCCGCAGAGGGGCCGTCTGCTAGCTCGGTGCTCACTCAGAGCCTGCTCTGGGGACTCGGGGCTGACGCTTCTTTATAAGACGCCTTCCTGCGCCTGCAGTAATGCGCAGAGATTGATTTGTAAAACATTCTGAATCGATTAAGGCTTTAATCAGCAAAGCGGTGAACTTCCCAGGGCCCATGAACTAATTTCACCAGCTCCCATCCATGCGAACCCAAGCTGAAAAAAGGAAGCAGTTGTGGGACGTCATGATCTGCTCTGATTACTGAGTTAGCAGAGATTGTGTTCCTCTGTGCCAAAGTGAGGGGCCCTTCTGGGGAGCACAGTCCAAGTGGCACTGGGGTACAGGGCTCCCTTCCACAGGCGTCCTGGGAGCGAGGTTGACCAGCGTCTAGGAGACCAGCCCGCGGCTTGAAGGGACCCAGCTAAAGGCAGTTCCCAGAAAAGGCTCATTGCCAGTGGCTGGGGGAGCTTCCAGCACAAACATCCCCTTTGAATTACTCAGCTGCAGGTCCTTCCAATTGCGCAATGATTGGGAAATGGGTTCCTTTTTATTTAGAGCAGCTCCCCCCATGGCTGCAGCCGAGGAGCACGTGCGGAGTTTGGGCAAGTCCCGGGAGGCACTCAGGTTGCGGACACGGCAGGGTGGCAGGGGCAGCGTGGCCCCTCTCCGAGCTCCCGGGAGGCTGCAGCCGCAGCCGGGCCGGAAGCCCTGACCCAGAGGTGCCTCCCAGCTGGGCTGGCTTCTGCCTGTGTTGTTGTGACAGAGTGACCATATCTGCTTGGAATGCAGTGATTTTTGGCAATTTACTTTTTTTTTTTCAGTGAAGGCTATGTGTTAAATGTCTAACTAAAGGTAACCTTTGTAACCGTGTCAGATTTTCTTTTTTCATATCTACGAATCGGAAAGACCCATACCTGAGCCACCATGCAATGGGCAACAGAGAGGGCCATGAGCGAGCAGAGGACAGGATTTGGTGGCCGGCTGTGGAGACCCCCTTGCAGAGCCAACCGGACCGAGAGAGGAGGGAGGGCCCCTACCGTCTCCCTCCGGGGGGATGAGGAGGGTAGTGGAGATAAGACCACAGGCTTAGGATGTTGTTTGACATATGACGTGGTCATTTACAAAATTATTCTGTCCTGAGGAAGAAGTAATAGAATAACCACCAGCTGGACGCCAGGGGACCAACCGTCCACTTCAGCCCCATAGAGCACGTCAGTTCTATGGGCTTCCTTCTACACAACACCCCTGTGACCCCAGATCCCTGCCACTGGCGTCCTTCCAGAAATTATTTTTGGATTCACAGGCATGGGAAGCCCCCGTCATCATCAACAAGCAAACAGACTTTGAAGATACATTTGAAAAGCAAAGACAATAGCAGTAAACCCATTCAGACGCATTTGGAAGGAAAGGGCGCCACAGCGACAGGCCGGAAGGTGGGGGGCCGGGCCTCATGGCCGTGTGGCATTGGATGCTTGTTAGGTGTTTCAGGATGAACAACGTGGCGTCCTTCTGATTATTGGGAAGCTGACTTCCCTGGTTGAGAGCAGGCCGCTTCCAGAGGCCGTGCCTTCCCGCAGCCGTTACTTCAGCAAATGGGGCCGAGCAGGCAGCCCACCCAGGGCTGCTTGAGGCCTGGGGACTCTCCAGTGGCCCTGTGCTAGGAGCCCTCGTTCCCGGGGAGGACGGACACCTGGCCCACCACCGGCACCCAACTGCCATCACTCCCGAGACCGAGCTGTGCTTTGAATGAGGAAGGGGGCGGAGGGGACCCGCACAAGGCCTCAGGGAGGGAGGAAGGCGGTGTGTGATGGGTTAGGGAGAGAGGGCCGGAGCAGATGCACCGTGGCTGCCATGGGGCTGGGGGCAGTGGGGGCCGCGTTAGAATTCTGGGCCTACGGACGCCCCCCACCCCACCCAGAATCCATGGGCCACAGGTGGATCCAGGAGAGAGGTCAAGCTCTTGTGTGGGGGCAGAGGAGGCCCTGCTGCATGACTTCGATTTCCAAGCGGAAGAGTTTGAGTTTGACCCCGTTGGTCACAGGAGCCGAGAGGGCCGGTGGCCTCAGCCCACAGCTCTCAGCTCGCTGGCCCCGGTGTCATGAGGTGGCATTGGGTTCCCTGCAAGGACCCAGCTGGGAGGGGTGCCTGCGGCCCTCACCTTCTTCCTGTCCCACTGGCAGGTGGGAGTGGACAGGGAGGGCCGTGTGTGCAGGCGGCATCTCATTGCTAGGGCTGGTGGAAAAATGTACTTGTCAAGTAATGACATGAGAACTGAGGGAAATTAAGGTTCAGCCAGCACAGAGAAAGCGCGGCCGGTGGTTTCATCCTGTTGGATCCCAGGGACGTAGTTGGCCTTGGTCAGTCACTTCAAATTGACTGAGCTCCTTCAGCACAGGAACCAAAGCGAAATGGACGCTTAATTGAAACATATTTTCCTCAAGCACATTAAGAAATTAGAATTTGATTATTTTGATGTTGAAGTGTATAAAAATGCAGCTCCTTTTGATTAAAAGAGTTTTAAAAACTTAAAATATGCTCCGTAATTTCTAGGTTATTTTCCAGCTTTGAGGGAGTGTTTATTTTCTCATCGGAATATTTTTTAGAAATAACAGTGTTTATTTCTGAGCCATCATCCATTCCGCTGTGCGTGGTTTTCTACTGTGTTAGCTCATTCTTTTTCTGCCTTTCATGCAAGAGATGAATGTTTTCTGGCAGACCATTACTTATCCTTTATATCTTTCCAGAGATGACCAGAGTTCACAGATTACATAAAACCCCCCATAAAAACCCTGTCTCATAACTGGAGAGCAATTTTGGTTGGAATGTTAAGCAGAATGTTAATCCTGGCGCATTTAAGTTGCCATGATGAAGAATTGCCCGAAATTGATGAGTCCGCCTTATAAATTGGAAGGAAATATAATCAAGTAACCTGACATTACCCACCAGGCACGGTATCATTTATTGTTTATTAATGAACAATAAACAAACCTGTCACCAATCATTGATTCTGAAAAATGTGCTGCTGAGCTTCTTCCAGTGACTGGAGTGATCGGAGCGGGGGGATTTGTCTCAGGGAAGCGCTGTGATTATTAACTACCGTCAAGCAGACCCTTGATGTAATGAGATTAAAATTGTGCAGAGGAACCAGACTTTATTAAAAAAGAAATAGGAAAAGAAAGCCACCTTATAAAAGTTGGCTTTATGGACTGGGAGACATTTGGTTAATAAATGTGCTGTTTGGGCTGAAAACATAATTTGCATTACTATTAGGTAAAATAAAACATGGGCAAGCCTTCACAGCTGGGTAAGGCAAGGCCGGCGGGGCCAAACCCCGTCCTTTCACCGGGACTTTCCAGCCGCGACATTTTGCCAGCATGTCAGTGCCGTGCTCTGCAAAGGAGAAGAGTCCAGATTTGTGTCCTCATTGCAGGCATTAGCATGGGTGTAAGTCTACCCTCTTCTGCACCGTGTTTCTTCAGAAGTGAGGGGCACAGAAGTCACGTGTGCCACAGCGTGTGGCTGCTTCTCCACAATAAAATTAACCCGCAAATACTCTGTTAATTTGGATGCATGGGAATGTGTCCAGGAGCTTCTGTTTATGAAAGGAGTTGCCTTGGCATCGTTTTTGACCTCTGCGCCAGAAACCCCTGCATGCTTGTTCTCTTCCCAGTGCTCAGAGGAGTAAGTGATGTGTACGAGGCAGGACCCCCCAGAAGAACCCAAAATTT
Organism: Mormoops blainvillei; assembly: GCA_004026545.1. Taxonomy (NCBI): domain Eukaryota; kingdom Metazoa; phylum Chordata; class Mammalia; order Chiroptera; family Mormoopidae; genus Mormoops; species Mormoops blainvillei. The sequence goes on along the minus strand of PVJD01001091.1, from coordinate 130,093 downwards.
ATTTATAAAAATTGTGTGTTTATTCTTATGCGTTTAAACTTCAATCGCCTTCAAAGGTCCCTCCATCTGATGCAGTACTCCTATCAAGACCTTATTCCACTGCTCAAAACAGCTTTGAACTCATCGATTTCTATGCCTTTTAGTGCTTCTGCCCTTTTTTTTCACCTCTTCCACATCAGCAAAACATTTCTCTTTGAGGACTTTTTTTCATCCAGAAAAATAAAAAAGGTCACATGAGGCAAGATTGGGGGAATGGGGAGGATAGGGCTCTGGGGTCACGCCGTTTTTGGTCAGAAACTGCAACACTCAGCACAGTGTAGGCAGGTGCGCTTGTAAATCACCCGTCATGAAATGGGCAAACACGTTGAAAATAGTCTTCAAAAAGATTCACCGAAACCAAACTCAGCCTCTCACAATGACCCCAGCTGGTGTGCTGATACAGATGGGTTCCCAGAACCTCACCTAGCAGGGGAAGCCTCGACTATGAGGGGCCCACCCTCCAGAAGATAATTCTAGTTTCTTTGGGTCCTCACACAGCATCTTTGCTGTGTGCGAGAAAATGTGAGTTACTTTAACACAGCGTTGGGAGGCAATGTTACAGAGGGGAAACGTGAGTTGATTGACAGTCTTCGCCAGGGAAAGCCAAGCTAATTCTGGTGACTCGCGGGGACTCCGCTTGGCTACAGAGCACTGTTCATGGAAGACAACCTTGTAAAAAGAAGTGGAAACTGACACCGTGTGCATTTTAGCTTAGCCGCGGCTTTCATTTCTCTGAGGTTTCCATCAGGAGAGCAAAGCCCAGAGGGGCGTGGGGCAGTGGGAAGCCAGGCTGCCCCAGCTTTGTGGCCCTGGCCTGTGGCCCCAACACCCTGTCCCCTCTTGCCTGTAACCCCTGCCCCACACTCAGCACTCAGCTCCCACAGGGCAGCTATATTTTCCTTGCAAATGAGAAAAATGTAGGCACAGCATTTTTAACTATGAAATTTAAGACTGTGGGTTCCTTTTGTTTCCACAGGATAGAAAAGAAAATGCTGTTTAAATCACTTTATTCAAAAGAAATGTCATTTGATATTTACTGTTTTCTGAGTACTACAACTTAAACCACCTTAAACACCTGTGGACTTACATCACAGCACCCATCTAAGTGTCGTGTCAAAGGTCCACATGAATGGAGTCCTGTCATCGTATCATCGTAAGTTAAGATGATCAAGCCAATGACCGGCGTTTAAAAATGCATTATGCTCTCACACAGAGCCTTGGCGAGCACTTGGAAAAGTTTACATGAAGTTCTGTAATGCTTTGCTCTTACGACTCCATAGAGATAGCGCCATCTCGGGGCCAGAGCTTCCACGGGGTTTTACTATATTAAACTTAACTTTCTCATTCTGTAAATTTATTCTGAGGTATCACATAATTGGCACTTCTCATTTTTATAGCTTCTTGCGCCTTTTCAGCTGAGACAGCCTTCCTTCTGTGCCAGTTTCCAGGGAAAGGCGATGGAATAAGATAAGTGCTCAACAGAGTGAAACTATTACATTGAAAAAGTCAGACTTAGTAGGGCCTGATAATTTTTAAACACATAACTTTTTTTCCTGTCTCTCACAGTCATTTCAAGACCCTTTCCTTAGATTAGCCCTCCCCTGGCCCCTCGGGGTAAACCTGCAGCAGGTACCAGTTACCTTCTATTTTCAAAAAAGAAGTAAACTTTTCATTTTAAAGAAATTTAGATAGATGTTCAGAAGATTTGAATAATTAGTACAGAGCGTTTTGTATACACTTCATCCAGTTTCCCATAACATTAACATAACCATAACTTATTTGTCAAAGCCGAGAAATTCTCATTGGTGCATCACCATTGACTGAAACACAGAGTTCACTCAGATGTCACCCGTCGCCCCACTAACGTCCTTTCTGCTGGAGCCCACTCCAGGCTACCATGGGTCTCCTTGAACTTCTCCAGCCTGTAACAGTTTCTGACTTTTTTCTTGGTTTTCAGTCATTTTGACACTTTGGAAGGGCACTGGTCAGATATTTGTAGGTATTATTTGATTGGTATTGAATTGAATCTACAGATGAAATTGGAGAAAATTTGAAATCTTTATAACAGCGATCTTCCAATCCATGAATATGATATACCTTTCCATTTACATAGTCTTTGATTTCTTTCATTAGTAGAGTGTAGATTTTGGCATATAAATTCTGCGTGTGTTTTGTTAGATTAATACCTGTTTATTTCAAGTATTTTTGTGTTGTTTGTTTTTGTATTCCTGTATATATTCACGTTGACCTTTCATATGTTGACCTTGTATCCTGCCATCTTGCTAAATAAACTCACTTATTAGTTCTAGGAGCTTTTTCATAGATTATTTGAGGGTTTCTATGTAGAGAATCATTTTACCTGTGAATAGAGACACTTTTGTTTCTTCATTTACAATCTGTATTATTCCTATCCTTCCTCCTGCCTTGTTGTACCGGTTAGAACTGGATAGGATCATGACTTAGATGGATAGAGAAGACATTCTTTCCTTGTTTCTGAGCTTAAGGGGAAAGTCCTAAATTTTTCATTCTTAAGGATAATATTAGCTGCACATTTTTCTGTGGATTTCCTATGTTTAGTTAAGAAAATTACCTTTAGTTTCTCATTTACTGAGTCTTTATCATGATAGATGCTTAATTGTCAAATCCTTGTTCTGTATTGATTGAGATGATCATGTGGTTTTACTTAACTAGCCTGTTAATATGGTAAATTACATTGGTGAATTTTTAAACATTGAACCCACCTTTCAATCTTTGGATAAACCTTAGTTCGTGAGAATGTGTTTCTCTTCTGTGTACATGTATATATTTCTGGATTCGATATGCTAATGTTTTGTTGAAATTGTTTACATCTGTAGATTTATTTGCTTGTAATGTGTTTATTTAGTTTCGGTATTAGGGTAACCCTGGCCTCATAAAATGAGTCGAGAAGTATTCCCTTTTCTTCTTTTTCCTATAAGAGATTGTGTAGAGTTATCATGTTTGAAAGAGTTAGTTCACTCGTGACAGTGTCTGGTTCTGGATTTTTGTTTTATTTTATTTTTAAATATTTCAGTACAACTACAATTCTGTTAATAGATAAAAAAAAGTATTTGAATTATATTTTCCTTCAGTAAATTTTGGTAGTTTGTTTCTTTAAAAGAATTAGTACCTGTCATCTAAATTACCAAATTTACGGGCAAAGAATTGTTTGTGGTGTTTCTTTTTATTTTTTCACTGTACACGGTGTCAGTGGTGATGCCCCTCTCACCCCAACACTGCAGTCTGTGCCTGTTCTCTTTTTTCTCAGCCAACACACCAAAATGGTTTATCATTTTATTGATTTTTTTTAAAAACAGCTTTTAGTTTCATTAATTTTATACCTCTTTTCTGAAAACTTTTAACATAGCTTCTGTAAGACTTTACGATATACATTTTTAAATAATCTTAGTTATACATTTTACTTTCAAACGTGCAAGCATACAATATAGTGTTGCCGTTATGGCTTCAAACAGTCAGCAATCTTTTAGGAAACTTAAAAATAAGAAAAATAATTTTAATTTGCCTTCATGTATTCCCTTGCTGACACTCTCCGCTGCGTCGTGTGGAGCCAAGCCTCCGACCGTCACCACGCTCTGCCGAAGAGCCGCCTTCAGTGTCCTCACAGGGTGGGCCGTGCTGGCCACGCACGTGACCCGTGTCCCCGCGGGGCGGGCCCCTCCCGCGCTGCTCCTCCGCCGGAGCCTGCGGGACGCTTCCCGGCCCACGTGCCTCCCGGCTGCAGCTTTCTTGCGCTTTCGCCTGCACGTTGAGGCTTCTGCTCCTCAGCAGACACGGAGCGAAGCGGTTATGGGCAGAATCTCGGGGGGCACTGCTGTTCCCCTGTCCCAGCTGCCGTAGATTCCACCAGTGCCTGACGCGGTTTTGTGTCCTTGCCCCTGCAGATCGAGAGCTTTGTCTTTAAGGGCGGACAAGAGATGGTTCTGGTGGAGTGTCAGCAGTGGCTGCTGTTCATGCGGGCCGGCCAGCGCCGCCGTTGCGGGGGGGCTTTGTCAGGGTCCCCGCCCACCCGGGGCAGCCGCTCACCCTGGCCCACACCCAACCTGAGGCAGTTCATCCGACTTCCAGCTGCGCCGTCCTGGGGGCCCTGACCCCAGTCAGTGCTGTCTGTTCCGGACGAGCAAGCGCCCGTCCCCTTCTCCACTTCGGGCTGATTGCTCGACCTGCACCGTCAGTTCCCCGGCAGGTTCAGGGAGGCCACTGGCGTGCACGCCGGCCCGTGCTTTGCGGCGGCGGGGGTGGCAGGAGCGACGCTCCCTCCAGCTCTTTACATGGTGGAGCTGAGGCCAGAAGCCACTGTAATTAATTTCTGCTATTTACCTTCCAAGTCAATCTTAGAAAAATAAACAGTCCTTCCCTCCCTTTAATGCCCCAGATAATCCCCAGTTCAGAAGTTAAACTCGTTGGGAAGACAGAGAGGAGAGGCTCTTGAAGCTCGTCGAACCTCCCCTTCCGGGCCCGCCTGCGTGGCGCTGGCTGTCCGCAGCGGGGCAGCGACGGCAGCGGCCGCCTCTCCCCACACCCGTCTCTACTGTCTCTCTCCCAGGAAGCCACGGCGGGCGCGCTGAACCCTAGGGTCCCGGGGGTCAGGGACGGGGCAGGGAGTTGGGGATTGCCTGGGGGCTGGGTGGGAACATGAAGAAAGGATGCAGCAGAGCGCTCACGCGGCTGGCACGTGCTGAGCTGGCTGGGACAGGGGCTGAACGGTGACGCGCTCCGTGAGAGGCCGAACCTCATCCGTGCAGGGAGTCTTCCACACAGACCCCTCAGTGGGGAAGAGGGTGTCTTCCCTGGCCCGTGGACCCACCACCCTCTTCCTTAGCCCCTAGGCGTCAGGGGTTATGCCTTAATTCTTCTCTCACTCCTGGGCGGTGCTCTTGGGCAAGGACCAAACAAGGCCAGACAGGCCCTTACGTGACCCACTGGAAATGGTCGCCTTCGCAGCACGGCTGCCCCTTGGCTGCGGCTCTGGGGCTCGGGGCGCTCTGAGGGGAGTGGGACACCAGTCTTCTCCTTCCTCCCAGATGGCCGGGGATGCCCAGCCAAACGCTCCCGACGTTCTCCCAGAGCCGCTTGCACTGGGCTTGAGGGGAGCTGGACTAGCCGCGCTGACAGCTCTCGCTGACAGTTTTCTTTCAACCTTCACCTTTTTGGGTGCTGTGTTCCCCAGTGTCCTTTAGGTAGGAAATTTGTGATCATCTAAATGTTGCACAACAATTTTTTGACATCCAGTGTTTCAAGTCCGGTTTGGAGGATCTCGCACTGGAGAATGTGGAAAAAATTGTTGCTTAAATTTCTTGGAATCTCGATAGGAACAATAGGAATAGGAATCTCATAGGAATATGGATGGATTCAAATAGAAAGAATCCATCCATAACATCCCCTTACCTGCACTTTTTCCATTTAAGTGAAGAGATGCTGTTAGTAACTGGTGGGAGGACAGCACTTTTTCTCCAGGTGTCATGTTTATAGTTTTAAAACAACTCGATGACTAGAGGGGGCTCGTGACACCCTGACACCTCCAGATTACAATGTCGAAGATTACCTTTCAGGTTTTGAAATTCAAAATGTGGCCAAAGGAAAGTTGTTTTTTGTTTTGCTTTGTTTGTGGAACATAGACACTACTTTTTTGACATGGTGACATTTTTCACCAAGCTGCGTGATGAGGCCTCCTCGTGCAGTCTTCCTGGCCGAGGTGGGCCGGAGAGAAGAGCTGTGTTCCCCAGACCTTAGCGTGTTAACACGGTTCTGTCAAACTTCACTCAGTGTTGCTAACGTAATTTTTGTGGAGTTGAAATATATCTTAATATTGATGGGAATTTTCTTTTTAAATGTGTTCTACATCGTTCTTTTTGTAAAGCAAAGACTTATTTGATAAGGTAAATAAACTCCGTCTGCCCTCTCCCATTGATCTCACATATAAATCTGAATTCTTAGATTCAGAGGCAACGTGTTCGTAGCTGAAAGGGCAGTTAAAGGTCCAGCTTCAGAATCAGAGAGACCTGGATTTAAATTCTTGCCAGGAACAGGCACCTAATCGATCGGAAGGAGCTGTGATCAATCAGAATGAATGTCTGACTAATGGGAACAGCCTCGTGACCCGTCAGAGAGCCCCTCACCCCCAGCTCCCCTGGCCAGGCGCCGGGAGGTCAGCCCCTCAGATCCTCGGTTTCCTCCACACGAGGAGAGACCAGCTGCGGCTCAAGGGCCTGCCAGGGCTAGAATGAGGGTTGACTGAGGGACAGTGGCTCCCTGCACAGAGCGGGCCCTCGGCAGAAGGACCTGGTTGGACACAGCGTCTGCAGGGAAGCAGATGCCCCTTCACCGCCTCGTGCTTCAGGGCGCCTCCCGGGGAGTCCCGGCTTTGGGGGCCGGCTCCCTGGTGGCAGATTTCGACGGTGTCTAATAGAGCCATTTCTCTCTTCCAGCAACAAGTTTTTAGGTGATTTCCCCCTTTTCCATTTTGGTTATAAAAGTATAAAACAATTAGAGAATACAGAAGAAGGTATGGAAAAGAAATTTAAAGTCACCTGTAACCCTATCCTTACAGAGCTAACACCATCAGCTGTTGAAGTACAGCCTTCCATACCTCCTTCTGTGAAAACATACGAATGTGTACAAGAATGGTCTAAAATAAGTGTGACATTTTAAAACCTTTTCACTCAATTGCTGTATCACAAACATGGTTTCATGTCAATCAGTAACCAAAAGAGAATGCCACTGTATGGTTTTCCAAATTAGATAAATTTGGAATACATCCATCAGTGGACATTTAGATTACTCCCAGGGCACTGCTTTATACGTGTATCTTTTCATACATACGTAGTTATTTGCTTAGAATACAATCCTAGAAGTGGATCTGCTGGGCAGAGGGAATGTATATTTTCAATAATGAAACCTATTGCCAAACTCACTCGGGAAGGGCGCTGCTAAGTTATACTTCCATCAGAGCACGCGTAGTGCCCATAGCTCCACATTTAGTGGTTTTAGAATAAAATAAAAGATTTCTATATTCTTTGATAGGATAGGCGAGAGAATTTTCTCCCTAAAATCAAAGAGTGTCTTTTAAAAATTTCTTCTTATTAAAGTTAAAAAACTGTTATTTAAAAGCTTTTAACCACAAAGTCCTTTTGTCATGGCGACTATTAAAACTGCGTTCATCGGAGTCACAGTGGGGTCTTCAGTCCCGTGTTGGCTCCCGTCCCTTTACAGAGGAGCAGCGAGGGCAAGGTCAGAGCACTGAGGGCGGAAGTGCACCCTCGCCCTGCCTTTCCACGCGGGGACAGTCACCACCTTCAGTCCCAGAAGAAGCACTACCCTCCCCCTGCACTTCAGGGCTGCCTGTGACAGTTACGGTCTTAATGGAAGTATAACACCCATGCATTAAAGTATGAAACCCTCAGTGGAACGCACGATTACAAAGTGAACACACACGTAGTTGCCCCGCCCCCCGATCAAGACCAAAAAACTTTTATTTATTGACATTTTCAAATACAGATGATCATAATAAAAAACATGGAAACTTGTCCTGGCAGTCCCTGGACTACAACCTTTTCATTAGGCAGTCAATAATTTCTCTCTGGAAGGGCCTACTCATTGGCCTCCCCGCGTCCGTGCTCCTTCAGGGCCATCCCTTCCCTGTATTCCACATGTCGTGACCTGCCTGGCTCTCAGATCACCCACAGAACTGGACTCATGACAGTGAAACCAAACCAAGAAATTACAAGGGCAGAGCACAGTGGCTCACCGAGTGTGCGAGCGAGAGAGTGGGGCTATACGTATGGTCAGAACCGGGTGGGATGGCCGCGTACGCTACCATTTGGCACGGGCCTGTGGTGACCAGATGCAGGTGGGGACACAAGAACAAGCGGGGCGCTCTGCACAGGGAAGCTGACAGGGACTTAGGAGTGCCTGCGAGGTGACGCGGCACAGTGGCCAGTAGCTGCGTCCCAGGGCCACAGAGTGGACTGATGCAGAGGCTGCGGTCTCCTGACCAGACCTCGTGTCCCTCCCGGGAGCCAACTGTGCTCAGAGCTCAGGCAAAGAAGATCCAAACCCGGCCCCACTCAGCCATTCGCTGCGTGTCCGGGGGCGGGGGAGGCCCCTACTTTAATCTTATGGTTCAGTCAGTAACTTCTGCGTTATCTTTCTTTTTTGTGGTTAATGTACCATTTTTCTTCTCTCTTTCCCTGCACAAACACTGCCATGCCCGACGTGCATTCCCTGCTTGTAGAAAAGTTATAGCCTGGTCTGCGGCGGCCCAGCGCTCGGATTAACGTGATTAAAACCGCGCACAGCGAGCATAATTAACCTCTGCACAGGCTGCCACGCGGGCCGATGCACGGAGCTGATAGCGGACCGCTCCGTGGCAGCCGGCGTATGCTACATGACCATTTTTTTTTCCTGCAGAATTTTAATCACTTGAGATAAAGAGCCAGGAGAGAGAGATCAAGGCTGTATTAATCCTCTCAATGGCTTTATAATTTCCCTTCTATTCTGCTGCCGGTAATCAAGAAAAATAATGCTGCTTCCATCAGGACGCCAAGGTCGATCACCCCCATGCCCTCTGACAGCGAGATGGCATTGTGAAAGGTGCTCACCGAACATGCTGCCTGGCAGGGCTCAGGGTGTGACCCGTGGCTCCGGGACGGTCAGGCGCGCCTCGATTTCTGGCGGAAAAAGAAAAAAAGATTTTTAAACATTAGCTCTCTTAGAAATTAATTCCTCACAGCTGGCCGGGGCTGCAGACCAGCTCCACGTGGCTCTCGGAGACAGAGAAGCCAGGGACAAGCCGCGGCGGCCAGCCAGCCATGCAGAGGTCCCAGCCCCGTGACTGGCAGCGGCCGAATGCGGGGACACGCCCTGCGTACTCCCCGCACCACCCTGGAGTGCTGCCAGGATCACAACGCAAGCGCAGCCGTGCACAGATGTGTGGTGACATTTTAAAAGAAGGCGCTGGTTTTTTTAAGAACACGCAGGCAGATGCACAACAGAAACCCTTCCGGCTCAGCAGCGCCTGAGCTGAATCCCATGTGGCTGCTGGCCGGCCCCTCCAGCCACTCCTGCCCTCGTTCGGTTTCCTCCAAAACATGTTTGTTGGTGGAGGTGATGGGGCTGCTGTGGCCTCTCCAGAGAGACACACGCCAAGCAGCCCAGGAGCCCGCGCCTGTGCCAAGGGGGTTCTGAACTGCACCCGGGCAAGGTGGGACTCGTTAGAAATCTTCCTGTATCTCAGGTCATTTATCCTGGGGAAGAAACAGCTGGAGGAGGCTTCGAGCCCAGGCGTCTCACACACACAGCGTTCCTGAGCTAGTCAGCAGGGGAAGGGCACCTAGTTGGTCACTCACCCTTGAGAACCAAAGAAGAGAGAGAAGCCCAAATCCGAAAGACAGATGCAGCATGACTCAGTGGGGCCCACATTCTGAAATGAGCCCGCGCGCCAGCCCGGTTAAAATAAATAGTTTGTTCAGGTGCCTTTCAGTTTGTTAGGTTCGCGTTCTCCTGAGTGGCCCACGGTACTTGCCCTTCACATGAAGGGCGGTGCCATGGGAGCCTGGCACCCCGCTCCCGAGGTGCTCCTGAGCGAGCCAGCAGACTTCCTGGGGTGCCTTCCTAGTCCGGGGACGCTGCCGGCAGGTCGACCTTGGGAAGCTGAGGCTGAAGGTCGAGGCCAGCGCGCACCAACGGCCTTGGGGGCCCCTTCTCTCGGGCTCCGATCTTTTATTCCCCTTCATCATCTGACCCCAGACTCTGATTCTGTCCTTGAATTTGAGCTTGAACTCAGTAAATACCTCTTCTGGGTCTTCTGCTCATTTAGATTTACGGTTACCCGACCTGGCCGGTAATGAAATTTACCCGGCACCGTCTCTGAGAAGCGGGGATGTGGAGCCAATTTAGAATGTAAATAGCATTGGGGGCCATGTTTTGCCTATTTACATGAACAAACTGTTTTTGAGGACATAGACCCATTGGTGTCACTATTTACAAATGAACCTTGTTTTTTTATTGAAGCAGCCTTGGCTGGGCCTCTGTTGGAAGCGCTTGGTTAGCAATTCATTTGAACAGTTAAAATGAATGAAACTGATATTTTTAAATCTATGGTTTGGACTTCCTCTGCTTCCTCTGGGCCTCTGCACTGCGCTGACGCGGAATACGATTTGGCCGCGCACGCCTGAGAGATTGTTCTGGCTTTTGTTCCCTGCAAAGTAATTTCGGTAATGGAGCATTTGCCCCATTTCCATACATCAGCTCCGTGTTGGCTGCGAGGGCCACACAGATGTGACCCTCCTAGGGAACTGGAGCACGGGAGCCGCCACTGAGCCACCGCGGGACTTCCGGAGCCCCGAGTCCTTTCCCCAGGGCTCTGCAGAGCCCGGGCCCTGGAGGGCGCCAGGGGCTCCCCCGGCCCGGGGTAAAGCAGATCCCGGATGGCCCGTTGATGGGGGGCGGCGGGGGGCGGTCTGCGCTGTTCCTGCCTCCAGCCCCTGCCCTTACTCCAGCCTCTGCACGCCCTCAAAAGTCCTACTTTCCAAACACAGACACACCCCTATCACCGCCCTTACAAATGACCTCTGGCTACTCCCCTTGTCCCGTGAAGCCAGCACAGTTGGTCTCCATACAGACAATGCACCTATGATGTCACTCCTCGAAGGACCACAGGGAAAGGTGACCTTCCCAGACCAGAAGCTGGGGGAGGTGCAGGGGCTGGAGGCCTGAGACAAGGGTGGGTAAGGGCTCGTTCCACTCTCCTCTCCACGGGCCCCTGTCACTCCAGGGAGGCAAATTGGAAAGGGGACAGGGTGGGAAGTAAGGTGGTCTCCCTTGACCCCCACTGGTCCCCTGGATTTCTCTGGCAGAAGAAGCCCCTGGGGGCTGCTCTAGGTGGGGGGCTGGGGTGGGCGGGGCAGGTGTACCTGAGCCCGAACCTGCCGGCAGGCGAGAGGGCGGCAACTCGGTGCGCAGCCTGCGTGCACCACAGGGAGCTGGGCTGGGGTGGCCACCCTGCTGGGCTGTGGGGTCTGCGATGGCTGGTGTCACGGGAGAGCTCGGGGGCACTGGTGGCCACTCGGGGGAGGCGGGGGCAGCCCGTGAAGCCGCTGTGGGAGCGGCCGGAGCCGGGACGCAGCTCCCTGTGCGTGGTGGCTTGGCGCCGAGCTCCAGGCCTGGGCCGGGCCTCCCCCCTGGCCCGGGGGACCCAAGGCCCTCCGCCTGCAGAGCACAGCCAGGCCTCTGACGCTGTCCTCCTCACGCCGGTGATTGGTTACACAGGCTTCTCGGCGGGTGGTCCTCAGTGAGGCCCAGTCTCGGGTCTCTCATTCTCACTCCCGGCCCCTACATCCTCACCTCTCGGTGATGCCAGGTGGCGTTTTTGCATGCCTCTTTTTCTCCCTTAGCTCGGTGACTGGTGTGGCATCTAGTGTCATATCTTTTAATCAGCAGGGCTCGTGACGCTTATTATTTAGTTGCTTCCTGGCCTGCTCCGTTTCCCATTACCCCCCAGTGCCACCTTCGTCAGCTGTGTGGCCGCATCAAGGCCCGTCCTCTGTGCCCCCTCCCCGCACCCGTAATAACCAGGGCTTCCTGTAGACAGGGCCGGGACTGTGAATACTGGAGGTTGTTTGGTTTTGAATCCCCCACTCAGATGCCATGTTGAGTTGAGACATGAATTTCGGCGTAAGTGGTTTATTAAGGAGCAGCTGTGGGTCAGGAGTGACAGGGCAGGGAGGCAGCGGGTCAGAAGTTTGCTCCCAGGGCGCAGCTGCTGTTTTAGAGAAGCTGGGACTCTGCAGCCGGCACGGACGTGGCCTCGGGGACGAGGGCGTTGCGCAGCGGGAAGCCCCTTCTCCGGGGGTCTGGCCCCGCTGGATGAGGTCGGAGCCGGCCGCAGACCCAGAGACAGCTGTCGGGTGCCGGGACCCAGACACCGGCCTGGGGCCAGTGCCCCGCGCGGACTGCGTGGCAAGGCCGGAGGGGCTGGGCAGCACCCGCGAGTGTGGCAGCTGAGGCCACCCTGCTGCTCTCACTGGACAGCTAACGGGCCAGAGCTGAGCACTGACTTGCTTCAGGGGACCCCTGCAGGTCACTCGGGTTCTTTCCTCGTGGAAACTCCCCGCCCTCCCTGCCAGCCCAGACGTTTAACTTGCAGCTCAGCTCAACGGTTGCCTAGGGAGCCCGGCCCCTGCTCCACCTGGGTTGTTTATCTTTACCCCTGACCCCTCCCGAAAGTTGGCTCTGAGGTGCCAAGCCTACCTGCTTCCGGAAGGAGGCTCTTTCAGCCGCCTCTCCGGAGCAGGGAAGCCGTGAGGCTAGGTCAGGCCTTTGTGGGAGCGGCGCGCTTTTCATTGCCCCCAAGTTTCATCGAACTTGGAGTGATAAGCAGGCTGGCCTCTGCTGCTGTTGTAAGCACCCCCAGATCTCCGTGTTTTAACGCAACAGGGGTCCGGTGGCTTCGATCTGGTGGCTTCTCTGGTTGTCCAAGGCTGTCGGTAGCTATGGCAGGTCACAAGAGCCACTGGACTCTGCTTGCGCTTTATTCATTCCTGCAATGGTAATGCCATTTCTGTTTCCATATTATTAGCCAAAGCTCGTCATGTGGCCCCAATTAATTACAAGATGGCTGAGCAGTGCTGACTCCTGGGTGCGCAGAAAGGACGGGGGCACTGCTGGGAGCTGGGACCATCGCAGTGTCTTCCCAGTAGAGGGTCTGATAATTAAGCCGTCATTGATCGGGGCCCACCTCAGGCATTTGCTGGGGATTTCCAAGAGGCTGGAGGATTTTTGCCTTGGGCTATAAATGTCAGCTGCTCATTAATTCGACTCGTCAGAAATGCCCAGAGCCAAGGTTGTTATTGCTAATAAGATATATCTGTTTGCTTATGTAACCAATTGGAAAAGCATGCTGTCACTCTCCACCCCCACCCGTCCTGATGACCCCACGAGTGCAGGAGTGCTCCCCACTTCAGCCCTCGCGTCCTGCACCCTCCTGCCCTTCTCCACCCCACCACGCCCTGGTCAGGAGTGAATCTCGCCAGGGTGACAGCCTACCACTGTACTCACAGCCGCTCAGAAACCCAGACAACTGAAGAATGCATTTTAATTTATTTTAATAACCTTTCTCCCCCAGAAACTGAGGTGAGATCCGCTGGTCTTGCATCCTGCAAATTTTCACTTTCACTTGGTGCATTCTTTCTTTTCTCTGATTGTTTCATAAAAAAAAGTGACAGTTAGGTCTTGCCGTGATAACATGAAAGACGTACAAGGGCTTTCTGAATGGTACTTTTTAAAACTTACGACTCAGCCAAAAGGAGACCAGCAGGTGTCAGAAGGCGCTGGCTGTGTTTTCGCAAGCGAACAGCTGATGCCGGGCGTTCCGTCATCCTGACCAACTGGGCCTCCCGCCTGACTTGCAGAGCTTCTGTTTGATGAAGGAGAAAAGCCATACCCGTACGGCTGTCCCCAGGCCACCCTCACTCCGCTGTTTGTTGGGGAACCTGTGGAGATAATTCCTTGTTCCAAGTCCGAATGGCTCGTCACAATTCGATGCTGTTTTCAGGCCGCCGCCCCATCCCACCGTCTGGTCTCTGGCTCAGGGACAGGACAGGCGAAGGCTTCTACTCAGAGTGACACATGGCGATGGCGGCCCCGCCGGCAGAGTGCTGACACAATTGTCTGCCCTGGGGAGGTGGGGATTTACGAAGGCTTTTGAGGACCCAAGAGAAAATGTATCCAGTAGATCAGCCAGTGGTGACTCCCTAGCCGGCACTGCTCATTGCCCACGGACGAAGCCCTTGATAATGGCACTTTGAGCAGTGTGGCATCTCGGAGCGACAGGAACATCACAGTAAAAATGACTTTGATGAATTATAAGCACATAGGACCTAAGAATTACAGTGCAGACCTCCCTGGGGGCGACCAGTATTTGTGGAAAAGCAGGTTTCGTTTTGCGCAGCACGGAGGACCGAGAGTCTGGGCAGCACGAGCGGCCACAGGGCGAGCGGCCAGCGGCTCGCATCGGTTTGGGCTGTAGAGCTGGCCGGGTTTTCGCATCTTTTGACTCACCCTCTTCTTATTCTGTGTGATAAACTGTATTCCTTATAATTTTTATTTTGTTTAAAACTAAGGCTATGAGCACTTCTGCAAATGGCAAAAAACTTTAAAAAGAAACTATAAAATTTAATATTTTTATTGATGATGCTGTCACAGTTGTCCCAAATTTTCCTCCTTTGTCCCCCTCCACCGAGCACCCCCAGGGTCTCCGGCAATCCCCCTTCGTTTGTTCATGTCCGTGGGTCTTGCGTATAACGCTTTGGGCAACTCCACTTCCTAGACTTGCTCTTCACGCCCCCCACCTATTCAGTACCTACCAGTTCACACTTCCTGCTCCCTGCACCCCTTCCCCATCCCCCAGATGCGCCTCCCCCCAGCTGGCCACCGTCCCAGCGTTCTCCTTACCTGTGACTCTGTTCCTGTTCTGCTTGTCTGCTTAGAGTGTATTTTAGGTTCAGTTCTTGATAGTTATGTATTTATTGCCATTTTAATGTTCATAGTTTTGATCTTAAAAAAGTCCCTTTAACATTTCATGTAGTAAGGGCTTGATGATGATGAACTCCTTTAGCTTTACCTTGTCTGGGAAGCACTTTATCTGCCCCTCAGTTCTAAACGGTAGCTTTGCTGGGTAGAGTAACCTAGGTGGTCGGCTCTTGCCTGTCATCACTTTGAATATTTCTTGCCAGTCCCTTCTTGCCTGTAAAGTTTCTTTAGAGAAATCAGTTGACAGTCTTATGGGAACTCTTTTGTAGGTAATAATCTGTTTTTCTCTTGCTGCTTGTAAGATTCTCTGTCTTTAATCTTTGGCATTTTAATTATGATGTGTCTCGGAGTGGACCTCTTTGCATCCATCTTGTTTGGGACTCTCTGTGCTTCCTGGACTTGCATGTCTATTTCCTTCACCAAATTAGGGACATTTTCTTTCATTATTTTTTCAAATAGGTCTACAATCTTGCTCTCTCTTCTCTTTCTGACGCCCCTATGATGCGAATGTGGGAACAGTCGAAGTGGTCCCAGAGGCTGCACACACCGTCCTCGGTTTCTTGGATTCGTTCTTCTTCTTGCTGTACCGAGTGGATGCCTTTTGCTTCCTTAAGTCCCAAGTCATTGGCATGATTCTTGGCTTCAACCGCTCTGCTGTTGATTCCCTGTAAATTGTTCTTTATTTCAATTAGTGAATCCTTCGTTTCTGTCTGGATGATTTTTATGCTCCGAGGTCCCCACTAAGTTCCTTGAGCCTCCTTATAGCCAGTGTTCATAATTTGTCTGGATGGCCCCGTGGAGGTCACACCCTCCCCTCATCCTGTCCATGCAAGGCACCAAAAGACACGCCCTCCACAGTGGCTGGGGTCACTTTAGACCTCAGCTGATCACAGCCTGCTCTGATCCGGTCCCAGAGCGTGCCCTGCTTCCCCGCCCAGACACCACGTGCTGTTCTCATCTGCCCGCTCCAGTTAGCCATACCTTTGATTTGGCTTTTGTCAGGAGACTGGGCCTTAATGGCCCGTTTGATTTGGTGAAAAATAGTTCTGTTTTCAGATCCTGCAAGTCTTCGCATTTGAGGGTTTTCTATATTCCCTTTCCATTGTGTTTGCGAAGCAGTGACGTTTAGTTTGGGAGGAGGGGTGTCATTTCCTCCCCATATAGGATGTAAAGGTGTCCCGGAATAACAACTCACACAGGTAACGTTCTATTTAAAACGAGTTTATTAGTGCATTTTCTCCCTTCTGTGTCACCACAGCAATTTCTTATTTGCCAAATGTTACCATTTTTACTTCCTGTGGGTTTTCTGGCTCCCCTTTGTAGACCCCAAACCAGTACCCCATATTTCAGATGTTTGGTGTGTCAACCCCTACTGCTGGGTGCCCGTTTCCGCATCAGCCAGTGTTCCCTGCAATGACTAATGACCCCCAAGCCTCCATGGCCTCCAACAGGCAGCATTTACTTTCCACTCAAAAACCCCACACAGTGGCGGCGGCCCCGCTGCGCCTGGCAGGGCTTTCAGGCCTCTTGGGCTTCTCGGGCCAAGACAAGGCTGCCCGAGCAGCTGCCGCCTGGGCTGCGCTGTCTGTCGGGGCACCACCGGAGCCCGGGGCAGGGGGGACCCACCCTGAAAGCCTCTGCTCCAGCCGGCATGCTGTCACCCTCCCACAAGTCACATGGCAAGTCCAAAGTAGCAGGCGGCCGTGCCCGTCCCCTTCTGGGGCATCGTGGTAAGAACAGGGGGAGGCAAAAAGTTTTGAACAAGGAACACAGTCTCTCACAGGTCTGGTCGCTGCTAGGAAGCCTTGTGGGAGTCGCCGAGAGCAGCCGTGTGGCCTTTTTAGAGGCGGAAACAGAGGCGCGGTGCGTCCGTGGACTACAGGCCTTCCCGGGGGTCATCCAGCTGTGCGGGCGTCCAGATGTGCCTCCGCATGGACCCCTGTGGGGAGGCGCGAAACCTGAGTCCCGGCCTCCATCAGGCCGCCGCCTGCACGGACACCTCCGGCTGCCCCTCTTCCCATGAGTCGCGGGTTCCCCTGAATGGGGAGCAGAGGTTGGGCTGGATGACATTGTGGGTTGATTTCGAGGACGAACCACTTCGTAAGGCAGGGACGCACTCTGTCCTTAAGAGACCGGGCTGCGGAGGAGGAGCGTGCGGTTAGGAATCAGCTGGTTTGAGTTTTGACCCCATCCGCCACTTACCAGGTGCGGGGCGTGAGCCACTTTGAACTCTCTGGTTTGGTTTCCTTGACTGTGAAACGAACATAACACCTCATTCGTAGGGCTGCTGTCACAGTTATCATCTCATGCAGGTCCCCCGGCGAGAAAACTGTTTATGTTCAGTCAAAGCTGGACACCTTTGCCGGGACCTCGACCCCGGTGGGACCTCTGTCCAGGGACAGCAAACCAAGTGGTTGGGAGCAGGCTCCAGACTGCGAGGTCCAGGCACAGCTTGGGCCGACCCCTTAGGGTGCCCGTCTGTAAGGGAGCCCCAACGCCGGCTTCCCTATCCTACTGTGAGAGCGAGTGAGCTGACGTGTGCAAAGCCAACTGCTGTCGCTGCTGTTGCTGTTTCCAGCGGCAGCCCTTCAACGCCCGAGCCCGGCATCCCTACCTCCTGCCGTCCTGTCTGCGCTCGGCCTCGGCCAGCTGCATCCTGCAGATGCAGGTTTTCTGTGCTCAGCTCATGTAGGGTCTCCTCTTGGAATTGACCTCACAGCTGATTAAGAGACAAAGGAACAACAACTGAATTTGGAGCGGGAGTTCATTGTCACGGGGGCATTCACTCTCTGGAGGTCTCTGGCTGTCTGCCTGTGAAATGGTTGCTTATTCCATCTCTGCTGTTTAAAGGAAGGCTTGGTCCATCAGCCGGGTATCCCTTACGTCATGTCAACTCAGACTGGTTTTGAAGCTGCTAACCCTTTAGATACTAAGCAAAGCGCACCAGCGTCTAGAATGAAGATCGCCAGCTCCCGCGGCATCTCTATAAAACTCAGCTGCCCTAGGAAGCGTGGTGTCCTCTGGAGCGTGAGGTCACGTGAGCAGGGGAAGCGGGGGGAGTTCCGTGAGCACCTGAGTCGGGCTGCTGAGGACAGGAACCCTTGAGGCGTGCCCTGCGCTGTCCTTGCTGGACGTCCTTATCCTGGTGTCCGCAGCGTCCTCCAGCTCCACTGCGGTGATGCTTCAGACACGAGAATAAATCCGCTAACAGACCCGGGAGCTCCTCGGACCACCTGCTGAGACGTCCCGGCCAGAGGTGGCCAGGCTGCGAGTCCCTCCGCAGGAGCCTTCCGTGCTCTCCATCACTGCAGTTGGACCAGTTCTAGAAAATATGTACCATAAATAACCTTCCAAGCATGTTAATATACTGCCGACAGTATTAAAAGTCAAAGCTTTCATAAAACTTAATTTACTTCTCCCCGTAACTTAAATCAGGAGCCGTTTAAGAATGCGTGCGGCTCCCGCTAAATGAGCAGCTTCCCCTTTAGCCTCCTGGGCCTGGGGGCCGCACACCTGCGCCCAGAAGCCTGGTGACCCCGGGCGAGGCTGTGTCCCATGTCTGCCCTGAGACGCCCCGATGGTCCTTGCAGAGCGTCAGTACCTGCCTCCTGGAGGTGGGGAGCCTGCCCCGAGGTACCCCATCGCTGGAGAATTCTGTGCCTGGTGTGCAGCCCAGTGATGCTCCCGCATCTCCGTCAGCATGTTCCTGCGCAAATACAAGGTCAGGGCCCCAAATGCTCCAACTGTGGACGGGCCTCGCTGAGCACGAGGTGAGCCTGGAAACTAGACAGGTGGTGCCGTCTCTGTTCCAAACCTCCAGATCATCAGTGTGTCTCATTCATTCCTCGAAGTATTTTGTCATTTTTACTTGGAATATGATCAAAATTTCCATGGTAGGATAAGACAAATAGCGCAAAATGTCCCACAGGCACAGAGGACGTCATCGTTGCTGAAGAAAGAGATGGCGAGAGCGAGCGGGTCAGGGCTCGGTGCCCAGAGGCTCGGCTGTGTGATCGCCGTGGAAGCGATCACGGGCTCCGTGGCTGGAGCAGGATGATGTCAAGCCCTGACTTCTGCACATACTTTATGCTTACTAGGTGCTTTCACCTAGGCAGCCGGCACTGTGGGCTGACCCAGGGCCCAGTCCCAGACACCCCCAGCTGGACACGCCCCTGTCATTCCGTGGGAGTCTGCTGAGGAGGACTTCCAGGAAGGTGTTCTGTCGGGGACAAAGAGAGAAAGACAGGGCGACCACTTTGCTGTTCTTTCTTCTTCTCGCCTGGAACGTGGATGAAAAGTTTAAAACAGTGCAGCCATTCTGCGTCCACGAGGCAGTGAGTGAGCAAGGGCACAAGCGTCAGCACTGAGGGACCCAGACCACGCACGTCGTCCACCGGCTCTTCCCTCCGTCATGCTTCGTGTGCTTTGTGTTTGAAGCTACGTGAAGTGGGTTCTGAGATCACCGATGCGAGGCCTTCTTCTCTGACCTACGAACCTGACGCTGTAAAGCCCTCCAGGCGCTGGTGTAGGTGCACCCGAGATTCTCAGCACGCTGGGTTTCCATTTCCGCTCATGACAAATATTCCCTGATACAATATGTAATTTCTTCTTTGACCCGTGGCAGTGTGTCATAAAATCCCAACTGTTTGGGGATTTTCCAGATATCTGGGTTATTGATTTCTAATTTAATTTTTTTGTGTGGTCAGAGAATATACTTT
Organism: Mormoops blainvillei; assembly: GCA_004026545.1. Lineage (NCBI taxonomy): Eukaryota > Metazoa > Chordata > Mammalia > Chiroptera > Mormoopidae > Mormoops > Mormoops blainvillei. Next base: position 110,771 of record PVJD01001091.1, on the reverse strand, counting down.
GCATGATTTCAATCCTTTTAAATTCATTGAGATTTGTTTTATGGCCCAGAACATCTTGGCAAATGTTCTGTGTGCACTTAAAAGGAATTTATAGTTTACTGTTGTTGGGTGATGTATTCTGTAAATATCAGTTAGGTCAAGTTGGTTACAACATCATTCAAGTCTTCTGTCTCTTTACTGATTCTAACTTTTAGAGAAATTTTTAAAACGAGAAACGAGTCTTCCGTATTTGCGCACATACACGCCGTTTCTGCTGCCCTTTGTGCCGCGTCCGTCCTTTCCTTTGTGCCAAAGGCACTGCCTTAACCTCTCTGCTAGAGCTGGTCTGTGAATGGAGCCCGGCCGATGCCAGGCGCAGAGGGAGCATGCGCGTCCTGGCCTTGTTGGGCTCTCGGGGTTGTACCTCCTCCTCCTCGCTCCCTTCCCGCCACCCCCACCCTCCAGCCCCAGTGGTTCTTGAAAGGACAGCTAGGCCCACGGCAGCACACAGCGCCAGGCTGGCCTCCTCTCTGGGGCTCTGCCCTGCAGCGTTGCCGCCTCAGCCTCCCCAGACTCGGGCCCACTGGGGTCTGCTTGGGTCCCTTTGCCCTGGGCTGGCAGCTCTCGGAGGCAGGGAGCTGGGACTTGTTCTCTCTCGCCCAGAGGTCGCTGTCCTATGCTGCCCATGGCCTAGTGTCTGAAAATCATGGTTTCGTATATTTTGTCTGGTTTTCTAGTCTTTTAAGATGGAGAAATAAATCTGATTCTTCTTACTCCTTCATAGCTGAAAGCAAAGGTCCTCTCCGTCTACTTTTTAATAGATTTTTGACTGTATTAAAATACGCAGGACACAAAATCCGCCTCACATGCAGTTAGTCAGCACTAAGGGCGCCCCCGCTGTTTCGCCATCACTGGTCCGTCTCTTTACTTCCCTTTGTCTTTCCTTTCCTCTCATTCTTTGCTTTCAAAATTTCATGGTAGTATATGGAAAATTACTTATGTGCGTGATAATTAAAATCAGACAATAAAATTTCTTATTTACCGTGCACTTTGCCCACTTTTGATTGGTTTGACACATTGTGTGTTGCAAATATCTTCCCAATTTCAGCCCTTATCTTTTGTAGTTTATATCCTATTGTTCTTATGAAAAGAATTGTTCCTAAAACAAAAGATTGGCCTCCCAGTAATTCTGACTAATGATAAGTCATCTGAGTGAGAAGTTTGAATGACTAATTAGAATTTCTCATTGTGTTAAAGGCGGGTTGCCCCCCGCCCCCATCCCCACCCCCGTCAAACTCAGTCTGAGTGACTGGAGCTTCTCAGGAACCGGTTTGAATAAATAGATGGTGATTAATTTATAAAAGTGCAATGAAGTTTATTCTGGACTACATGCATGCCTGACATCTTGTTTATGTTGTTGATTTGCTGAGAGAAAATTATATCTTTAAACAGTTGCAGATTATGTTAGCCTAGCCCCCAAGCAAATTATCATACATTTGGAATTAGTGGTTTTCCAATTATACATCAAGAGTAAGGTAAGACAGTCCATGTAGGCCTCATTTTATTATCGTATCAGTATAATTCTAGGTTTCTTTTGGTTTCAATTTTAATCACGAAAAATTTATTAAAATATCTTATCTCCCATAATCCTCCCAGATCCTCTGGCAGCATCAAAGGGGACGCTGGGGTGTGAGAACTGTCTGGGAAGCAAGGATGCTCACCCTTCCCGGTGTGATGCTGAGAAAGCCCCACACCCGCCTTGACCCTGTGACAGCTCAACCTCAGCCCCCACAGGGACAGCAGCCTTCAGCGCTTTCTCGGGGCTCCCTCTGCGCTCACAGCTCCCTGGCTGTGAGGCCCCTGGATCCTTCCATAGCCCACAGGGCCGAACCCTGAGGTCAGACAGGCCGGCACACAGTCCTCCGTTTGCCCAGCACCACGTGATGTCAGCAAAGTCCTCGTTCTCTCTGAGCGGCAGGCCCCTGACCAGGACATGGGCCGCGACCACAGTTCCCCAAGAGGGCTGTGGGGAGACTGGGCCAGCCCATGGGGAAAGTCCTCAGCTCGCCGCCCGCTCACCAGAAATGGCGCCACCGCTTCTGCGGGACGGCCAGCCCACGACGCCCAGCCACGTGCAGGATCACACGCCCTGCACCATGGCCCTCTCTGCCCTGAGCACCGTGTCCCACTGTCGACCATCTGCAAGTGTCAGTGCAGCTGACATGCATCTTGAGACCGTCCCCTGCTCCCGAGTGTCCCTACTCCTGGGCCGGGTGCCCATCTCAGAGGCAGGAGCTACCACAGCCGATGGTAGCTGTTCCCTTGGGTCAGTTCCCCAGCTCCTGCCCTGCCGCGCCGTACACATTGTAAAGTCCTCCAACGGCTTCTGCCTTAAATTATTAATGACGAAACTCTTCAGACGTGTAGAAAGATGTACCATGATACCCGTGTACCCGACCGGCATTTAACAAAGAGGAACGTCTTAAAGAAATACAATTTTACAGGAAAAACTAAGTCCCCACATCCGTTTCTCCTCTCTTTGCTGAGGAAACCATTAGCCTGAGGTTGGTGCAATCCTTCTAATCCATGTTTTCCCATTTTATGGCATTTTCGTCCCCATAATTCTACAGAATACCATTTGCGTGTTTTAAACTTACATAAATATTTCCATTTTAAAGTGGTTGCCCTCAAATATTTAACATACATAATCGACCTGAGGGAGTTTAAAATTAGGCAGTGCGTCCCAAACCGGCTCCCGAACCAGTCGGCTAGCTCGCTGCCTGCGTCACACCTTCGCGGTCTGCTTCTGTCTTGTTTAAGCCCCAAGTAGCTAACGTTAATGCTACAGAATTATTTTCCACCGTGTTCGTTTCAGTTTGCCAACATGGCTCCCTCCGCACAGTTTGGCGCCCCTCCTCCCTCCGAATTAGTCCTTGCAGCAAAATGCCTCCTTCAGAAGTCATTTCCATTGAAAACCTGAAAATATTGTTATTTCTCTTTTGTTCTCCCACTTTTATTTTGGAATATTTCAGCCTGCAGAAATATAAGCTGAATAAATGTGTATCTTAGGCCCCTCATTCACCGACTGTCACCATTTGCAGCTGTTTTTCCCTCTTACACACACACACACACACGCACGCACGCACGCACACACACGCCGCAGCCTCTCAGCCATGAGCAGTGGCGTCTTCACCGGAGTCCAGCAGGACGGTCACCCTTTAAAGTTTAGTGCTGGTTTGGTGCCGTCCCCCTGTGCAGGGCACAGCCCAAGGTCCCCAAGGAAAACGGTGAAGGACTTCGTGCCCTTTCTGCCATCCTGGCATCCAATCAGGACCATTCATTGCGTTCATCCTGTGTCTCCTCCACCTCTTCACGCTGACCTAAGGGGTCATTGGACCCCTTGGAAACCGAGACCCCGAAACTCGGTGTGCCTGTTGCTGCTGAGGCGGCCGCTTCCAGGCTCTGTCGGTGGACTGAATAGGGAGACTGTGTATGTGTTTGTTTATTTATTAATCCCGCTCCACAGTTCTAGCTCCCTCCTCCCACCACGAGGACACTGGGTCCCAACATCATCAATACATGTGTTTATGGGCTCAGGCTCACAGTTCACACTGAATTGTTTTGGAATTGCTGTATCAATAATGCTACCTACTTCGAAGTCACTAGGGACGCGTCAAGATTTCTTTCTAGTTTGGGGCTGGTGTGTGTGCGCTTAGAAGGTATTCCACTGAGGGTCACAAGCGCCTACCGCATTCCAAGCATGAGTTTTTTTGCTCCTGGGTATTACGTTACCTGTTTGATGTATAGTTACATTCATTTGTTTCTGTCTGTATCAATTGCAGGAAAATCTTCCTGTCTCTATTTATTTAGCGATGTATTTTTGGAGGTGTAAATCGTTACTATAGTTCACAAATGAAACTTCATGAAAAGAGTCGCCGAGAGAAGCCTCATTCCCACCCCATCTGTCCATTGCACCCATTCCCAACCATGCCCGTAGACAGCCGAGTCACGCACCTGGGAAGGTCTGCTGTCCAGAACAGATAAAGAATTCTTACAATTGAACAATAAAAAGACAGATAACCTAATTTTAAAAATGGACGAAGGATTTGAATAGGTAGTTCTCAAAGAAGATAAACAAATAGCCAATAAGCACATGAGAAAAGGCTTAGCATCATTTGTCGTTAGGGAAACACAAAGCAAAACACCAAGAGGTGCCTCCTTGTACCTACCAGGTTGAGGACTTCTTTTAATGGAAAATAACAAGTATTGGCAGGAACGCGGAGACGCTGGTGCTCTTATGCCCCGACCAGGGGATGTGCAGAGGCGCACCTGCGGGGGAAAACAGTCCGGCAGTTCCTCCAAGAGTTAAATACAGAATGACCGTGTGACCCAGCAATTCCACACCTACCTCTATACCCAAGAAAACCGAAAACACTTTACCCCAAAACTGGTACACAGATGTCATTCATGATCGTTGAAAGGTGGAAATAACGCACGCGTCCATCAACAAATGATCGGACCAACCCAACACGGACCATCCGGTGAACCGCTACTGTTCAGCCATAGGAAGGGGTGAAGCTCCGCCCCGTGGCACAACATGGACAGCCCCGAGAACCCGCTGCTGTGTGAATGACACCAGACTCGGAGCTCCACAGACTGTGTGAGCCCATCAAGCGTGCGTGCAGAGCAGGGAGAGCCATGGAGAGAAAGGAGGTTGGTAGTTACCAGGGGCCCCGGGCACTGGGCATGACTGCAGGGAGGCTCAGGGTTTCCTCTGGGGACCGTGGCATGCCCTGGAATTCGGTTGACGGTTGCAGAACCTTGGGTATATAACAAAACCCCCTCAACTGTTCACTTTAAAATGGTGACCTTCAGTGTACATGAATGATGTCCATAAAAACACAAGCCCATTTTTCTTTCATCCTCATTAGTACCTAGTTTTGTTTTTTTCAGCCAATATCCTGGAAGCCCGTTCACAGGACTCTTCACCATTCTTTTTTCCACAGCTGCACACCCGTTACACCGCAGTCCCTTCTGCTGCCTCCTGGTCGGGGACGACGCGCGGCTGCCCTCGGCAGTTTTCCGCCACAGGCGCCACCGTGATGAGTGTTGGTGCATCTGTTTGCATGTTGTTGGAGGTGATTTTACCTCAGTCCTGAGTGACAGTCTGGGTGCGTGTGAGGTCCTAGATGGATAGTTTACTTCCTTCACCCCTGGATGCTATTATTCCATTTTCCTCCAGCCGCTTTATTTCTCTGATAAGAAATCTGCTGCCAGTTCAATTACTCTTTTGTGGGTAATCTTTCTCTGTGTTGTTAAGGTTTTCCCCCTCGTCTTTGCTTCCTGGTTTCACAAGGTAGTTTATTTCCTCCTGCTTAAGGATCACTATGTTTCTTAAGTCTAAGGAGTCGTGTCTTTTATCAACTCCAACATTCTTAGCTATTTTTCTCTGAATATTGCTTTTCTTTTGTTGTAGCTGCTCGTTCTAAAACTCTCATGGTTGTTTAACCGTGTTTTGACGTTTATGATTTACCTTACTTTCTCGTAGCCTCCTTTAGGACATTTCCTTGATCTGTCTTCCATTTAATTATTTTCATTTTTGCCTTCTTTTATCAGATGTTTATCCTCACCTTTGAATTTTTAATTCCAATAACTATTTTTCATTTGTAGACATTCCCTTTGCTACTTTTGAAATATACCTTTTCTTTTTCATATCATTCTATTACTTTGTTGGAATTTCTGTTTTTTCTTTTATGTTTAGTCACTTCAAAACGTCCTTATTTCATAGTCTCTCTCAAATTAACTCATGGTCTCAAGGTCAGGGGTGTGAAACTTGTTTTTCAATATACTCTCGGACGCTGGCTGTTGGTGTGGAGGGAGCAGGGGCGGGCTGTGCCCACCCAGCCTCCTCCGTCCCCGTTACGGCCTCCGCCTGGCCCGCGTGGCCCCCGAGCAGCACGCATTGGCCTCTTGCGCGTGAGCGTGCCCTTGGCTTTCTCAGAGGTGACACAGTCGGGAAACATCCTGAGGGCAGGGGCCGCATGCGTGGTTCCCAGAGCGCCTGGTGCCGCGTCTTCCCAATGTCACGTGTGTTTGGATGGGGTGAGCAGATGAGCACACTGTGATGTCGTGTTGTTTCTAGAAACAAATACACATTTTCCAGGTATGAATATTTTAAAATTTACTCAAGCGAAGCTCAGTGAATGAAGAATTCGCTCTATCCTTTATCTTCTCGTATACCTACTTGCTTAAAGGAAGGTGCCTCTTAATACATAAATCAGCCCCTTTGAATAAAAGTTAAATGCACGGATTGAAACACAGCCCTGGAAACAAATGAGCAGTACGGATCATTATGCAGCTACACCCCCGGGGAAGTGAACATTTTATGAGAAAAAGCAGAGGTCACGGGTGAGGTTCCTTTAGAATGCATGGCAGTAATGGAAACTCTCGGGGACTGAAAGGCCCTCTGAAAGGACAGTTAACATTTTCGGCGATGCTGACGTGGAACCTTGTGCCTCTTCGCGGGGGAAACAATGGCACAGTGTGTGCGCGCTCCCTGCCCTGCCTGGGCGGCGGAGGGCGGCGGGGGGCAGCGGCAGCCCGCGGCAGCCCGCAGCACCGTGTTTCGGGCATGCACAGCGCTCTGCACCTCTGCTCCCTCCCCAGCACCCGCAGCCCCACAGACAGGGCCCCGAACTCTTCGGGTGAGACACAACCAGGCCATTCTGCTGAGCCTGCCACCCGGCACAATGCTCCGTTCAGAATTGTCCCTTGTGGGGCACATTCTAAAACCGTGTCATGTCCATAAAGGCTCTCTGTGCTGGGGAATTTGCATGTGCAGGGAGAACACTGCCCGTGGCAGAATGCTGCCTGAAGAGGCCAGGGAGCCTGTTCCCTTGTCTTTCTGAAGGGTGCCCGTGCGCGGCAGGGTCACGACCGAGCAGGAGCCGACTGCGTCATGTAACACGGACGCCGCCATCCCCACGTGCCGCCGTCCCAGGCCTCTCTGGGGGTCTGCACACTCCTCGGCGGGGCTCAGCACCAACATGCCGGGTGCACTGGGTTGGAGGTGCGGGCGAGAACATCCCGGCGGCCCACCTGCCCTGCAGCCTCGGCCTGTGAGCCTCCCTCGGTGCTAATTCAGGAATGCAGTCACCTGAAAGACCAGGACTTTGGCCCTTCTCTCTGAGGAGCTGATCTTCTTCCTCTCAAAACCACTGTGATCACTTATCCAGAAAAAATCAATTATCCAGATCATTAAGCCCCAGTCGGTCTGGATAATTGACATCCTGTCGTATCCCCTATATGTGACACCTGCTGGGGACGCGGTGGGCTCCTTCTCCAGGCCCACAGTTGCACCGTTCTCAAGTTCACGTCTGCAGCATGGCTCTCTTGGCTTCCTGCCCTCTTCACGTGCTGGTTCTACGTGGCCTTCCCTGGACAGCACCCTTAACTCCACGCCAGCTCCAGATGTTGTTGGGACTACAGTGGCCCCCCGGGGAATTTCTGTGGAACTTCTCTTTTTAACCAGGACACCGGTGAACTGACACACGTACAAACCGGATCCACTTGAACGTGCAGGCCCTGCGCAGCCACCAGGGCAGTGAGGCTCCTTTCTCTGCCCGGGGGGGCTGAGGTTCTCACCCGTGTCTGTCTGCACGCCGAAGCCTGTGACCTTCACTGAGGCAAGCGAGCCCACTGAGGTCTCCCGGCTGGCCAGGGACCCAGGCTGGCCGGGGCTCTGCTGGACCACGGTTTTGTCTTTGCTCTCCATCAGGTGTCGGGGAGGGTGGTCGCATAGGAGAGGACAGTCACATCACCCAGAAGCAGCTCTGCCCAAGAGCTTGAGGAGAAACCGTGCGTTCCCCTTGGCGTCACGTCCTGGTAGTCAGCTCATGGAGGCCGCAAACAGGCGGCCTGAGAGCCAGGTGAGGAGACCGCCTGGCCGTGGAGACACCTGAGTGTGCCCGGAAGAATGGGAGGGAGCAGAGACTCAGAGACGGGGAGAGCGTTCCGGGGACTGGTTTGAGCAGGTGTGAGGGTGGGGGCACAAGCTACGGTCCCGCTGAGTGGGAGCCAAGGCACCCAGCGAGTCTGGGTGAGGGCCAGGCCGCAGCGTGGCGCGGACGGAGCAGGGGGCGTGCTCTGACCGGCCGGGTCGGCGGGCGCTCCGAGGTGGCGGGCGGTGGCTGTGCTCTGGGAGAGGACCCTGGTGGCAGAACAGGAGCGGAGGACCCACTCCTCCACAGTGACCCTCATGCCACAGGAAGGGCAGCCGCTTTTGTGTCCTCCCAACTCGCTGTCACCTGCTTATGTCTGTGCTATGGGGTCTGAGCAGGCGGAGGGTCTGAGCTTATGGACCACAGCCCCTCACCGCCCAGGCCCCAGTGTGCGGCAGGCCGCCGAGCTGCTGCACAAGCAAGTGAGCAAGTGAGGCACCAGCCCCCCACGGGCAGGGTCCCGGAAACGCCGGGCTCCCGAGGCACCACAGCAGATGGGGGCGGGACGGGGGGTCCGGCAGGCAGGGACTTGCCGGGCCACGGGCACTGATTGCTCAAGCTGGGCCTCGGTGGGCTGGTGAGATAGCCGGACCACCGGGACCACCGACCTCTGACCCCCAGACCCCTCCGCCCCAGGGCCCACCCAACCCCAGCGGCTCCCTGAGTCCCCGCAGAGGCGAGCACAGGCCCTGAGATGCTTCACAGAAAGAAGAGGCAGGACAGGCTACGGACGTGGCAGCTGGATGGGCGGGGGGCAAACCGGACCTCCTTCTTTACTCCCTGGCACGTCTAGGAAACACGTGAGCTCTTGAACCAGAGAGCGCGCGGCCTTTCCAGCCCCCTACCCGCTCCCACTGCACAGGCTCTCTCCTGGGAGGGCTCCGAGAAGGCAGCACGTGCTTCTGTGTCCTCCTTACGGCTCTCCCCGCCCCCTAAGCGAGCCTGGTCAGGGCAGTCAGGACAGGACGTGCGAAGGCCGGGACAGGCGCCCGCAGGAACCGTGCTGGTGGGCCCTGCGGTGCCGGTTCGCGGGAGGCTCCGGATCGCACATCTGCTGAGTGGCCACGCCAGGACAGCATTCTTTCGTGCTGTCCCACCCACCCTTGCAGTGCCTAGTCTTCTAGAAGCCTCCTGCGTTATTGGAAAGTAGGAGAGTCTGCTGCAGGTGTCGGAGAAATAAAAGGGGCAGTTTGCAGGGGCCGGGCTGGGGGCAGCTCCATGTTCTGCATTTCATGGGGGCCCACGTGCCGCTCCCCCCATGCCTGGAATGAGCGTGTGCGTGACAGCCCCCTGTGCCTTTCTCCTGGCGGGCCGAGCCGCTGCTGCCTTTTTCCCGCCCACCTGTGGCCGCCTCTGCCTGACCGCTGCCCCTGCCCCTCCTCTCAGGCTCCCGTCTCATTGGCTCCATGTCGGCTCTTGTAAATGTGCAAAGCATCCGCTCTGTCAAAGTGTGGACACGTGTTGGCAGAGCAACCGGGTGCCGAGCCGCGGGGAAAGGGGACAGGAGATGAGCGCCTGGGAGGGCTTTCTCGCTCCCCGAGCTCAGCAGCGGAGGGTCTGTGGCCGCTGCGTGGCTGTGGTTACAGAGGGCGCTTAAGCGACTGAGGCGGGCAAGTTCAAAGGCTTCCCCTGCATGAGCACAGTCGCCGCGCCCAGCGGCTCCCACAGAACTCGTTTTTGCGTGGGGGCGGCGTTGGGTGTCCACAGCGACCGCAGTGGCATGGCTGAGAAGCAGCTCGAAGACCCGGTTCCAGAGGGGCCATTACAGCCCCCGGCTGATTAAAAGCTAAATGGAATGATGAGAAAATGTCCGTGCAATTTAGTGGTTAATTTACTTGCTTTTTGAGAATTTACAGGAGGCTGTTGCAGTTGTTCGAACTTTAAAAAGAAATTGTTTCAAAAGTCTCCGAAAGGGAGTATTTTTGTGTGCCTCAGTGGCTGGTGAGAGTGACCTCACGTCCCCTGGGGGTGGCTGGCATGGACGCAGGTGTCGGACCCGAACCCTGGGCCCCTCGGTGGGGTTTGGAGGCGCACTTCCCCATGGCGGTTGGGCCCTTGCCTGCGAGGAGCACCCGGTCGGACGTGCTTTTCCGTAGCAGAGCTGACAGATGAACAGTCAGGTCATGGCAGGTGGGGTGTTGGTGGGAAGAGCCTGTTTCTCCCTGATTCTTGCCATGTCTTGGCAAAGCCAGGTGACCAAGCAGACGGGGAGGACCAGGCGGACCAGGGCAGTCTTGGGCTGGGTGCACGGGGGAGCGAGTGTTCTGCCAGGCACCCTTTGCGGCCAGGGTCAGGGGGCAGCCAGGGTGGGGTGCCCTCGGGCCTTAGCGCTGAGCCACACCTCCGTCCCCGCTCCCTGGACCTCTCCCCCACAGGCACGTCCCCCCAGGGTGCCTGGCCAGGCACGCGGGGATTACTTTTCATTTGTAGGTATTTAGATATTTTACCTTTTTTAAAATTTCGTAACCTGCTGTTTGCTCTGTATTCCTTACCACCTCTGTGAAGTGGGAGGAGGGAGGAATCTTGCGGGTCTGTCCCTTTTAGTGTTCTTGTCGGAAAGGGGGGTTCATTGTAACTCCCGCTGTGCAGTCTTAGGGACGGTGGAAAGTTGACTGCTTGTGCGTGTTACAGGCGAATCGGCCACTTCGTACAGTTTCTGGGCAAGGTTTATCATGCCCTCGAATACTCAGAGGCTGGCTTGGGATGGTTTATGTTTTCCTGTGTTACACACTGTGCACCCAGGCGTGATACTTCTAGGAAAGACATTGAGTAGTGATTCCTTTACTGAACAGTCATTACAGAAATGTATCGATATTTCCCCAAATCCTGTATACTTCATGTTACCTTCCACCTGACGGAAGGGGAGCAGTTACAGATGATAGGTAGGTGGGTGGCTGGGTAGGTAAATAGACAGACAGGCAGATGTTGGATTTCTACAGCGACTCCTGAGCCAGGCGCCCCTGGCTATGGGGACTCCCCCCAACTCCTGAGTGCACCTCACCATTTGGCTGACCCTTGTAGGCCGAAGACTCACCAACCTAACACACATCTCCGTCTAAAGTCACTGCCATCACCTTCAACCAACCAGGCCCCGTTGTTTTCTGCCACGTGGACCCTGATGCACCATGAAAAGTACAGACTCTGCGTCGCACGGACCACACTTATTCAAAATCCTTGCAGGCTGATCATTTTGAGTCTCACTTGTCAGTAAGTGAAAATCAGTCCCTTGATAACGTAAGTCTCAGATTTCTGCTCATCACCTTGTGGGCAAGTGTCTCTAGCCAAGTCGCCGTTCCCCAAGCGTTCAGCTAACAGGCATGGACCCTCTGATCTCTGCTGGGAGTTACACGTGGCGGAAGGCGGCTCCAGCGTGCAGTTTCTCTCCCAGGGCAGACAGGAAGCGTCCCGTGGCCAGGAGACAACACGGATCTGCCAAGGGCAGGCTGTGGGCGTGCAGGGGCTCAGGGGACGGGCCCCGTGGTCCGGGGCCCTGCGGAGGAGTGTTTGCCCTGCACCCGGAGGGCTAGGGGCAGGCGGCAGTAAGGGAGGGGAGCTTGGGAAACCCAGGTTTGTGTGCGAGCAAAGCCGAGCTCCTCCCTCAGGCTTAGAGGAGCTTCTGCTCGAGGGTCAAAGACAGGCCTCGCCGTTCACTTCCTGAAGGAGGGGGGACAGAGGCATCCTGGAGGTAATTTTGATTTCTAACAGCCATGTCTCAAAGCCACTCTCCTGCTCAGCACAGGTACGAGCGCGCCCCTCTTCTGCGCCCAGGGCCCGTGCTCGCCACTGGAGGTGAGAACATGGGGGGCTGGTAGGTTCTGGTCGGACTCTCCTCTGTAAAGCGGAGCAGCCTCCGCCCTGCTTCCAGTTCTCTGTTCCAAGGCCCAGCACAGCCGCTCTCGTGGGCCTGGTGCAGAATTCCCCCCTCCCCGGAGCCCCGCCTCTAGGCAGGGCTAACGCAGCGACGTTTTCTCTGACTGGGCCTCGCAACAGCCCACCCAAACCCAGCGGGAGGTGGGGGCTCGCCGGGGCAGTGTGGGCCCCTGTGTCTTCCACTGCACCCCAGGGTGCCTTGGACTAACTCAGGAAGCATCATGTGCCACCCAAGTCTTCCTGTAGGAAATGACACTGGATGTGGCTCTGCTGAAAGCCTTCCCTCTTTGCTGACCCAGTGCCTCCTCCGACAGCGGCCACCTCACACGGTCCCTTACCTGTTCCTCCTCTCACGTGCACGCCCGTTCCGCCAGCAGCGTTACGGTTCTCTTCTTCCCAAAGGGGTCTGTTGGCATTGAGTGATCCTCCTGTCCGTTATTATTACAACATTCAGTGCGATCATCATTAGCCCATTAACTCGTAACTGTTACTATCATTGCTATTATAACGACTATTAGCTAAATATGAATAATTCATGCTATCGCTAATATAATTATCATTACTAACTATATTTGGGAATCTCAAGTAATTTGTCTTTGCCCCTCATCTGCCTCTACTTCCTTTTGCCTCCTCCCAGCCTTAGCCGACAAATCCAGCTGCCTGGTGGTCCTCACAGACCCCGGGAGCCAGGACTGTGTCCCGGGACACAAAGGATGGTGTCAGTGACCAATGACCCATCAGTTCATCTGCAGAGACAAGACCTGGGCAGCCTCGCCGGCGTCACAGCTCATGTGGGTGCACTGGGGTGCCCCTTATGGCCGTCAGATTCTGCCTTTGCTGACACCGTAGGGCCCACCTAATGCTGCAGGCCAAGAATCAGAGATGGGCCGCATGCCCTGTCCACCCCGCCCACCCAGAGACAGCAGGTGGCGGGGGAGGGGACAGAGAGGAGAGGCCTTCCTCCTCCTGGTAAACTAAGAGTCAGCACAAAGTGTCCGTGGCGTCCAGGCACTGACCAAGACACCACTGTGTGCTTTCTGCGCCGTCGGCCCTACGTCCAGGAGCCTCCGCTCTCAGAGCGCTTCCAGGTGCTGACCTGTGGACCGACCGTGTGTCGCGGTGGGCCCTCTGGCACGGCTAACAGTTGCTAGCCCACAGGAACTTACAGTCTAGGTCGGGGCTCTACAGTGTGTCCACGAGGACCTGCAGCCTCGGGGAGGTGGCCGTCCTTGGGGAGAGGTGCAGAGGATAGCACCTTAGACGCGGTCAGGGCTGCTGGCCCTAGAGCAGACACAGGGGCTCTGGGGTCCCTAGCACCTAACCACCTGGGGCAGTGCCAGTTCCGGGGGAAGAGATGCCCCCTAGTGGAACCTTCCAAGAGGAAAAGGAAGCAGTTAAGAGGACCGACTGGGAGGGCAGTGCGGGTGAGGGGCCTGTGCAGAGAGCCTGAGCGGACGGGTGGCCGGCGGTCGGTGTGTTCAGGGAGGAGGCGGGTATGGGCCTTGGGGTCAATGAGGGAAGAGCACGCTGTGCACATTTAGACTTTGGGGCTTTAACCTGTGGGCCTGGGAAAGTCACTAAGGACGTAAACCTCGGAGTATTTTAGGCAGATCCTTCTGGCTGCAGCGTGCAGACCAGTTTGAAGGAGGCTTCTGCCGTGCGTCAGGCAAGGTACCAGAAGGACGTGACATGAGTAAGAGGGCTGATGAGGGTCGAGAGAAGGGGATGTACTTGGGGGTTTGGGGGAGATGGTGGATTCAACAGATACTAATTGATGGGGCTTCTCGGGCGTCCGTTTCCTGTCTGAGTGACCAGACAGGTGACAGTGATGGTCGGGGTCACACGAGGGGCAGGTTCCAGTGGAAAGCGCAGGAAAGGAGACAAGGTCATGGACGCTGCTTCGATACGGGGAGCTTTAGACGCCGGGATGGGAATCTCCAGTAGGCAACTCGGCACTGGAGCTGCCGGGCCGCGGCCACCCCTCACTCACCCGCGGTGAGAGAGCTCGCCCCAAGGAGGCTGGCAGACACTGCAGGCCGGGCGCTCGCTAGCTGTTTATCAGAAAACCGCTGGGTGTCACGTGGACTGAAGCCGTCAGACTCCCCGAGAACGAGAACGAGGTGTGGCCATCGACTGGCAACGCTGGAGGATCTGTGATACGGTTTAATCCCATTAAATCTCTGTAGATGTTACTTCATTCTATCCTCGCACTTGACATTGTAGAGCAGAAATGCAAAGATTTTCATTTTTCATTTTTGTGTTCTTTGAGTTGATACCTAATTTCATCTGTCTGAAACTCTTGTAAGTTTTATTTATTTGTCCGTGAACCTCAAACATTTTACTGGGATATGACTCTATGGCTCTCTCTCAGTACGTAATAAGCCTGTTTTTCTTTTCTTTCTTTCTTTTTTTTTTTTTCGAAGATGCAAATTTTCTTTGTTCATGTCAGAATAGTTTTTCCACATTGTTGGTTTGATTAATGTTTTTCATTCACTGACTCTGTTTTTATCTTCTGGAATTCTTACTGCGCTTCTCTCAGCTCTCCTGGGTCAGTCCTGCACTTTGCTTATTTTCTCATCATAGCCCATTTAGTCCGTTTTCTCTAAATTCTAGGAAAAACCCTCCACTCCAGCCAAATTCACCGATTCGGTTTTATGTCCTTTCCCGCCTGTCCTTCGGGGCTTCTGTTGCATTTTTAATTTTGGCAATCGCGTCCTCCTCTAAAAGCAACCCTTCCCGGTTTCCGAGTATCGCACCGTCGTGCTTACAGAATGCTGTCACTCCTCTCAATGATTTTTTGATTTGTTTTAGAAATTTCCTGAAGTGTTCTGTTTCAGAAGGGGGGCATTCTTTTATATTCTTTGAGCGATCCCCTTTATGGACGTATGGCTGAGGGCTTTATTATTAGGGCGACTTAATTTTTCCTCGGCGCACTGATGAGCCTGCGGTCCCTCGCGAGGTGGCTGCTGTTCGGCCTGATGGGATGGAAGGCATTTTACCCCAGGGCCAAGCGATTCCTTTCCCACTTTGTTTTAACCCCGAAATTGCCGGGCTCTGCCCTTCCCTCACCACACCTTCCGCAAAGCGGGGTGCCCCGCGGAACAGGGTGAGCATCACCTGGGAACCTGACAGAAACGAGGTCAGAAACCAAGTCAGAAACCCGGGAGCGGGGCTGGGCGGCTGCGCCCTGACACCCTGCAGATGGTGCTGACGCCCGTCCGTTTGGGGACGGCTGGTCCGCCCGCAGCAGGGGGTTCTGTCTGCAGCAAGTTTAAGCTGAGCAGGTGCAAGCCCACAGCCTGCCCCTCATGCAATGTACCCACCTGAGGTGTCCGCAGACTGGCCGTCCCTTCTATCACGGGCATCCCAACCTCGGCAGCAGTTGCCAGGTGGCCGCACTCATCCATCAGATGCTCCCCTGTGGATGGGACCGATCCTCGTTTTCACAGTACAGTGACTGCCCTGTTTTTCTCCCCTTTGGAAATTCCTATGGAGATTTAAGAAGTATAAAATTGGTAAGTGAAGAAGTTGGGTCTTTAAAAGATGACAGCGTCTCGGGCGAGCCCAGAGGTATAGCCACAGAGACTGTCAGGGTCGGGGGGAGACCATTGTGACCGTCAGGGAGCGGGTGAGGACGGCCTGAGTCACTGAGCGAGACTGGGGACATGCGAGTCTGGGCTCCCAAGTGCTTCTGAGGAAGAGTGGCTCAACGGGGTGGGCCGTGGCGGCGAGGAACTCGGGAAAGGGGGACTTGAGGATGGCTGCGTTCCCGGCCGGGGACGAGATTCACGTTGTATTTGGCCTGGGCAGGTTGATGGCTCTGGAGAAGGGGATGGCAGGAGGCCATTTTGATGAGTGGCGATGGTGACAGTGATGGTGACATAGGCAGGACACCAGGCTGAGTATGAGCTCATCGTGGTGACAGAGGTGCATGTCACCTACTCACATTGCTCCTGAGCCATCCTGGCCACCCACAGGTCCACACCATACAGATGCTGCCCGGGGTCCCTTTGGGTCTCTGAGACTCCAGTTTGTTACCGATGGAAACAGTGTCCAGGGCCTCCCTGCAGGTCCCCTGAGAGACAGGAAAGGGTCAGAGCCCGCACCTCCGGCTCCCGTCTCTGCTGCCGCTTCCCCCTCGCAGGACTTGGCATGTTAATTTTCAAGTTTACTGGGTGGCACTGAAGACGATAATGAATTTCTTCACCCAGTACCCTCCTTCTATGTGTCGTAATTCTTCCCACTCAAAATGTTTGTCTTCCTTGTTCCCAAATGTGTGGATGACAGAGGCGAACGGGCTGTCTTCCCAGGGCTTAACCCATTTGGTTGCTACCTCACTTCTCAATTCTCATTCCTAATCATGGCCACTGTCATTTTCACCCAGCTGGTGATGTGGGGACAGCCACTGGAGTCTCTCAAGGGCTCCATGACTTTCTTGGTTCGGGCTCTTAAAGGGACCCTGATGCTTGACGACGCCAGCTCCGTCCTCAGTCCCGTCTGTCTCAGAACCCATGTGCTTGTCTGAGCACCGCCTGGAGCCACCAAGGCAGCCTCCATTGGAGGAGCAGGGTCGGGACGGCCACAGCCCATGCCCCTCGCCGTGGGGGCCGTGAGGACTGGGAAGCGGGACAACAGCCGGTGTGTTAGCCGGAAGCTCCTCTGGTAACCAGAGCGTGCCATGCTCACGGCAACACGGCAACCCTGAGCCGGCGAGGACGGCCCTCGGCGTGGCCGGCGCAGGCGCGGCCTGTCTGCACTCAGAAGCCTGTTCCCCGCGCTCGCTCGACGTGGCCTGTTGCTCACGTCAATGTTGGCAGGGTGACAACATGTCTGTGGTCAGGAGAAGCTGCCCCTGTTCATCACAGCCACCAGAGAGAACTGTCTCATCCAGAAGCAGAATGCAGGTGGACGGGTGTGCACAGGGGCACCCTGCCCCATGTCCTCCCACGCCACCCTGACAAGACGCTTGGCAGGGCGCCCAGGGTCCTGGCAGCAGGTGGGAAGCTTTGGGCACATAAGTCCGTTCAACACCCTTCAGCCGAAGAAGTGCTCGGGACCATGTCCTGGGCTTGGCGGCAGCCCAGGAAGAGAAGGCGGTGTGACTGTCTGCGGAGGCAGGCTGGCTCCCGCAGCCCCACGCTGGGCGAGGGGAGCTCCCTTTGCTCCCCAGGGCTGGCGCGCCTTCACCTCTCTGCGCTATGGGACAGAAGCTGTGTTTTAGGAATTGTGTTTCTAATGGTCCTTTGTGTTTCCACAAGTAGGTTTTTACAACAAGTTGTACAACTCCCTCTTCCCGCCCCGTTCACATCCACAGTAAGGGGGGTGATGAGGTGTGAGCCTGCGAGCGGCGCCTGCGGGGTTTTGGAACCGTCGCAGGGGGAAGGGCAGCCAGTCCCAGGCATCTTCTCTCACCTTCCAGCCCCTGAGCCGTCTCCTTTCAACACACACTGTCGTGGAAAGCGCGTTGGCGGTGAGGCTGAGCAGGCCTGGCGAGGGTTCTCCGTATCGTGAGGGGCCCGCAGCCGCCCGTGGAGACCCGCAGAGCATGGAGCACAAGACCCATGGGCGCTGCGGCCACAGTGGGTGCTCAGCAGGCGCCGCTCTTGCTCCCATCCGCTCTCCCCGCCTTCTCTGGGTTGGGTACAGGGACGAGTCACTGGACCCCTTTGACTGCAGGCTCATCCCTGACAGTGCCGGCCGGTGTCGCACTTTCTAAGAGGCAGGCGGGCGTGCAGGTCGTGGGCACTGGCCCTGGCATCACGCAGACCCAGGCTCATGGCCATCTCGATCCTCTGCAGCTCGGCAGCCCGGGCCCGGTAACAGACCTCTGCGCGGGCCGGGCGTCGCGTGGGCAGGAGGAGGCCCCGCCCTTCTTCGTCTCGTTTACCTGAGACGGCAGGCACAGGCTGCGTGGCCGGCGGGACTTGGGGGCCTGAACGTGAATGAAGTCGGCGTCACAACCTGGTCACCCCGAGGGCTTAACTCGGGGCCCCACGAGCCCCCAGTGCTGGGCCGCAGGCCCCAGGCGAATTCCTGATCCACCACCCAGTGGGTTGCCATGGCTCCTGCTTTGCAAGATGGGCAGGGAGGGGCTGACTTTCCTCCTTAGATTCCACGGTTTGGATTTAGGAGGCTCAGAAGTTGCCCGTCTTACCGAACCAGGTCTGACTTCATGTTGCGTATAAAAGGCTAGAAACATGTTAGAATCTGAGATCCTTTTAACAACGTGTTTTGTTCCAAGTAAGCACGTGACTTACTGAAACTGGATTTTATTTCATTGACAAAACATTGAGCTCTTTAGTTTCTATCCTGTTTTTAATTAGCTATTTGGGGGCAGTCGGTTGACTGAGCACCTGCTGCACCCCAGATGCCGTGTCCCCACGGCAGCGCGAGACCTTCCTGCCCGCGCGAGGGAAGCTCGGGGCAGACCTGCACTCACCAGGATCAGGAAGTGAGTGAGCGGCGGCAGCGTCTCAGGGCCTGGGCCTCTGGCCCGCGCTCTGCCCAAGACGCCGCCGTTGGGGCGGGGTGCAGCGCCCACGGCCAAAGGCCAGACTCAGCACTTGCCGCTGCGGGGGGCACTCGCCTGCCGCATCTCCTACTGTTGCTTGTGGCCTGGCCCCGCCCAGGTCCCTCTAGGGTTCTGCTCGGCAGTAAAACAACGCCTCTCGCTTCACACGGAGGGTGGACTTGGAGGTGTAACCCTTTGCAGGGACCCCACTCACGGGACGTCTCTGGTGCGGGCAGTCGTGGTCAGGCCCTCGGCCCTCAGCTGAGTTCACAGATGGCAGCTCTGAGCCACAGAGCCAGAAGCGACCCTTAGACATGAGCACGTCCTCTGCTTTCTTGGCGGGCCACAGCAGCCACCGGGAGTCCAAGGAGGAGGGTGTTTGGGAGCAGGAGTCGGCTCGGGCCGCGGCGGGAGAGAGGAAACTGATGAGCTATCTTCCTGTTTGCACCTTCGGAAATAGGTTAATTGTTTCAGTGACTGGCTCTGCCTTGATTAGGAAGCGTTAATAGCAATTAATGATGTAACTTCAAAAAAGGTATAGGAAAATTAATAGAATTCTCAGGGAACATAAATTATAGCCATTATCTACAGGATCCAGAACCATCCGGGCTGCCGAGTGGGCTGATGACAGTGCCAGTGGGTTTTTTCGGTCTGAATTCTCTAGAGAATCGAACAAGTCTTTTATTTTTTCAGGATAAAATTCCCCGTAGTGAGCTAATAATATTACTTTGTTTAAAATGCTTCAGTTCTACAACTTAATTAAAAACCTTTTACAAGTTAATTTGATTAATATATGCACATCTTATCTACATGTGCAAATATTATTTGATTATGATGATGAAACTTCTTTAATAAAAGAAACCGCTAAAGTGCGGCAGAGAGCGGCGAAGGTTAGGAACCGTGAAAACGCAAGGCTGGCTTTATGCAGCGTCCACTCCCTGTAGCAGGAGAAACAATGCGTTTTCTTCAGAAACACTGGTAATACAGAGAAAGTCGCAGCCGCGACAGTGACAGAAATGTCGGTGACTCCCACAGACCACTCCGCGCCTGGACCGGGGCCGCCGTCACTCTGAGCTTGGAGCTGGGGGGCCTGGCCCCACTCTCCAAACCAGGAAGCTGCGACTTGCAGAAGCCTGTCCAGGGTTGCACAGCTGACAAACGGGGACGCTGAGGTTCAGACGCCGGTGGGCGGCTGCCGCTGTGCCCTCTCAGTCACTGGCCTGGACTCAGCTGGGTGGTTTCCGAGGTCACCTGGCGAGAGGTGGGCCGGGCTGAGCCAGGCGAGGGGCTGGGAGGCCGCAGGCCGCAGGCTAGGCAGGGGGAAAACCAACCTGACAGAGTTAGAGGCAGTTTTGGCAGGACGTGGGGAATGCAGTTGGCGTGTTGGGTTGCAATCGACCGGAGGGTCCTGGAAAGGCACAGACAAGGGGCGTGATGCGCAGGGACCACCGGGAGGCCTTGGCGGCTCGAATGGCAGTGTTTATTTCTCACTCGCGTTGTGTGCGCAGTGCAGACCTTGGGGCTGTCGACACGCCTCTAGTGTGCGGTGAAACCACGCCCACAGGGGCCTTTAGGCCCCTGCACGTGGGACAGGGTCGCCCACTGGTGCTTGGCTGTCTGACGGAAGTGACACAGGTCTCCCCCACTCACGTCTCACGGGCACACACATTATGTCGCCACACCTGATGTGAGGGGACAGGAAGGGTGAGCATCCCCGGTGCCAGGAAGAAGACGCGAACTCGGAATCTCGGTGAACGTCGCTAAGGGGGCTGTCAGGTCTGGGGGCGACGAGCGGACGTGAGTCCCGGGAACACCAGCTCGAGTCCCGCTTCTGAGCCGACCGGGCGGCTGCTGGGCTCCTCAGCCTCCTCTGCCCCATGGGCCCTGATCTCTGCTGCTCGCGGGCGGCCCCCCCGGGACCTCTTTCTGGGGCCACGAAGCCCTGGGTCTGCATCCCAGCTCTGCCTGTGATGTCGGGCGGTTACCCACCTTGGGAGCTGTTTCCTTCTGTGTCAAAATGGAACAATAAAAATATACGTAATGATGACTGCAGGGTGATTTACACGGTGTCTGGCCCATCCTAAGCAGTTAATAAATGTTTGCTCTACTTCTTATATTCTCTGAAAACGGTCCACCTTCAGGACCTTTAATTCCGTTCACAGTCCTCCTCCCCGCCCTCCTTCCCTGCTCTTTGCCCTCTTCGCCGCTGCGTCAATACCGGCCTCGTCTCTAGTCACACCGTTCATTAGCCTCCCCTCTCCTCCTCTCCCGCCCACTCCCCGGGGAGCCCGCACCGTAATTACTTCCCCGTGCGTGTCAGTCCCTGCCTGACCCGCGGCATCCTCCACCTGGCGCGGCTCAGCCCGCCTTCCGCCTGCGTCGTGCGCAGGGCCCCAGCCCCGCGACTGGATGTCTTCTAGCCTCTGGGGATGTCAGAGACCTTCGGTTCGTCCCAGGGTTCCTCCTGCCTCTCGCTCCCTGGCAGCTACCCGAGACCTAGCCCCCTCCCACCCGCAGAAGGACTACTTCCTGCTGGGCTGTCTTCCTGACAAGACAGTGTCTGCATGTGTTCTCTTTTACCTAATTGATAAACAGATGACTCTGGCCCTGACTGAAGAGTCAGATCAGCCAGCACAGAATCTCTCGAATCGAAGGAGCATGCACATCTCCCAGCAGGCCCATTGCAGGCGTCTCAGCTCTGCTGCGGCAGGTCTGGAGGGAGGCCCAGGGCCCTGCCCTCTGGCCAGCTCCCAGGAGAGGCGGTCCCAGCCCCACTTCCAGGAGCAGAGGAGTCGGCTGTCATTTGCTGAGTGTATTGAGTGCTCACCATGTGCTGTAAAGCATGATCATTCCCTTGGACTCAGTGCGAGTTCTGTGGCCAGCCCCCTCCCGGGAGCTGCTGAGAGGCAGGATCCCGGCCTCCCCTTCCCCCGCCCTCCAGTCTGCTGATTTAGAACCAGCACCTGAGCAGGAGGCTCGGGTGGTCCCCGGGTGTGCACCCAAGGGCCTGAGAAGCTCCAACTTAGAAGATGTAAATAAAAAGGTCTTCAGCACGTTTGTGGGATCGCATGTGATTTTTCCATGCTCTGGAAACAGAAAACACTAACGTCAAATTAAGCTAATTAATGAGCAGTTTGAAATTAATTAACCAGAAAAGACTCTCTGAGGAAAATAAACATATGTTCCAGGTTCAGAAGAAGAAAAGTACATTTATAAATGTATTTAAGATGTGTATTTTTATCATCATTTATAACATCTTATCTGTAGCCATTTCTTAGAAAAACCTCCTTGTAAAAGAATAGTAATTTTCATATCTGTCTTACTGAATTATTTTTACTTTTGTTTTTATTTGTGGAAGTAACAAAATATTCATGTATATAACCTTGTCTTATTTCTTTCCCCTTTTCTATCAACAAAAGTGACACATCGCACATACAGTTCAGCACTTTGCTCTCTTCTCTCAGCGGGATTTCTTGGGGACGGCTCTCTGTCGGTCTGTGAAGAGCTCCCTCCTCCTTCCTGTAGCTGCGCCACATCCCGCAGGGCGGACGCACCACGTCACTGCTCCCCTTCCCAAATGGTACTGAGAGGGCGTTTCCACCACAGTGACGGGTGCTTACACAGGGCAGGCCACACCTCCAGGCAATCATCATCAAATCTATGTTAAATTCCTGTAGCCCTCATGTAACCACCTCAAGTTCCATTTGGACTTATTTCCGGCTGATGTGTCCTCCCCAAGCAGTATTTCATTTTCAAACAAAAGAAAGCGCATTTGTAACCTGAGAGACTTTGTCGGGACTCAACCAAAGGTGGCCCCTCTCTTCGGAGGAGTAATTTTGGGGAGAATCCTTGACTTCTAGTCAGGCACAGGGGGCCAGCTCTCGGCTCCTACGTGCCCCTCTGTCCCCCTCAGTGAGTTCACCGAGAGTCCACAGGCCGCTTGGTCCTGTGCCGGTTACCAGACAAGTGCCGCCCCAGCCCCAGCCCCAGCCCTCCTCCCTCCCTCTGTGTGAGCGGAGAGGGCACATGCCCGCCTGTGGAGGGGCTGTCCCACGCATCGAGCAGACACTAAGTCACACTTGCTAGTGAAGGGATGGCTCCCTCTTATCAGAAGCGTCGGGAGAGGTCCAGCAGAAGTGTCCATCGTAAAGATTGGCCGTTATTATTTTTAGCCTTCCTATAAATTCCCCACACGTCTGCTTCTCCGCTGCCTCTCGGAAAGCGGCGTGCCCACGCCGCTTTAACACCGCGCTGTCTGCCGAGTGGGCGAGGTGAGCTCTCAGTGCCTGCTCGTTCGAATTGATAGTTTGCACAGCCCGGGTTTGCTGAGTCATCGCGAGCATCCACATGTCAGACAGGCCGCCCCGACCAGTCCCTTCCTCAGTACATTTGAGCAGCCCCCCGGGTGGGACGGGGGCTGTAGCTTGTGCACCTGCCTTCCGGCCGACGTGACCAGACTTCATCCCCTCCTGCCAGCCTCACACCCCTGCCAGTGACACGTGTGGTGACACATTTGTAAGTGTGTATCTTAAGAGGGATCTTAGCTGCGCCTTTGAATTAATTTGTATACACAGATTCTGCTTTTTACGCTGTCCCTCTCTCTGTCATCAGCCTTAGATTTATTGTCGGTGTTGATTTTAGACCAAAATACAAATGAGATTGTGTTGACATTTTTCTTAAAGCCCTGCTCCCTGGCAGATTGAGTTGAGAATCAGTTGGTTTGAAGAGATAACCTTGGGTCGTATCAGAGAATGTCTTGTTCTGGCCGAGCGCTCCGTTCTTGCGCCGCGGCACTGCCTGTATCCACGTAAAGGGGACCAGGACAGCAGGCGTGTTTTCTCCTCTTCAGCTTTCCCAGCTTGTTTGTACCTCTGTCGTGACCCCCAGGACGATTCTGATGCAGCAACTGCTAACGAGACGGGAAGAGGCGGGGAAACAGGACAGTTTCGGGTTCTCCTCCTTCAATATCAAAGTCTCTGTGTGCCCTGGCCCCTTCTGTGGTCCTGTTTGATGCACCCGTCACCAGGGACAGCGACCCACAAATTGCCAGTGCGGAGTGGGTAGAAAGCATGTGTGTGAGTGGGCGTGAGAGAGACCAAGGAAAAAGCAAAGACCCCCACTCCACTGTCGCCTGTGCAGCCACATGGGCTAAGCCCTAGGGTCAGGGCTCTCCACCCAGGCTGAGCCCAGGGCCTGCCCTGCAGGACCACCCATAGGTATGGGGATGCCCTGCTCTATCCTCCAGAGAGGAAGGCTCCTTGCTCCTGACATCAGCCAACAGAATGCTGCTCCGTCCCCAGGATGACCATGGAGTGAACTCGGACGACGCGGCCGGCCGTTTACTTCCTGCTGGCTGGCATGGAACTGCTCCGGCCGCTGGCACTCCGTGCTGCAGGCTAGGACGGAAACCCTGCCGGCCCTGCTGCCCAGGGGTCTCCCTCCTCTGAGACGGAGCACACAAGAAATTGACTCTGAAAACATGGTAGGGGGCATCTCTATCAGTGTGTGCATGTGAACGTGTGTGTCCAAGGTGAGCTGCCATAAGAAAATACCACGTGACAGATCCTGTATTTCTTCAGTTCCGGGTAGGACCACCTGTTAGCACTTTGGTTTCATGAAACACTAACTATGTAAAGTGAGGCCTGTTTGATTTTGGATTTCTTATTTGAGAAGCTCTGTTACGGAGCCCTTCCACCCCCAGACAGAGATCACTGGTTAGCCTAGCCTGCGTCCCCAAATGGGGCTTTCTGGCCATTAAAAAAGGCCAAATATGGTTTCGATCCCTCCCTTCCAGCTTACAAGGTGCAGCTCCTTCCCACACATCTACTGACCTCAGAGATCCTGAACTTTGAGAAGGGCTTTGCCTGGGGGCTCCCTCAGCTGGGGGTGGGGGACAAGGCCTCGGCGGCCCCTGCCAGGGTCCCTGCCATCCCCACTGTCCTTGCGAGCGGCCTCAGAGGGGCTCCACTTGCCCTGGTGGCCGTGGGCTCCACACCCAGATGGGCATGGTTACCAAAATTATTCAAGGGCATTTTTATTGGCGCGAAAAGTAAAGTGACTGCACCTCGTTACAATCTCACTAATTGCAGGGCGCCATTTGGAAAATTGACCTGACCTGGTGCCAAATCGCTCTCTCCCCCTGACCCTCCTGAACTGCACCTGGTCCCGTTTCTCCTACTGCTGTGGGGCTTCCCCTGCTTGAGGGCAGATTATGCGTTTCTATGTTTAAATAAAAAACAGGTTGTCTGCCGCTGTCGCCGGAATCGGGGATTTGGATCATTCCATTGACCGACGGCGCAGCCCCAGATCCGCACGCCTGCTTTATGGTTTCCGGTTCGCACTCTTCCCACAATAAACGCGGCAGCCCGCCGTGGGGCTGCCTTTATCGCAGTCATTTTTCTCTGCCCAGTGAAAAGCCAATGAAAATGCACTCTTTGTTATGTTCCATTCATTTCCAAATGTGGGAGTTTTGAAGTACCGTATAAATGAGAACAAAAAAATGGCTGGATTGTTTTTCAAACCGTCAGAATATTTTATTTATCGTCTCCCGTCAATAGAAAAGTCCAGAAGTGTATTGAGATAAAAAATGGAGGTGCATGTAAAGATAAAACTGTGAATGGGAGACCCGGCCACATTTCCTCCGTCTTCTCCCGCCCGCTCACGGGCAGCAAATGGGAAGTGCTGAGACAGCGGGGGCACCCGTCTCGCAGCGAGCGGAGGGCCTTGTGATGGCCTGTCCCAGAGAGTGCCCGCCTCGGCCCCTTCTCCGTGCCTCTCAGGGCACTGTCACGCCTGCAGGGTTAGGGGTGGGGTTCTGGCTGATGAGCCATAAAAGACAGCATGTTCCTTAGACACCCCCACACAGGACAGGGGCGACCTCGCCGTACAGTGGACACCAGGCCGCACCTGGAGGTATTTCATTTTAGCATTGCACCCCCAGACCTTATTTATCTTGGAGCCGGAAGTTTGCATGTTTTGACCGCCTTCACCCGTTTCCCCCACCCCCGCCGCCACCTCCAACAGCCACCAGTCCCTTCTTTTGCTGCGAGTTCCACTGTTTTAGGCTCCGCATGTAAGTGCGTTCATACACGGTCTGTCTCTCTGTCAGACTGTCTCACTTAGCATGTTGCCCTCCAGGTCCATCTGTGTGGTGGTATAGGTGGCGGGATTTCCTTGTTTTTTCAGGGGATGGAGACTAGCTCACTGTGTACTTGTACCAGATTTCGACCCTCCATCCTCTGTCGGGGACACTCAGGCTGTCCCCACGTCCTCGCCGTTGTAGGCAGTGCTGCGGTGAACACGGGGTGCAGGCGCCTCTCTGAGCCATGCCCATTTCCTTTGGAAATGTGCCCAGAAGTGGGATTGCTGGGTCACACGGTAGTTCTCTTTTTAATTTTAATTTTTTGAGGAATGGCCAACTTTTTAAAACGGTGGTGCAGACAGGACAGGTAAATGGACTCTGAGAGCAGAGACACAGAAGCCCCACAGGGAGGAGTGCCCCGGGGTCACGGAGGAGACCTGCCTCGCACCGGCAGCCCAAGGGGACACATCCAACACCAGTCGCCACCTGTCACCCACCCCGCCCTTCCCCGCAGAAAGGCCAACTCCCCTCTGCCGGCTCCACGTCTGCTGCTATCCTCCCATACAACCCACCAGCAAGTTGCACGTAACGGCACATCTGAAAAATGCCCCACCTCTCACCACCCCCTCCACCGCCTCGACCAGCCAGCGCCGTGTCTCACACAGACTCTCGCAGTCCCCTGGCTGGCGTCCCTTGTCCTGCTTTGCCCACTATCATGAACTCGCCCTCCGTCTCCAGAATTTGCCTCTTTTAACACAGGATCACAGTCACTCTTCTGCCCCAGGCCTCCCAGCGGCTTCCCGTCTACACTTAGAATCCGCGACCCACAAGGACGTGCCACCCCTGTGCCCTCCCGCCAGCTCCTCGGCCCCCACACCACACGGGTTCCTGGCCGGGAAGGCCCTGCACCCCGAGAGACACGAGGCTGCTTTTCCTTCCTCACTCCCGCACGGCCTCGGCCCCCCTCCCCGCCCACCGTGCCCCTGCCTCACCGCCAGCGCGACACGCGCTCTCCACGCCCAGCCCCGGGCTCTGGCGCAGCAAGGGCCGTGCTCCGCTGTCCGTCCGTCTGTCTGCTTGGTTCCGCTGCTTCGCAGTTCGGGGGGACTCTGAACCTTTGTTTTCTGCTGGAGAGGTGGGAGAGCCTTTGGATGACCTTTTCGGTTAAGTGCACCCTGGGCAGCTCCTCCTGCCCAGCCTCCCCACCGGTTCAGTGGCGGGTGTGGGGGAAACTGAGCAGGACTGGCCTGCCCCTCCGCCCTCCGCCGCGCCCTTCCCTCTCATCACTGCAGACAGGCCCCGTCGGAAGCCTCTGCCCTGCGCCTCGGGAGCTCCCCCGCCCATGGGCTGCTGACCTCTGCAGAAATGTCTCCTTACCCCATGTCTTCTCCCCACTGCTCCTAACCAGCCTGGGAGGTGTTCAGTGGGGAACGCTGCAGCCCAGCCTCAGTTGAGGAAGCGGCGGGGGGCGGGGTGTCGCCGTGAACTTGACTTCGGTTAACAAAACACAAGCAGAGGTTTTGTGCGGAGGAAGCAGCATCGTGGAAAAGAAAGACTGTGGACTTTGGAGGAAGACGTTTCTTTATCTAAACCCTTTCTCCGCCATCTGCAGTGACCTGGGGCCTCAGCCTTCTTAGGACAGGATAGCCCCCTTGCTGGCGTGTGATTAGACCCAGGGGGGCAACTCTGAGGATTGGGAGCGTTTTGCAAAACGTCTGGTGCTGGGTGGGGGCTTGGTAAACACAGTGCCCTCTCCCCACCCCATTTTGTTCCCTTCTTCTCGGAAATAACCCTTAATACTTTGCTATTTGGAGTTTTAAAACTTTTTAATGTGCAACATTTAAGAGGAGGGTAACATTTCTGGTGGAGGTAGGAGGGACTCATTATTGCAGAATACTTGGGAAAAACTAAGCCATCATTGAGAATTGTTGACTGTGTATCATACTGTAAATTCTACGGAAACAGTAGAAATAAAGAGCTGGTTTTATTCTTTTAAGAATGTCTTGGTATTGTTCTATGCATCTTTCTTCGAAAAATTGAATGTGGGAACCAAATGTGGTCGGAAAGCCAGCATGGCAGGTTGAAAATGCACAGCTTTTACCTCGTCTCACTGACAAAGAAGGCAAAGAAGGCATGGTGACGGGCTTCACTGTCCCGTCGCCGCAGCCGAGCCCATGACGGGCTGGCCGGTGCCGCTTTCTGTCCCATGAGTCCCTGAGGGGCTATAAGCTTGGCCTTGGTGCTCATGGGTCTGGGGCATGGTTCCTCGGGGCCGGCTGCAGTCGAGGGTGACCGAGCAGGGGACTCTCCCCCCAGGGCAGTGACAACTGCTGACCACAGGTTTCCTCCTCTGCTGCCACAGCCGAGCAGTGATTAAGGCAAATTAGCCCCTGACTCGGTGACCTTTCAGCGCTCACCGCTGCCGCGCTTTGCGTCACGCCAGTGTTGGTGAGTATTAGCCTCTCAGGTCCTTTCTCCACCTCAGCGACTTTCACAGGTGACAGGCAGGCTGTTAGTCTGAGTGGCATTCAGCTCCCATCCTTTGTCCCGTCGTGAATGTGTCTGTATGGTAGCGTCTCCCGAGAAACCCGATAACCGGCTCGGCACGGAGGCTGTCACAGGGAGATGTCCAGAGTAGCCCTCGGGGCCGGGAGGCGGGGACGTACAGCCGGCTCCGCGGCCGTGTGGCTCACGCGCAGGCGCTACAGGGCTCACTTGTCGGCCCGCGGCCTCCACGGCGCCGCGCCCACCCTGCCAGCGCCAGGTCGCCGAACGGCGGACGGTCTGGCAGAAAGTACTCCACACAACGTTTTACATTTGCAGTGATTTAAATTTATTTTTATTTCCAGACTCTCCTGCCTCCACCCTTAAATTGAAATTCCTCTTCTAGAAATGTTTGATCAGTCTTCATTTTCCCTAAATAAACAGTAGTCGAGTGTACTGCAGGTAGTTTAATTTTGATATTACATGTACTTTAGAGAAAAGTGGGAAAAGTGTGTCCTTTTTTTCTCCCTTGTCACCAGAAGTATGAACTAAATTGCTCACAGTTGGATCCTCACAGAGCAGAGATGGGGGACGGGGACTTTGGGAAGAGGAGGACCCAGGGGCCATGGCAGAGCGGACGCTTCGTTTGCCACCTGCAGTTGGGCCCCGTGGCAGAGCTGCCGCTTCTCCGACACAAGTGCCCAGCAGAGCATCTGCGCCGGGCGTGTTTGCGGAACCAAACAGAGCTTAAAACAACAGGTAGACCGGGTGACTCGACAGGCCAAGTGCTCAGTCAGTTAGACAAGAATAAAGTCAGCCGGCACCGCAGAGAACACACTGCAGTTTAAAGCCGCCGGCCCGCTGGGGCCACCAAGCGGCAGAGCAGTCTCAGCGCCCGGACTCCTGTCAGGACGTGCGTGGAAGGCTGCGGGCTGTGGATCCCCTCCGCACCCAGGCTCCAAGCACCTGTAAAGGCCGGGGACAGTGGCCCCCTGGAGATCTCCTCACAGAAATGGGTTGCAGTGGGTCATGACACTCCGGGGGACCCGGAGCAGCCGGCAGGGTCCCTAGTTTGTCATTTCCAGTCCTCGCACCTTCTGTACTTAGGAGAGTTCCACAAACTTGTGTTTTGTCTGCCACAGGGGATGCCGGCACACCCGGAGCCACGGCCCCTGTCATTGTGATCCCCCCGGGCAACCGCAGCGTGGTGGCTGGGGCCAACGAGGTCACCTTGGAGTGCATAGCGAATGCCAGGTACACAGCTGGTCTACACACGGGGACACGGGTCCACAGTGACAGCGAGGAGACTCCCCTGCGGGGCTGTGAGCTCCCAGCAATGGCAGCTCGTTGGTCCAGCTGGGCCGTGAGCCCAGCCCCTGTGGGGGCGGGACCACGACCCCCCTGCCTCTGTACTGGTCCTCACGTTCCCTGAGCATGTGTCTCACTTCCGCTGCGCTCGTGCAGGGGCCTCCTCTGAGGGTCTGGCTGGGAGGGGCGAGCCACCCTCCTCTCTAGTCCCCGGTGGTCTCCCTCCGGAGCGGAGATCCCTTGATGACACCTCCCGCGTGGCCGTGGCCCTGGTAACATTTATTTTACACCGTTTTCCTGAGCAAATGGAATCACTAGCGCTCACGGGCCGTGGCTGCTGCAATTAGCTGCCCTTGCTCAGCAGCCCTTAGCAGGATGTGTCGTGACAGAAACGTGAGGGAGCAAAGGTGTGTCTGGATCGGTTTCAGGTGTCCGTTGTTCACCCACATGGTAGAGCGAGCTCTGCCGAGCTCGTGCCAAAGGCCTGAAGCCGTATCGCTGCCCTCAGCCCGACTCACAGTTCTTGTCACCGACACCCCCGCCTTCTTCCTCCTAGGCCGCTGGGGGACCTGCGTGTGAGCTGGAAGCGGAATGGGGTGGCCGTCACCAGCGGGCTCCGCAGCTTCGGGAGGCACCTCACCATCAGCAGCCCGACGTCCTCGGACTCCGGGGAGTACGTCTGCGAGGCGGCGCTGGCCGGGAGCCCGTCTGCGCCGGCGAGAGCACAAGCCTTCCTCTCCGTCATAGGTAATGCTCAATGGCCCCATGACACTTGCTGCACACGGCACAGTCACACCTACCTCTCCCCGGCTTCGTTTTCACCCCGCACCTGGGCGGGCAGTCGACTTTATTTCCAAAATGTGCCCTAGTTTTCTTTTCCGGCAATGTAGCTAAACCCAGAGTCGGTGTTCTGAAGGCTTCCCGTGGCCAGGCTTGGGAACGGGAGTGGGGAGGGCCCTGTCGTGCCGACCGCCCCAGGCTGCCCTCACTGCCACCAGTTCTCCTGTCACTCTTGTTTGGCTGTTATGATCAGTGTTCAGAGATTCTATCTAGTACTGTTATTTTTGACCCAGAGAGTTAGAAAGTGTTCAGTGTTACCTTTTGTTAAATTAAAAAGTGAGAACAGAGTTGCTTCCTAGACCATGAGCCAGGTGTTGCTTCCGAGCCAGGTGAGCGAGGGGGGAAGGTGGGCGCCGAGTCGCTCTAAGCGCTGGGAGATCCGGGGTGAGGACTCCGAGGGGGCCTCCGTTTATCTTCACATTGCAGCCCGCTTGCATGAAACTGAGGCAGGGCCTTCACTCCTCCCCTCGACCCCACTCCTGTAATGACCTTGCTCCGCAGTGGCTGTGACCAGTGCCGCAGTGACCTGTCCTGCACAGAGTGGTGGCCTCCGCCGAGGCAGGTGCCTTCAAGGCCGACACCGCCGAGGAGGGGAATCCCGATCACCTTCCTCCCCTGCGGAAGGAGGGAGGGGAGACCAGGAAAGGTCAAATGTGCGGAAAGCCCTTCAGAGAGCAGTGGCTCCTCACCTAATCCATACTGCAGTTTGCCGCTTTCAAACCAAGACAAGATAAAAGCTTGTATTTTTCATACAAACTTGGCAAGAGTATCAAGAAATACTGCATAAAAGGCAGCTGGCCTTGAGGATGTCACTTCCTTTTAATCACGAGGAAGTGGCTCTGTGGGCAGAACACGACCGCTCAACACCTGCGCGGCACACCCAGCAACCCCTCTGAGTGGAGCGTGGGGCCCGAGAAAGCAGGTGCGGGGCGGCGAACCGCTGTGGCTCCTCACGGGGGCCCCAAGCTCACCCCCCTGCCACCGTTCTCATCCCTGTTTGGCTGCACATGGGAACACAACACCCCCTCCCGTGGGAATCGGTGCATCAGGTCGGTGCGTAGCAGGGTGAACATAGCACGTTGTAGATTGAACCGGAATTAAAATTTGTGGCATGTAAATCTCTAGTAGACAGGAGTATGTTACATAAAACATCATAAGGCAATTTAAACAAGAGGAGAAATTTATCTCCTTGTAAACTACAATGTTTGTTTCCATCATAATCCCTTTTAAAAATATTTAAATCCGTTACATGAACGTGGTCACGTATTTGCATCTGAACCCCAGAGCGGACTGCCCGCCTTCTCCAGGGCCCCCACGGCTCTGCGTCTGGCCTTTCAAGGCACAGGAGCGCCCTTCGCTTCTTTCTGATGTCGATCTTCATCCCTTTTTATTCCTAAGAATTCGCTGTGACAGGTGGGATTTTGTGGTTGAGTCGTCCCGGAAAAGCCCTGAGGGGCCTGTCAGTTGAGAGAGACTTGGGAGATTGTCACCCCAAGCCTGGCAATCAGGGAGGGGGGTCCTCAGGAAACATCACCAGCTTCCCCGGCTGCCACCGTGGGGCCCTGGGAAGAGCTCTCGTATGAACACGAGATGGAAGAAAACAAGAGGCAAATTGGCTTCCAATCCCTCCTGTCTCACACTAATGAGACCGGACAGACGTGCGCGCCGTTTGCTCGGCCAGCCGCCTTCCCTGCTTGTACTGCTTAATTTCCGCCGTGCGGACAGGGCGCCGGGGTCTGACTGCAGGCCCCCCCTCACAGGCAGCACCAGCTGCGGAGCTTCACCAGCAAGGCCCCCCACCGGCCCTCCATGTCTGCTTTCCCCGCTGCACCTTCTGTGGTGACCTCCCGCTTACCCCTCACACCCTCACACAGTGAGGCAGATGCCACGGGGCCCTGCCCCCCATGAGGAGCCCGGTGTCACAAGCCAGGGGTGCAGGTGGCCTTTAGAACCCGAGAATGCTCCTGGCTGATCGGCCGAAGGGACACAGGGACCTCACTCCCACGACTGCACAACCAGGGTTCGGCAACTCCCTCACCGAGCCAAGAAGTGGAGTCTCCCCAGAGTCTCCAGGGAAGACCCAGCCCGGTACAGCCTTGACTGTGGCCTTGGGAAACCTAGACCAGAGAGACTGGCTCAGCCCACCCAGGCTGGGAGCCAGCACCCCTGCATCCCCGGGTGTGCCTGCCACGTGCCCCTTTGGTACCAACGACCCAGATTTGTGTGGCTGGCCCATACATCACCGCCCCCCAACATGGGGGTCTTTTTCAGAGAGGAGTGATGTCTTAGTCTTCTCTGTATTTTTAGCATCCAGCATGATTTCAGAGGCAGCACTTAAAAACTGGGAGAAGAGATTAAGGATGTTACCGAAGATCAAAAATGTTTCCACTTTTTTAGGGGAGGAAATGCATCTTACCCACGTTTGCAAATCCCACCCCCTCATCCTCCTTCCGTGACGTGAACACACTGTGCTCTCGATACGTGATGGGTCGGGGAGCAGAGAAGACAGGGAGGAAGGGAGCCTGGAGGGTCACGAGGCGCCGGGAGCAGCACGTCCCAGGCCCCCTCGAGGCCGGATCCCGGCCCCGCCTCAGGTCCCGAGAGCGGGCCTGCCAGCCTCCGTTCAGGAGCAAGTCACCCATCATCACGTGGTGCTGGCCTCACACAGTTTACGTTTTTACTCTAGAAACAGCTCTGCTCGCTGAGCCGCCTTCCGTCATCAACTCCCATACAGGCAAGTTCTGTAGTTGTGATAGGATACCCATCATTCAGTTGGGTGCGTCCAGTGCAGGTCACATGTGCAAACCATAAAAAAGACACCTTAAATTTTCCTTCACCAGTGTGAATGAGTTAGAAGGCAGGTCTTCTCTGCGAACCCCCGGAGTCATGGGGGGCCCTGCTCCTGAGTGTTCCTGGAGAGCCTGCCCCTGCCGCTGACCAGGACAGCCTCCCCGCACCTGCCACATGGCGGTCAGCGCCCATTCTGCTGAACTGTAACTTCCTCATGCAGGACTCTTTTCCACCCGCGAAGCCTCGGTGCTGGGACCACGGCTGCTGCGTCACGCCACAGACCCCGTGTGCATGTCCGGCCCCAGAGCTGCACACCTGCTCAGCCGGGCCAGCCTCGTCGCTGTGTGAGGATGGGCTCTCCCTGCCACCTAGAGATTTCACGGGCATCCCTGAGTCAGAAAGAGCACCAGGGCGTCAACCGCCAGGCCTGGCAGCAGCGGCGGTCAGTGCCCTGGGAGCTGTCAGCCCTGCGGACAGCGGCCATTCACAGGGCGGGTTTGCACCAGCTTGTCTTGAACAAATCCTAAGGGCATCACGCCGAGTGAGGACAGCCAGCTCCCCAGGCCATGCAGGGCATGGTCCCCCTGCTGTGACCTTCAGGACATGACAGGATGACGGAGAGGGAGCCACCGCACAGTGACCGCAGATTCAGGACGCGTGGGGGGAGCCACCCAGACCTACACGGGCGATGACATTGTACAGAGCTCAGTGCGCACGGGCCCACGAGCACAAGCAAACGGGAAGTGTGAGGGTGGCGCGTTGCCCGTCTTAACTTCACTGTCAGCTGGGGTTTCGTACCGCAGTTCGCAAGCTGTCACCACGGAAGGAGACCGAGCGAAGGATACGTGGCACCCTTCTGTGCCGTTTCCCACAGCTGCACTGGACTACGCACTAACTCAGACTAAACTGCTTCACTTAGAAAAGGAAGACATGGATCACAGGCAAATGTTGGTGTTTGAAGTGAACGTGTTCTTGCTGCACTCATCCGTGTGTTCGCACTGTGCATTCCGTGGTGGCTGGGTGTGGCCCGCACGCAGGCCGTGCAGGGCGCGGCGCATGGGGCAGACTGGGAATCCCGTTGCTGACGCATCCCCGACGGAGAAGACAGGGCTGGGTGTGAGTGCACGGGCGCGCAGCAAAGACCAGCTCGAAAGAGACGGCGGTCAGCCTGGCAGCTTTGCTTTAGGCCCGCTCCCTACTCACAGCACGGCCTCTGCCCCCGCCCGCCCAGCACACGTGCCGCCGCAGGTTGCTTCTGGCCCCCGTGGCTGCAACACTGATACCCAGCTTTGCCTCCACCGAGGAACCTCCGGCCTTTTCTCCTTCATTTCTTCGACAGGCAAAGTTTTCGTTCCTCCTTTTCCTTGTTTAGACTCCACCTGTTTTAAGGATACAGTTGATGTAGGGGGCTCGTGGGCTGCAGTATCCACAGGCTACGCCGTCACAGTGGCCATGAGCCCCTCTGGCAGACGGTGCCCAGAAATTAATTATCACACAGAAAGCGAGTGCGAGAGCCTTTTGTTATCGTGATAATGAAATCACTGCCACCTTAACACTCCCCGAGCTTGGCCGTGCCACTGTTGGATTTCTGCTGAATAAACTGAGAACAAATATTGCAATTTATTCTCCAAGGAAATTCATTGTTTCATACAACTGCTATTTTGGGGGGTTGAACAGGCGGGCAGAGCACCCAGAGACATGCCAGTGGTTAGGGTTTGCCGCTGGAGACGGGCGAGAGGCCCTTTCTCCTTTGCTCTTAGCTGTTATTTTGTGTCCCACTGAAGTATCAGATCTGTGTTTTAGAGAAGGACTGCTAAGACTTTTAAAAATATGTTAATAGGCTGGGCTGCCCGCGGTGCAGGCCAGAGCCCGGCTTTGGCGCATTGACGTGCCTCGTGAGCTGGCGTTTAGTTTAGGTACTGGAGCAAATGAGCCTATAAAATATTGTGCTGTAAATACCAACTTTTATGAATCTCTTGGGACAGTCCTTCTAAAATCTGAATGAAGATATTCCATGCTTTAAACCCATAAACTGGAAAGCCGCCGTCACCCTGAGCAGGAATTGCCTTCCTGAACCCTGAGGGTATAAATCACCTCTGGCCTCTGCTCACTGAGCTCTGAGTTTGCGCACAAGCGGGTAGCAGACAAAGTTTTCAAAAATAGTGTTTGAAAGGAGTCCAGCCTCTTTCAGGCTAGGGGGCCTCCAGAAACACCCCACTTTGCTCAGGGCTCTTTGGTGTTTTCTCGTTTAAAGAGCCACCGTATTTCACTGCGGAGCCCGAGAGCCGGATTTCGGTGGGAGTGGAAGAGTCCGTGGACATGGCGTGCAGAGCCATGGGTGAGTGTGGGGGCTGCTGGGCGGCGGCCGGGTGGGAGGGGCACAGGGGCCTTTTCTGGGCGGAGTCACCATTGGTAGATGGACTCCATGAGTCCACCGGTTAGAAACAGGGACTGTGGGGCAGAGTGGGACTCAGTCGCTCTGCAGGTGACCTCGGGAGGGTGTCCAGCCTCGCTTCCTCAGCTGCCAAGCAGGGATAACAGCGTTCGCCCAAGAGACCCCCCTCATCGTCTTGTCCTCTTACTCCCTCTCTGATCCTCGAGAGCGTGGCCCCCAAGACTTAGGGCCAGAAGTTTATTCTCATCCACGAGGTGATTAGGACCTGCAGGCACATCTGCTCTGTAGACAGAGAGGTGGTTTCAAATTCTTCAAACAGGCACCTGGCCAGTGGCTCAGCTGGTTGGAGCATCGTCCCATGCACCAAAGGAGGGGGATTCGATCCCCAGTCAGGGCACGCATGGGAGGCAGCTGATCAGTGTTTCCCACTCACATCAATGTTTCTCTCTTTCTCTCCCCCCGACCCCCACTTCCCCTCTCTCTAAAATCAATATAACATATCCTCGGATGAGGATTTAAAAAAAAAAAGTTAAATTCTTTGGACAGGAAATCTTTCTGTTTTCTGCCTTTTTAGCTTTGGGCCACTTCACCTGTGTCACTCAGACAACCCCAGCCCGTCCCTGGAGCCATGGCTCCTAGCTCTACCCTGTCCCCACTTCGCATCCAGCAGCACCAGCCATCACCCTGAACCCTCTGCAGAGATAGGCTCTCTCAGGCACCCGCATGCGCGAAGGCCGGGGCCATGCTGGGAGGGCGCAGGGAAATGACAAGGGCCTCTTTTATGTTGGTATCTGTCCATCTTAAGAGCGCGTATTTTCTTATAAGAACTCAGAGGTAAGGGTTCCTTTGTAAATCTTCAGACTGGCTCCATGAGAGGTTA
Source organism: Mormoops blainvillei (assembly GCA_004026545.1). Classification (NCBI taxonomy): domain Eukaryota; kingdom Metazoa; phylum Chordata; class Mammalia; order Chiroptera; family Mormoopidae; genus Mormoops; species Mormoops blainvillei. The sequence continues at coordinate 74,633 of PVJD01001091.1, read as the reverse complement.
TCATCTGCCCAGCACATTCAAAAACAATGCCTGAGAAAGCGGGGTCCCCAGTACACTCAAGGCCCCGGGAGCCCGGGGCCGGGGCGGGGTGGGGGGGAGGGCAGCGAGATGCTTCCTGTAAAAGCTTCCCCAGTTGTCATTAAGCACTGGGTGGTACCCCACCGAGGGTCACATGGAGACAGGATCCAAACCCAAGTCCATCAGCCGCCAAAGCGCCTGCTTCAGTCAGAGCACTGGCTTCCACCTGCGAGGCGAGGCCCCGGGACACAGAACTCATGCTGCCGGTGCCCGCAGGCGCCCGCGAGCCGTCTCATCTCTGAGAGCAGCGGACGAGCCACTCTGAACAGCACCAACGGCGACTGGGTCAGCGTGCGACACGCGTCCCTCCCCTGTCCGCTGTGCTTTGTGCAGCAACCGTGCGTGCTCCGCCTGCTCCAAAGGCCGTGTCCTGAGCAGCTCTGGCTCTCGGCCCTGCTCGCCCTGGAGGCCACCAGTCTCAGCTCTGTTCTTTCCTGTCCCTCTCTGTTCCCGCTCCCTCCGACAGCCAGGGGAGGGGGCGGGGGTGGGGGAGGAGGGACACAATCCTAAATGGAAATGTTTTCACTGCTGCTGTCGGTCGCACTCCCCCTTCCCCTTCTTGTGTGAGCGCCAGCTTTTTAAGGCCGGCAGCTCTGTAAGCGAAGCCATCCAGCAGTGCTGCAGGGCGAGCATCTGCTGATGACATGAAATTGCCCCAAAAGAGGAACGCTCCTTGTTCTCCCTACACTGGCAGTCATTTCTCAATAAAGGGCCATCTTAAGATTCCCCCGCAACAGCAGACCGCTCTTCTTTCGCAATTTCCGCGGGCGAGCTGCTCGTTCGCCGCAGACTCGCGAACGCTGGACAGGTCTTCCCCGCGGCATTGCCCTCACACGATCTACGGCTTTCCACTCACTTTGACCACGAAGCTATGGCAGCACGCGAAGTGGCTGTTCTTCGTGAGAGCTGCATCATGGGATTGCTGTTAGGAGATTTTACATGAATTGGTTATGCTTTTACCTTGAAAAGAATTTTTTTTAATTTCCTGACTTAATGAAAAGTGACAGGAAACGTAATTAAGGCAGAGAACAGAATCCGAGAATACATTATCTTGAAATATTCCACAACATTAACTTTATTTATTAAAAGAAGGCATCTTACACCTACATAGCATCTTAAATCAAGAGATTTTGATGTGCTCTCCACCATGCATCATGTAAAGACATTTTCTTTAAGTTAGCTTTCTACCTAAGGAAACCGAGGTACGGACCCGTCTGAGACGCAGAGATTAGCCTCGCTCCGTCTGCACTTTCCCGGGGGCCCCCAGCCAGCGCTGTGGCTCCCAGAGTTCAGGACTGTGGGCAGCCCCTCCAGGGTATCAGTTTGCCCTTCGTGGCGGCTTCGGAAAGAGCCAGGACAGAGTCCCACGGAAGTGGTCTCCCCCTGTTGCTGGTCACCTAAGCCACCCGGGAAAGCTCCCCAGAGGAGGAGCCCGGCGTTTCCCCGGTCAGGGCTTGCTCGGTGCGGCAAGGCCGCTGGGCCATAGCGGGCGCCTGCGTGCTCGCCTGGGCTGCGGTCCTGGCCACAGCCACGGCCACGTGGGCAGAACAGCTCAGGCCGTCCTGCCCTTGGGCTGAGGATGGTCCCGGCCTCTCCAGCCCAGGCTGTGGCCCTGGAAGCTTGTCCTTGTTCCCCTGCATGTGCCCTTCCGCAGGCCAGGCTGGCTGGCGCCGGGCGCAGCTCCCGGGCGACTGGGGTGTCATGAGGATGAGGAAGGGGCACCCAGGAGTGGTAGCGATGCCTTTGGCCTCAGCCCAACCCTCCCGTTCTCTTGGTAAAAGTCTTGGCCGCTCTCTCGGCCCCATTCATTCTTGGGGTTCGAGGAGAGAGCCATCCCGCAGCCCCTGCTTGGCCTCCACTGTACATGCGTTTGTCTCAGGGGCCAGGCCACTCTTCCCACGTCCACGAGTCAATGCCCCTGGGTCTCCTTGACCTCTAACCAAACTCGTCCCGTGTGCTGGTTGCAGAACCTGGAAAATCGCCCCTGCGCCACAGGAGACTCCACTCAGATCAGGGACGCCCACCTCCTTAGGGAGGCTGTCCAAGAGGTGGCGCTCACCGTGACTGTTGTTAGTTGTCACAGCAAAAGGGGACACTGCCCACATGGCACTCTGTGTGCTGGGCACTCAGGGTCTTATACAGACCGCCCTGATGCCTCTTCACGACAACCTCTCAAGGTTGCGAGGGTTCTCTCCTTTCCAAACGTGATGGCGCAGACCTGGGAGCTAGCTCCTCCTGTCCCCCCCCCCGCCCCCCGGCAACCGTCCCCGAGCCCGAGCTGCAGAATCAGGCCCTGAGAGCAGCGGGGACCTGCGTCCCCACCCCGTCTGCCTGGAAGTCCACCCCAGCAGACTCGCTCTGCCCACAGAGCATGAGGCTGTGCAGACACAGGGCCACCCAGAAGGGCGGCGCCGGGGCTGGGCATCGCTCTCGGCCCTTCACTTCGTGTCAGATGAGAAAAGCGGCACCTGCAACGCCCGTTGAAATTCTGCCATTCAGCCCTCAGGGAAGGGGTCCCTGACATGCGAGTGCTGACGCCCGGGCATCCCCGCTCCCCCACAGGGGTCCCGTTGCCCACGTTGCAGTGGTACAAGGACGCTGTGCGCATCAACCCGCTGCAGCACCCCCGGTACAGAGCGCTCCCGGGCGGGGGCCTGCGCGTCCAGAGGCTGCGTCCCGACGACTCCGGCGTCTTCCAGTGCTTTGCCAGCAATGAAGGAGGCGAGGTCCAGACCGCCACCTACCTGGATGTCACCAGTGAGTACCATCCCTCAGAGAGGCCGGAACTGCCTGACCTTTGCCTCCTAGGACACACTCGGAAAGAGGTCCTATCCGTTGAGCCCCCTGAGGTAATGGGCAGGGCACGGTGGCCCAAGGTGACCGCCAAGCAGAGCCACACTGCAGTATGCCCAAGCCCCCCGTTAGGTCTGCGGATACCCACGGGGGCGCGTGCCCAGGAGTCCCAGTGGGGACTGCCCTACTCTTGGCAGGTGCCCGAGGTCCCGGCACCCGAGCCTCCTCTGCACCCAGAAGTAGGAAAACCCCATTCTGCTGGGCATTCCTTAAAGAGCTCCTTCCTAATCTTTTCCATTCGATCATTTTTTCATTTTTAAAATATTCATTCTCTATTGTGGTTTTATTGAACAATTATAGTTCTTTTGTGAGTTTCTTTTATTACCCCATTAACAGAAATGTTCGGGTACTCTGAAAAATAAAAGAACGGTAAAGGCTTTCACTTTATCTGCGGGTTCTCTTCCTAACCTCCCACAGCTGTGATATGGCTCGTCTGAGACTAAGTAGACTTCCGTGACCGTGGACTCATACCGTCCACGTCTGCCCTCTTGGGAGAAAAGTGCCCATCTCCTCAGCCATACTTGCTGATAGTGCTTGTCAGTGGAGCTCACGGGGCAGGCGGAATATTTATAGATTCATGCGTACGCTCGAGGGAACGGGGGGTGCTTCCTGAACCTTGCCCAGGGGTCGAGCTTCTCATCCAGCAGTCATTTTACCTTTCAGAACAGGTCCTAGAAAGTGTGAAACTGTCACATTTGGATAATATCTAACACTCAAAAATCAGCTTTTTAGAGGGTTTTTTTATTTTTGTTTCCTTTTTTAAGTAATGAAAGCAGCTTGTTGGATTTCTCCAAATGTCTTCTCCCTCAGACGTTCACCACAGCAGCTCCACCCGGGCTCCCACGGTGTCCGCTGTGTTGGGAGACAGCGTCTCTCTGTGGCCCTGGGACAGCAACCGGGGAAGGCAGTCATCACCCCTGGGAGGGCTCGCTTTCTGTCACCACAGTTACCCCTGCAATTAGTTCTTTAAAAAGTCCATGTGGACTGTGCACCGGCTGGTGGCAGCTTCTCTGAGGGCCAGCACACTGACCGTGCCCTCTCCTCCCCACCACCTAGATGTCGCGCCGACATTCACTCAGCCTCCAGTGGACACCACAGTCACCGACGGGATGACAGCCACACTGAGGTGTGGGGTGTCCGGGGCCCCCAAGCCCACCATCACGTGGAGGAGAGGTAGGTGGCACGTCCTGTCACAGCGGCTGTCATTCGGAGAGGATTGAAGGGCCAGGTCCCCCCCAGGTTCCAGACACTGGAGGCACTGAGATGAGTGAGACAGGCAAGACACTCGTCACCTTCACGGAGCTTATAGTCTAGTCTTCGCTTAAACAGATTTTTTTTTTAATTGTTTAAATTGAATTGAATGTCACTGTCCTCTGTCTAAACCCATCGCCAGGTGCTGTGGGCCTGAGGTCTCTTTAGTCCTTGGCACTGGGTTGGGAACAGCGCTGCCGGGAAACACAGACACCACGGCATTCTCCCTTAGGAATGTTACAAGTTAAGAGTCAGAGCCTTTCTGTTTTTAAAGATACCTGCTTCTAGCACAGGGTCATCTGTGTCCTCCCCATTGGACACATGGGAGGCCCTTCGTTCCTGCTGTATCCCCTTCCTGTGGAGAGAGGCGTCGTCCCAGCTCTCTCTGCAGTCCCACCGCCACCCTCATGGCAGGCGCACGTCGCTGACCCAGCATCCTGAGCAAAACTGTGCTGACCTGTGTCAGTCTCTGTTAACTGGCCACGCTGGGCGGACTGTACATGGGTGGGACTTCAGAACTGAGGTCGTCTTCATGCTCCCCTCTCAGAGGCATAACCTGTACGCCCAGACCACAGCGGACAGACAGAAAGACCTGGGAAGCCACAGGTTAATGAGAAGGACAGGGCTCTTCTGTTTGATATATATATACATATTTCTTCCCTGATTGAGAATGTAATCATAGCTTATAGAGATTTTTCAAATGCATACAGGTATAAAGAAAACTCAGAGTCAGTCCCCCAAAGATAACAGTCGCAGGCACGAACCCTAATCTGTCGAACTGACTCTCTCCACGCTGGACAAGGAGGACGTCCTTGATTTGTCCTTGTAAAGCACTCCGAAGGCCATGGCTTCGGTCATGTCTGTGCATAAAGTCCCCGCTTCATGCCGGCCTTCCCTTGGCTGTTCTCTGGTCGGGGCTCTAGGCACGACCTTCTCTCGCGCACCATGGCCCTGACAGCCCTGTTTTCTCTGCTGCTCCTCAGGAAACCACACCCTGGCCAGCGGCTCTGTGCGGACTCCGAGGTTCATGCTGCTGGAGTCGGGGGGCCTGCAGGTCGCCCCCGTCTTCATCCAAGACGCTGGCAACTACACCTGCTATGCCGCCAACACGGAGGGAGCCCTGAGCGCGTCGGCCACGCTCACCGTGTGGAGTAAGGACCACAGACCCCATGGGCCATGCCTTCCATATGCCTGCGTCGCCGTGTCCTCTGTGCTCAGGGACGCCACGATGCCCTTGCACCCTCTGATTCAATCAGAGGACAAGAGTTATTACTAATCTGTTGAGTAATTAATTTTTCAGTCTCCAGAGAAGAATTAGAAAGTTTATTCCACAATTTAAAGGGGGCATTTCCAGAGAGATCAAAGATTGACCTTTTCAAGTCCGTAGAGTACGGACTTTGTCCTCAAGTAGCTCGAATAACAAAACTGGCAGGTTGATTAATCTTATAATCATTATGTAAGAAAACCAAGTCAAGAATTAAAATCCTAGAGAAAGTATGTTTTTTCCTATGCTATCACTAGAACACCCTTAACCTCCGAAACGTTAATGCTCCCCAGATGCGAGGAGGAGCTGAGAGACAGGTCTGCGCCGCTAGCTCGTGCTGCCTCTTCCTGTGTCTATAACGTGGGCCCCTGAGGCGCAGAGCGCGTTGGCTTCCGGAACAGAAGGGTCAGCCGGCCCGGGGCCCCTGGCCCGCCCCTGCGGCTTCACCCGCGTGTGGCTCCCTCCTGTGCACTCCAGCCACGTCTGTCTTACTAAAAAGTCGTCGTCCAAAAAGACAAAGACAGTGCTCACTGTCAGATTTTTCTAAATCGTCTGTGCGAGAAGAGGGAATTTTAACTGCCTGAGTGAATGACGGGTCACATGACGGCCCTTAAAGAAAAGCTGACTTGGGCTTTGCTTGTGTCCATGTAGGGTTCCCTGAGACCACTGGGGTCCACTCTGATATGTGACCTTTCTCCAGGGTCAGGTGTTCTGAAACGACCCTGAGTCTTAAGCAGAGCGCCGGTCCCCCAGGGCTGCCAAGTGCTGGAAAGGAGGCTTGGTCTCATTCGGTGGTTGACGCCTTCTGCCACTTCTGACTCATCCCGGTCCCTAAAACTAGCGTATGTCCAAAAGCTGGTGACAAGCTGATGTCTGCATTTCAGCAGGTCACCCACCAGGTGCTTGTGTGGCTCTGCCAAGCTCAGGGTCAGCACGACAGCGGAGCCACGCTGGCCTGCGGGGCACCCACGGCGCGCCTCCCACACACAGGAAGCGGAGGCTCGGCAGTGCTCTCCAGACGCCCACAAGCAAGTGCTCAGGCCGGGCCCGGGGCTCGACCAGCGACCCCCACGCTCCAGGCTGTGTTCGTGGTGCCACAGCAGTGTCCACCTCAGAGGGTGCAGTGTAGGCACCCTCACCACAGGGCTGTCGCCGGGGCCCACACTGCGGCAGCCGTGCCATGTGGGGCAGCTGCTGGCCTGGGCACAGTTGCAGGCCTGTCCTTGACACCAGACTCACTGCTACCCAGCTTGGTGGCCTCCGGCAAACTCCTGTGTCTCTAAGCATCACTACGTTCCTGAAAACCCGGGGTAGCGACAGCACAGCCCCCGCAAGGCCGGTGTGAGGACCGGGTGAAAGAAGCCGCGAGGCCGACGGCAGGGTGCCAGGACGCTGATTATCTTGGGGAAGAATCAAGATGTTTCCCTAAGAGTGCAGAACCTAATAAACATTTGCAGACGACCTTCCTCTGTCGCTGCTCCCCCAGTGTCGAGAGCTTCGGCCATCACGTGCTGCCATGCGGCATCACTGAGGCGGGTGGGAGCTTCTGGTGTCAGGTGACCAACTCATTGCCCCCGAGGGAGGAAACCCTCAGGCAGGCAATTTTGTCTGACCGCAGCTTGTGTGTTTTCAGATCGGACGTCCATCATCCACCCTCCCGAGGACCGCGTGGTGATTAAAGGGACCACGGCCACGCTGCACTGCGGAGCCACGCATGACCCCCGCGTCTCTCTCCGGTCAGCCCCCTCACTTACCATGTTTGGGCTCGTTAATACTCTGTGGGCCTAGGAAGTGGAGTTGAGACCTGAAGGGAGGGTTTCAGGAACTTGCTTTCAGCCGCAGAGCCCTGACTGCGGCACTGCGCGGCCGCGGGCTCTGTCGTCAGTGACACCACCCCGCTCTCTACGCCAGCCTTGCAGGGAGCTGTGTCCTGCGCCATGCCTCAGCGCCACGAGTGCCTCGTGGTTTTCCTGCCGAGGTTAATATGCCGTCTGTAAGACAGACTTGTCAGGGGCTGGTACTTAATGAAAGGAAAATCCGCAGGGATCAGGGGGATTCAGCAGTGTTTGCACGGGGCTGGCCCGTCCCCAAGAGGGCTTCTCCCTGCTCCGGGGGCAGCGATGCCAGAAGTGGAGAGATCTGAGCACAGAGAAAGGCACCCAGGGTTGTCTAATGCGGTTACAGGGCAGTTTGTGGAATGAGGGGGACCGGGCGACTTGGAGAGTCACAAAAGGAGTTGTAACCACCCTCTTTACTGGAGCTCAGGCCAGGAAAGTAACCGTGAAAAATATGACACGGCAGATAAGCGCGTGGCGGCCAGCACAGGCAGCCGTCGGCCGCGAGCTTCTTCCCAAAGGCTCATCGCTTTCAGAGCGGCTTTCATTCTCAGACTCAGACGCAGACCTAAATCCGGAAAGAAGGATCCATCATCTGGTGTTTGCACTGCGGTGCCCCCTGCACTCTGGGCAGAGGGGCAGGGTGGCAGTGGAGGCGTGCGGGGCCGACTGGGGCCGGGGACTGAGCTGTTTCTCACTCCTCTCGGGCAGACGTTTGACAGATCAAGAACTTCCATGCCGGCCCCTGGCCCCTTGGAGGCCCCGGAGCTCAAAACCCACTTTGGTTTAGTCCTGAGGACACTGAATGCAACACAGACAAAAATTAAAGAGCCGGAGGCCCCCGAGGCCCTCAGAGGCTGCCTCAGAGACAGCTGCCGAGCCTGGGGAAGCCCCCGCTCACGCCTCGGTGACCTGTGAGGCCCTCCCAGGGAGGCGCGCAGGGCAAGGCGGGCCTTCTGCTCACAGCTCGCCGCTCCCCTGGGTCTCTGTCCTTTTCCCCTAACTGTCCATGGGATTCAGTAGACACGAGTGGAGCCCCCTCCTGGGCAGGAGTTAGAGGGCTCCTTCCTGGGGCCACCCTTGTCCCAGGGTTTCTCTGGCAGAGGGACACCGGGCCCTGAAGTGACAGTCACAGCTGAAGGCTGCACTGAAAGTGAGCCATCTCCTCCTTTCCTTCTGTGGAGTCGGCCCTGCTCAGCCTCAGAGATTTGGGACGAGCAGCGGGTGAATGCCTGTCCCTGTGTGAGGAGCCAGCTCCTCTGTCTGTGCGCCTGGCTGGGCGCAGGGACCCTGCCTGATGACGCACAAAGGCTGCGCAATCGGCTCTGTGATTGAGAAGAAAAACATGCTCAGGCTGTCACAGATACGACGGGGTGAGGAAGAGACGCGATGTTGGGGACCGTCTGCCGGTGTGAGCTCCTCTCCCCACCCCCCAGAAATTGGGGGATTTCCCTCTGGGGATTTTTAGAACAGTCATTGCCTCCTCTCAAGGCAAGACTCTTATCCTTGGGGACATTCCTGGGCAGCAATGTGAGGAACGGTGTCCATACGTGACAGGAGTGACCGTGACTCTAGACTTCCCATCTCTAAACCCGAAGGCCGCTCGCCGGTCCCAGGGACCCCCCTGTGCTGTGTGAACATCACCCTCTGTTTCTGTACCATGAGCAAGATACCTGGTTGCATTCTTTCGTCCTTTCTTGTTTTATGCGTATCACTCCCATACAATGAAACGCACCCTTTCACGCGCAGGAAGCGGCTTCTGGCACGGCCACAGGGCTGCTGGCTGCCGGCTTTGTAACAGACCGGGAAGCATCAGTGCAAGGTCCTCATTCAAGACCTCCTCTAACGCGAGGCTCTCTGCTTGGCTGCAGCTACGTCTGGAAGAAGGACAACGTGGTCATCGTCCCATCCAGCAGCTCCAGAGTCGTGGTGGAGAAGGATGGGTCCCTCCTCATCAGCCAGACGTGGTCCGGCGACATCGGAGACTACACGTGTGCCGTCGTCTCCGAAGGGGGCAGTGACTCCAGGGCGGCCCGCCTGGAAGTGATGTGAGTCCGCACCGCTTCCCCGAGCCACACCCCGCCCCCGATTGCCCGCGTCATCGGGGCTGCACTTCCCTCTCCCAGGGTCTGGCACCTCCCACATGGGACGCCTGCATTGGCTCCCAGCAGCCGGACGTCCTTGCCTTAGGCCTCACGGGCACATATTCGCAGGCAACCCCGGCTTTTCAGGTGGTTCAGTGACTGGCTTTCATGCTCCCCCTATCACTGCCCCACGTGGGAGGGGCTCCGCTTACCTTGCCGCCCGGGAGCAGCAGCAGACCCGCTTTTTCATTTAATGCCCGTCAGGACTTTTGATAGGTAAGAAAGGGCGGGGTCACCACCAAGGCGAGGCCAGACCGCGCGTTGGAGCTCAGGCAGCTGCCTCTCCACAGGCAAACACACACTTCCCACGAAGTCTTAGGAATCCTGAAAATACGGTCAGCTGCACGTGACTTCTAATCTGGGCCTTCATGGCGGTCCCCAGGGCCCAGGGTGGGAACCAGCCATCTCCGTCTCGCTTCTCTTTTGCATAATTCCCTCTGTTCATGGGCAGGAAGCGAAAACTCCTGCTGAAAATTTTATTTATTTGCTTTTTAAAAATGCTGTCCTCCCAGATGTTCCCCGAGTACATACGTACAAAGTGAAACCTGCAAATGAAGCAGACAGGGTGCGTTGGGGCAGCAGCAACGTCCCTGCCAACGTGAACATGCCGGACCCCAGAAAAGGCAATTTTGAGAGGTTTTTGTTACTGGATTCTGCTCACCTGCACCCAGGAAGGATTCTATAGTCCAAAGCCATTCCCTAAAAATAGACTCTGAACACTGCGAGTACAGGGCTCCTCCTCATTTGTCTTTGAATCCCCAGACCCAGCCGAGGGGATTAAAAATGAAAGGCAGCCTTGCAAGTGCTGAGCACGCAGCCCTGCATGCGCGCCCTAGACACCCCGGTGGACGGGGGAGCAAGCTGCAGCCCTGCCGCCCCTCCGCCTCCCGGGTGGCCTCTCTCCAGGACAACCCACCCGTGTGCTCCGTGGAGGTTACTCACTTGCTGGGAGCAAAGACCGCCCAAGTCAGCCACAAAGCATCAGGGACCCGCAACCCCAGAGGCTCAGCTGGGCTCCCAGCGCTGCAGCCACAGGCTGTGTGCAGATGGCCCCCTGCTTTGTAAGTGAGGGTGGAAGTGCAGGGGCTCTCCACCCCGCTTTTGCCCTTGGGCCCACCAACTCAAGCTCTTTCTGTCCCACTGCACTCCCACGCAGGACACCCCCGTGGCCTGTGGCCTCCGTGGCCTGACTTGTGTCTCCAACCATGGCCAACCAAAAGACCCATGCCCCCCGTTCTCTAGGACCCTCTGGTGGGACACCAGGTGCCTCCACGGTGCTCCCCCGGATCATGCCGGGAGGGCGCTCCCTCCCTGTTGAACTGAAAGCACGTGGGGGTACGGCCGGCGTTCGGCGTGCCCGACAGGTTGGGTGCACTGTAGGCGCTCAGCAAACACACGTCGGTCGGTTGAACGCACCAATGAATGACTCTGTGTGTGTTACAGCCCCAGGCCACTGCCTCCTGACCTCGCTCCTGTCCTTCGTCCCCTTTGATGCTCACGCCTGGGGCTTTTCCCCACGAACAAACCCTGTGTCTCCCCTTCTCCCACCCGAGGCTCATGCTGGAGATTTTTTTTCTTTTAATTTTGATAGTATTGGAATCCAGGCTGGTGACTGCACGTAATCCACTGTGCCGTTCACGTTTTTAAAACCACCTTTGAGAACTCATACATCATCCATCACGGGCACCAAACAAACGCGCACGTTTCATAAGGACCGTGTCAGCAGAAGCTAAATCGCATACCTTCTAATATAGTGCGTTCTTCCCGTTCTGCATGGTTTTTATGTTCTGCTGATTTACATACCTTCCCTACTATCTACTTATTTGATTTCCTCTAAGTAAAACACATTTTTCAGCAAATGTTGCTGTGCCTCTAAAATAATAGGCTTCTCATAATGGTAAAACACCTCATCTCCAAATATAGAAATATTTGCCCATTTGTGACTCAGACCAATTTAGGGACAACTGGTTACAGAACTGATTTGGAAGACAGTCGCACCTTGTGCGTTGCTGTTGGCGTAGTGATCACTCCTCTCTCCCAAATCGGAATGAATGGGCGAAGCCGCAGGTTCCGGCGCGGAGCGTCTGCAGACCCACGTCGGTCCTAACTCCTCAGCATCAGCGATGACAGCCGTAATGACGGCTGTCATAACTCCTGATTGCAGGCTGTCGTGTGCTTCACAGAGAACTTTCAAATTGTGCTCTGTAGCGTTGCCGTGATTTACTCAGATGACAACAAAAAATGAAAAAAGAAAAAAATCTCATATTGCAGAAGTGACTGAGAGGTACTTACCACCAAACAGTGTCCTTCAAAAGAGCCTGAGAGCTGCCTCCCCTGCCTCCCCACTTAAGTTAAAAGCTGCTTCGTTAAATAGAGAAACTGAGAGCATTCAAAGTGGCTTTCAAAGCGGCCGGCCACAGGGCTCGTGCGCACGTTTGCTACTCGTGTGCAGCCTTTTGCACCCTCTTCTCCTGGCCAGGGTCCCCTCACACCCAGCACAGTGGTGCCCGCCACCCATGGCCCAGCCGGACTAGGACCGGCACCCTGACCCTTCACCGACGGCATGACCGTCAGCAGGTCCCCTCACATCTCAGTCTCGGTTTTCTTGTCTGTAAACTGGGCACGTTGTCCTGCACCTTAAAGTACGGTGAGGTCCGAATGAACCAGTGTTTGTGAAGTGCTGGCCTGGAAACCGGCTTAGGGCAGACACACAGTCGGTCACAGCTCTCCTTGCTCCTCACCGTCTCACAAAAACGTCCTCCTACTTTCCTCACCAGCACCTTCTTCCCCCACCCCTGGGGGCCAGGACGTCTCCCTCTCTCTCACCCCACCTGCTTCCTACCGGATTCTGTGGCCCTGCGACACAGCGGGGACAGGGTTTGCAGGGCTGGTGACACAGAGGAGGGCTAATTCAGGACGGCCTCCCTCCATCCCCACCCCAAGAGGAGGGGCTTCTGCAACCCCACAGGGTCCTGCAATGCATCCCGTCAGCAAACAACACACAGGCTGAAGCGACTGGTCCTTGGCTGTGTGTGCCGTGTCTCTCCTGCAAGGTCGGTGCCTCACAGGAAAGGACCATCTGGGTGGCTCCATACCCGCAGGACCGTGCTGAGCACGCCGGGGGCCAGGCTCCTGACCCTTTATGGAGCCAGTAACTTCATCGTCCAAACACCCACTAGTGCCACACCTTTCCGCCTGTGAGCCAGGTGCAGGGCAAACCCGACTTAGGGCCCACGTGAGGGTTCGGCCTGGGAGGCAGCAGGAGGGCTCTCACAGTAAAACTGCTGGTGACAAGCCACAATGGGGAGTGTCTTGTACCGTGTCTTGAGAATCATCAGACCCCCGTTGTTGTTGTCCTGGGGGGAAGTGGAGGAAGATGGGTCTTGCCGAGAGCACATTCATGCATTTTTAAAGGGGCAGCACCTTTAGAGAGAAACCCCTGTCTGGGCCCATCTGCTACAGCTGCCCCGCAGCCACCTGTGCCGCCGGCTTTCTCCCGGGCCTTTTGCACAGCCATTCCTCCCAGAAACTCGCTACTTGGCCTCCTTCCCACCCGGCTGGTTTGTCGTGGCTGATTTCGGATGTGGCTGTAGCGTGCTGGGCTTGACAGGGGCCGCCGCCCCCCACCGCACCCCCACCAACTTCTCCGTAAATTACAAAGTGACTCAGCACCGGGCTTCACGTGCATTGTTCCCTCTGCTCTCTGTCATTTGTCACCCTGTCTGCATGTCGCCGCCTGAGTCACTCCGCTGATCATTTATCTCCTTTCAGAGCTGGCAGAGCAATGCCAAGATGCAATCTATTTCTATTAGATAAGATTCTCCGAAACGGATTCAGAATATATTAAAGCTGCGTTTATCGGTTATTGATGGGTTAGTCAAGTATTTCACAAAGCTTAATTTTCCAGATAACCAAAACTTATCACTTAAAGAAATAGTTCGTTTCCAATGTATATTAAAAAGTCCTTTGCATTGAGAAACAGGTAAAACTGAACACGAGAGGTAGTACTGGGGCGGGGGGGGCAAGGTTCATAGTGTATAGAAGCTGGAACTGGGGAAAGATCTGAGTTCCCTCTGACTCTGAGGCCTGGGATGTGGGTGACAGTGACATCAACATCAGGACACTGTCCTGGGCAGGACTCTGGGCAGCAGTGAACACGGGCACGTCACTTCTGGACGTGTTACTGACACGGTGCCCTCAGCCATCCTGGGTGGTGCCTCCCACCCTCTACACCAACCGTCCCAGGGTGCCTTTGAAGCGGCTCGGTCTTCTTTTCCCAATCTTCTTTCGAAATCTTTTTTTTGGTCCGCTATGTCTAACTCTTGGTTATCATTTTTGCTGCTTAGCTTGGCTACTTGTGGCTGGCGCACTGCCTTCTTGGTGGTGGCTTTTAAGCTGGCCAGGGAGGGACCTCAGGAGCCACACTTACAGACTCACGTCCTGAGTGAGAAGCGGCTGGCTCCGAGGGTGGACAGAGGGACTGTGCGCAGGCACAGTCTCAACTGGACGGGCCAGCCCCTGGACGGGGACGGCGCCCAGCTAGTGGTGACCACAGTCTGCAAAGCAGTCCAGCCCCGAGAACACGGTGTCCGCTAACCTGTCAGACGGGTCATTGCCAAGCAAGAGAAGCACGGTGGCAGCCGAGCGTGGGAACCTCGCGTTTTCTCTGCCGTGGGAAGGAGACCCCATTAGAGTTTAGAGCTGGATCCAGCAAAACCCACTCGGGGTCCCGAGCAAGGTGTGCACAGAGGTGCGCTTTCCCGTGGGTCGCCATGTGCACGCCCTGCGGTCCGGCAAGAGCCCGTCCCTTTGCAGTCCGCCTCCTGCTCGGCTCATCCAGCCTCCGGGACAGGAGCGGCCTTGTCCCAGCCCAGCCGTGTGCCCCCCTCACCCTTGCTGGGGCCCTGATGTGCGCGCCGGCCATGGCCGCCTGGCTCCTGCAACCGCCGACCCAGCTGCTCTCACGACTGGGCCTCCCTCCTGACGGTCGCACTGTGGCACCCTGGTCTTCCTAACGGCACCTTATCTAACTTAAAACGTATTTCACAATAAAGAGAAAATAAGCCAACATCCCAGGACAAAATTTATTCTTTATTGTGCTAATTTAAAGTCGCAGCACATTAGAAATATTTGTTTATAAACGGCATGCATGGTTAGAGAGAGATGGGTTTCTTTAGTAGCCACAAGCACAGAACAGCTTAATAAATTTCAAAGGGTAATGAGTACATTTAAACATCAAGTATAATTATGGCTTCTGCGCTGGCCTCTGTGGGTCAGCAGTAATCGATGGCTAGAGGAGACCAGAACTCGTCAGTGGGCGAGACGGGTCTCACTGGGCATCTGCGTTCCCCAGCAGGCATGCCCGGGAGTGTGCATCCACAGAGAAGCGGCTTGCCCCTCGTGGCCGTGAGACAGGGTCCTGCTCCCAGACTCAAGACAAGTGGAGGCTAAATATGGGATGTGAGCCACCCACGCCTGACGGTGGCAGGACCCTGGAGGCGGAAAGCACGCTCTCCGTCCCCAGCGAATCTCCGTGTTAGCGACTCCAGAATCGACTTCTGTTGCTACGTTTCCCCTTCGTAACCTCGCTGGAGTGTCCGTCACTCTCCCATGGGGTTTGTGAGCATTCCCACCACATCCTCTTTTCAGTGTCTCTCCTGAACCTCCAGCAAGAGATGGCAACAGGATGACCTCTCACTGTCACTGATGAGGCACCCACGTCATCGAAGAACACACATGCGCATTTTAGCTAGAAACTCCAAGAGCCTGGCATTGGCAACTCGTGATAAGTCACAACTCCCCGGACTTCCCCTGTTTATCTGGCTGGCCGCTGTTCATGATCTTTTTCCGGGTGTAAAACAAGTCGCCGACCAGCCTCTCTCAGTTACATGATATACGGTGTGAAAATTGGTGCTCCCAGCCCGATTTAAGTTAGGTCATCGCTAGTGTCACCAGTCACCGCCCAGGGCGTGGAGGCAAATCCTGTTCAGAGAGCAGAGCTACATGTGAGAGGTGAAGGCTTGGGGCTTTTGTGACAGCGATGCTCGTGTTTGTGTCTGGGGCATATTTCACATTCTCCACGTTCACGTGACACAGCAGGGCCGCGCGTTGTAAGCACAGGCTAACCGTCAACTCTGATGTGTGTTTTTCTTTGTTCTCTTTGTCCCTCCTGCCCCAGTGAACTGCCGCACGCTCCGCAGAACCTCCTGGCCAGCCTACACTCCACCCCGAGCCGCGCCGTGCGGCTGTCCTGGGTCCGCCCCTTCGACGGGAACAGCCCGGTGCTGTACTACATTGTGGAGCTGTCTGAAAACAGTGAGTGGCCAGGCAGCGCCGGCCGGGGATGGTCACCAGGCTGCACTCTGCGCTTTCATGTCCTCAGCCTTTACTTCACGCCCAGACCCAAAAGAGCTGGTAAAACGCTGTGGCACACATTTGCGGAGCGCAGGCAAAAGCCGCAGCTCTGGCCTTAGGGAAGGCGAGTGGGACCAGTGGGGGCGAGAGGCGCGGTCGCGGGCCTCCCGTGAGAGCCTGGGTTTGGGGCTCGGGACCACAGGGGGGCCGTGCCCGCAGGCTCCCCGACTGGGATGCTGGGTTTGGCACTGCCCCCAGGGCGAGGCCTACCTGGGCTCCAAATGCCTCCACTTGGGGCCAATTCAAGCGTCGAGCACAGCAGTGAGCGTGAACGTGCCTGCGCATGTCCGTGGGTGCGGCCGCCCTGTGCCCCGGGGTCACCTCCCTCTCCTGCCTCTCCGGGGTCACCTCCCGCCCTGCCTGGCCTCACCTGCCATGCTTCTGCGGTGAGGCGTTGCCCGTAGCTCCCTGAGCACCCGGTGTCCAGTGCCACCGCCCTGCCCTGTGCCTGGGCATACTGTCCACTCCCCTGCCCTCTGTCTCAGGTCAGCTCCTTTGCAGGCTCTCCTCCTCTGGGGGTGCTGTCTCGGTGTCCCTCTCAAGCGTTCCTGGCACTTGATGGGCAAACCAGGCCCTTGGGGCACCGAACCAAGGCAGGACATCACCACCAATAAAAACACCTAGAAGGAAACAGTAACGTTTCCTACTCCGAGTTTGCGAAGATACTCTCCTGTGCTTCTGTTCAGAAGATTTGCGGTCGAGTTTCCCGCTCGCGTCCTCAGCTCTTTCGCATCGCATTTCTTTGGTCGCTGGGACTGTGGAGCGTTTTCCCAGGCAGGCCCGCTTCCTCTGCTGCGAGCGGTCGGTTTCTTTCCCCTGCTTTTCCATCAGGGCCTCGGGGCTTTTCTGTCATTCGTGACAAGTATGTTTCCAACTTGCTTTTTGCCCTTAATTTTTGTGTATTACTTTTTTGACAGACCAGAGTGCTTGATTTTTATGTACTTAAATGTATTGACGTTTTCCTTTACAATTTCTTTTATTGCTTTCATGTTTGGACATTTCAACACGATCGAGCATAAAATATGTATTCTTATAAGCTTTCTTCTTCCTTTTAAAGCTTTACCTTTTAATACATTTAACTCTTCACATCATCTGGAATGTAGATGTGTTAAGCCTTCTGACATACTTTTTCTTCTTTCCAAATGACCTCTACTTTCCCAAAATAGTTTATTGAATAATCAATTTATTTATGAATGTTCACTTTTTCACACATTAAGAGGACCTGCCCATGTAAAAGTCTGTTGGGGTCTATTTGGATCCACTGATTCATCATGTTTTTCCGCCAGCATTAGAGGATTTTAATAGTTTTAGTCCCAAAATCTGTTTTTATAACTGATAAAGCTAGTCCTCTCCTCTTTCAGAATTTTGTTCTCATCACCTGTTTATTCTTTCAGAAAAGAATTGGAATTATTTTGTCAAGTTTCAAAAATAGCCTCTTTGACTTTTTAATCATGGTAAGCCTGTGATAATTTTTATGAGAACTGACTTCTTCTAATTCTGTCTTTTCATCCAGAAAATAAAATGCTTCTCCGTTTCTTCAGCTATTTTTTCACATTGCTCAGTGAAGTTTGCAGGTTTATACCCAGAGGTCCTGCTCTTCTTTGTTAAAGTTGTCCTAAGGTTTTGTCTTATTGCCACTGTGGCCGGGATTTCTTTCCACGTCACCTGCCGCCCAGGTGTCGGTCACCGGGCGCAGGGAAGCGCGACCGTTCGGGTGCTCATTTCCCCTCCAGCTGCTCTCTCCATTCTCTTCTTACCCTGAGGCCTGTTCAGCTGACCCTCGTGTTTGCAAGGTAGACCATGGTGTCTTCTCCAAATAATAGTTGTTGTTTTCTGTTTGTTTTTTATATCTCACTGGGTTGGTCGGAATAATTTTAAAACCCAGGATAGGAGCGTCTACTGCAGTTCATCCCCGACCTCAGCGAAATGTCTGCTGGGGTCCTGCTGTTCCGTGGGGGCTGACTCAGGCCATGTGTGGAGGCGCGACCTGCATGTCATGAGGCACAGGGACCTGAAGAGAGTTTTGACAGCGGTGTACGCACCGCGTAGCTCGCTCCTCGAGCCGACGCACAACGTCCTCGGCACCTCAGGAAGTTCCAGGGCTGCTTTCCTGCCCGTCCTCCCCCTTCGAAGGCCAGTTCTCCTCCTCTTCTGCCCCCGCAGATCAGTTCTGGCTTGGAACTTCACGCACATGAAGATGCCGTTTGAGATAGCACCTTTCATCACGCGAGACATTCCTCTCATTCCTGGTTCTTAGGGTTTTTTAAATACGTGTAAGGAAATTTCTTATTTCCGAGCTAATTATTCGTAAAATAAGTAAAGATTTTGTTTGGCAGTACCCCACAGGTTAGCAGGAGAGTCCCCTTGGTGGCCGTCCTGCAGGTTCTCCGCCCTGACGTGAACTCCTGAGGCCCTGCCCCCGCACAGGTGTCGGGGATGATGGATGCTCAGCGGGACTCGGCCCGGCGGGGCCCCGGGTTCCCAGCCTCTAGCTTGGAATCAATATATTTTCCTTCACGTAGAAACACTGTCTTCCATGAGTTAAGTTAATACCGTACTCCGTCCTTGTCAAATCAGAAGAACACGCCTACGCCTTCTGCATTCTCGCAGCCTCCCTGACGGGGCCGCGCGCCCCTCCGGGGACCGGCTGCTCCCCCTGAAGACTCCACCCCCGACGCGCTGCCCTACCACCTGGGCCACCAGTGCTCCCATTCCAGGGGACGCGTGTGGAGACTGTTGTCGCCAAAACAGCGGTGGAAGTAGAATTAGAAAATAACGTTGGCATCACAGCTCCTCCGCTTAACTTGCTCTGTCACCTGGGAGACAAGGGAAGACTGTTCATTTGCACTCATAGTAAAACCAAAAAGAAGCAAAAGAAGCCCGAGGTAAAGCATCAGCGATATCACATCCCTCATCTACCCAACGTACAGTGCGAGACAGTTTCGCTCAGTGCTGGCAGTGTTGTGACAAAACAGCCACTTCCTAAAATCTTTTTATTATGAAAAGTACTAAGTATACACCTAGGTACAGAGTGTTCATGAATTCGGCTTTAATAACCGTGAACATTTGACCATATTTATTTCGTCAACTTCCGACTCTTGTTCTGCCAGAGTATTTTCAAGGAAGTCCCAGATACTGTCATTTCATCTTTAAGCGGTTCAGTAAACAGCTCAAATAGACTTGAAACCCAACAAAACTAATGGAAACCGTCACACCCCCTAATGCTCGCCCGTGTTTAAATGTCCCCAATGTTCTAACGCTTGACTTTCATGGTTGGTTCCTTGGGTTCAGGGTCCAAACAAGGTCTCTCCTCCCGTCGGTTGGTTTGTCTCCTACGTGTCCTGATCCACGGGAGTCCCCGCCCCCTGCTCTTCCTGGTGCACAACCGGGCCATGTGTCCTGCAGAAAGTCCCCAGTCCCGGGCCAGGCTGAATGTGTCCTCGTGGTGTCACTCATTGGGTCTCTGCATCCTCTTCATTGCCTGGAGGCTGGAATTGGTGCGCCTTCAGCTTTTGGTTTTGTGTGTTTTCTGACATTGTGTGCGTGCGGCTGTCAGCACTTCCGGGTGTCCCTGGGTCCTTCCTGCTGTGTCTCAGGCTGCTCTGCTTGTGTGACATGCAATCCATCCATGAGTCCCACGGTGACAGCTGCCAGGCCTGGGGGAAGTCACTTCGGGAAGCCCTGCCAGAGAGTGTGCCATCCTCCCCGACAGCAGCCCCTGAGGTCACGGCCGTGAGCACACACCAGACCACACGCTGCCACACAGGTGCCAGGGACTTAGAATAATGGTGGTGCTTTTGGCAACTGAGGAAATCCTCAGACAAGGAGCTTCCTTCCTCGGGTACCTTTAGCTGAGAACATGATAACGCTCTTCTTCATTGGACGAGCTTCCAGGACCTTTGTGAAGATTCAGAGCACCCAGCTCTCGGACCAGCAGACAGAGAGGAGGAGCAGTCCCCCCTCGCGGACTCCGGGCAGCAAGAGGACCCCCGTGACGCCGGTGCGTGCGGAGGCTGGCTCACTAGCCTGACTGCGGAACACTGGGGCCCGCGTCTTCCAGATCAGAGGAGAGGAGGCGCCCTGAGGGGGCGGGAAGGGCACTTAAAACTTTCATGGAACAGTTTTCTTTATCAAAAGACTCTTCTCTGCCACAGCCTCTCAGAGAAGCACCAGCACTTCCCCTTCGTGAGGCCTGGGAGGGGAGTCTTGTAAAGGAATTTTGCTTATTGATTGTCAGGAATGAACTCGCCGTTAAATTTTAAAAGTTCTCAGCAAGCTCGCAATTCTGAAGCTGGTGAACGCGCAAACCCTTCCCAAGCGGCCGTGCGCGTGTGTACAAATCAGGGCGCCAACGAGAAGGGTCGGGTCCGTGTGTACCAGCTTTCCGTTTAACCTCCCTTCCTGCCAGATCTGTTGTCATCTGATGGGAGAGGGGCAGGAGGAGTGAAGGGTCCCCCAGGTGCACCCGGAGGGCACGCTGTGCCCAGGTGCAGGGCGACGGACAGGCCGTGGCCAGGGCTCCGCTTGCGCACGTCCTCACCCACTTGCTGTTCTCTGCGTTTCTGATAGCAGCCGTCTCAGTGGGATGAGGTGGGGCTTGCGGGGGTTCTGATCTGTCCCCCGTTTTGATGGAAGAAACAGACAGAATTGAGCCGCCCGTGGAAGAGCTCCAGTCAGCTCCGGCCTCTGGCTTTCCTGCTGCGGGTCCGCTGTCTTCAGAATGAAAACTGCGTCTCTGTGGAAGCCGACCTCGCAGGCAGGGGCCCTGGTTCCCCCCACCACGCCAGCCACCCTGATGCTGGGGACGCACTTTCCTCTTTCCTGGGAGGGGGTCTCAGGCCGCTGAGAGAAAAGAAAGGTGGGCGGGAGTCTCTCTCAGTGAGTCGGTCCTGCACACACTGCAGTGTTCAAGGAGACGTGTCGGGAGGGCCGCCTCGTCCGCCACAGATCGCCTACATTGCTCGCGAGCCGGGGCCAAGGGCACCGAAATGCCCAGCTGGCGGTGCGGACCGCATTCCCAGAAAGCCGCGTTCAGAAGCAGCTTCATTTGAGATAATTGGACAGGTCTGGCCTCCGCAGCACCAGCTGGCACCCTGCTTCAGGGCAGCGTACTTTCTGCCGAGGAGCCCAGCTCACGACCTGGCTCCATGGAGGCGGCTCTGTGTGAAGCCGGCGCGCGGCCTGGTCCCCTTTCACTGCGGGGCTGCCTGTGGCTACGCCTGGGGACCGGGCGTGTGTCTGCTGGGCTCCCAGGTGCAGACCTCCTGGTGCCAGGGGCCGTGGCTGTGTGTGCACCACGCAGCGTGAATGCAGCCTGCTCTGCCCGCCACAGTGGGAACCGCCTCTGTGTCACCTTCTCCAAGGCGGGTGACAGGCAGCCTTTCGCCACTTCCAAGGAACAAGAAAACTGATGTCCTCAGGCAGCCTTCACCGAGAACCTGAAAATGCTGTCCCGGCGTCAGAGCTGCCCTGCTAGGAGTCCTCACCAGGTCTCGGCCATTCCGGGAAGCCGGGGTGCTTGGGCCCACACGCTGCAGAAAAATCATGTGCATGTAGAGGAGCCGGCGGAACCTTCCAGAGCCTTGCAGGCGAGAGCCGCCCCGCTGGCAGAGTGGCTCAGGCACACCTGCGGGGGGCTGGTGGGAAGACGCTCCACACGGCTGGGAGTCTCATTATGTCTCCAACCAAAACCACTCAGGAGGGTGGTGGTGGGACGGGCCGCCACGCAGATGGGCTGCAGGACGCACATCCCATCTGTCTCTATCATGCTCATTTCCGCTTTTATTAAAATGTTAATGAATATAGTTTTTATTTATCATCGGGCGACATGGGCAGCTTCCTTCTCTGGGCAATGAGTCTGCCATCTGCTGGCCGTGTGAGCTGGCAGGGAGCTCCTCTCACGGCATCGCGAGCGTGGGGGCGAGGGGTGTGGGGACCCGCTTCAGGGGCCTATGCTGCCTGCACAGAAGTCCCCTCGCCTGTTGACGGCTGAAGGGGCGACAAGAGGCACCCGGGGCTTGGAGCGGGGAGCCCACACTCAGTGCCAGGCTCCCTGGTTACCAACCACGGGACCCTGAGCCTCAGTTTCCACCCCTGTCAGCTGGGACCAGCACCGCACGCCCCGGAGCGGCTGTGCTGAGCATGTGAGTGCATTCATGGGGACGCACGGCACGTTCCCATGTCATTGTTCAGATGTGTGCTCACATGGGTTTGTTGGGTTTGTGTTTGTTTTGCTCACTGTTTCAGACTCGCCATGGAAACTGCATCTGTCAAACGTTGGCCCCGAGATGACAGGCGTCACCGTGCGCGGCCTGACTCCAGCTCGCACCTATCAGTTCCGGGTGTGCGCTGTGAACCAAGTGGGCAAGGGACAGTACAGCGCAGAGACGAGCAGGTGCGTGGGCACGCCCCTTGGCGTGACGACGGGCAGCAGTGTGACCTGAGGACAAGCAGGAGCCGGGGAGGTGGGGGAAACGGGCCAAGTGGTGAACCCGCAGCCCTCAGTCGCTCCGGCAGGGACGCACACAGGGAAGGCTAGCCAAGGCAGACCGCGCAGCTGCACGGGCTGGGGCTCCGCAGTTGCTCTAAGCAAAGTGCCTTAGATACACCGTCCGTGACAGCACAACCCTCTGCACACGCACAGGGACGCATTTCCGGGGTTTAGCATCTTGATCCGTCCTGACCACCAGCCAGACGGGAGTGGGTGCCGCGTCCCCACAGGTGAACACCGGCAGGGGGCGTTGGGGAGCCACATGGCTTCAGGCTTGCCATGGTGCCATCGGGCCCCCCAGCCACCTGGCTGCCCCGCGTCCTGTGGGGGCAGGGGCGGGAAACACCCTCATCGGGTGTCACGTGTGCCCTCCCCAGCCAGCCTGGGCTCGGGGCGGATGGCAGGATAGTGGGACGAGGGGAAGGCTAACTGCCTTTTTTCAAAGTGCGGGAGCGCGGCCTGAGAAGTTGGGGAGAGCCAGGGAAAACCGCCTGAGAGGCGTCTCAGGCCGCCTCGCTCCAGGCCGTGATGCGTTCAGAGCCTGAGCGCCAGGGTGGCTCCGATGGAATAAGGCCGCCTGCCTCCGCGCCCGCCTGCTGCTTGCCGAATGGGCTTTCTGTTATGTTGATTTGCCGTAATTATTTCATTTCTGTCCCTTCCGTTTGATTAGCTGTGCGTTTCTCTTTATTCATCACTGGATTTTAGTAAATAGTTGAGCCCAAGATCCAGCAGACACAGAATGCGAATGAGCATCCTTCACATCTGGGGCTGACCTCTCTTTCCTCCGTGTCCGTTATTTTTAGGTTGATGTTGCCTGAAGAACCACCCAGTGCTCCCCCGAAAAATATAGTGGCCAGTGGGCGTACCAATCAGTCCATCATGGTGCAGTGGCAGCCGCCCCCGGAGACAGAGCACAACGGGGTGCTGCGTGGGTACATCCTCAGGCAAGTTGCCTCTGACGGGCCATTTCTAGACTGTTCTGCTGAGAGAGCAAACTCACATGTGTCGAGGAGCCCTGTGGTCAGCAAGAGTCTGGCCAGCAGGGGCGTTCAGGGAGCAGTGGTTGTGCGCCAGGCTGGAGAAAGCAGGGACGTGGGTGGCCCGTTGGAGACAGTGTCTGTGTGTCCTGCCAGAATGTGTATGCACGCAAAAAAACGGAATTGGTGGCTGCATTTTGGCAAAAGCTTGGATGGGAAAATGATGGGTTGGCGGCAAGGTGCCCTCTTCACTGTTAATCCTTTCGTTCTAAGTTTTTACCAGGGTATTATCAACTGTCAGAATTTCTAATGAACAGTAATGTAACCGATTAAACTATTAACCAGCTATTATCATGCAAATACATTGTTCAGTATTGTCAGGCTTTCTCATGTTCCAAAGAAATTTTAAAACCTGGCTTTTTACATGCAATCTCACCATTTTTCAGTGTTGGAAATGAAACCAAGGTACTTTGAAATTCAAGGCAGGTGAAACTCGAACCTCTACAGGCCAGACATGGCCCAGGAGAGGCCGGCCGGCTCCCTGTGCTCGCAAGGGTGACCGGGCCTTGAAGGACGCGGAGCGGACTGGGCCAGACATGGCTGGGTTTGAGGGAAGAAATCGCTTTTGCCAGAACCACGGCTAATTTAAACATCGCATCGAATGTGATCATTGCAGTGGTCTGTTGACATAAGGGAAAAGAATTAAAGTATTCAATAATACAGTATTAAAGAATAATTATTAAATCTCTTCTAATGGATGGTACAGCTGTGGGCACATTTGTTAATCTGATGTGACCTTTGACTCCGTCACCAGCCTGTGGGGGCAAGAACCCAGGTGCCCTTGGTCACCGTCCTCCAGATGCCTGGCCCAGGCCCTGGCTGAGCCGCCATCAGAAGATACTGGGTTAGCAGAGGTTTTAAGTGGGAGGATGCAAGAAATCATGAAAGGGTTGCTTCTTCAACTCCATGGTCTTTGCGTGGTGAGGACAGCTCATCCCCAGCATGTATTTACGTGATGGCGCCTTCAGCGTGTCACACATGTGTGTCTGTGCTGGGGTACTTGCCTGTCACCACTGACTCACTGCTGTTGTCAAGTTCCTCAAGCATTTGAACCATCCTCTGAGCACGAGCCAGCTCGTTATCTGCCTGCAGTGGCTCCCAGGGGGCTGTCCCTGGGGTTGCGCAAGGGCCGCTAGCCCCTGGGCCCCTGAGGCCTTCACCGTGCCCCCCAGCGGCACTTCCCCATTTCACAGGAGGATAAAGCGACTACCCCGTGCAGCTAGGCGTGCCGTGGGCTCGGTTCCTGCCTGGCACTCTCCTGGGAGGCCAAGGTCCTCTGTCACACCCTGCCCGCGCCCCTCTTTCCAGCTGTCACCCTTGTTCTAAGCTCACCCACTAATGAAAACAATGGGCCCGGCCCTCTCAGCCCAGCCCCCCACGCCCACTCTCCCAGCCGCCTCATCTGGTTCTGAGCTCACAGAGGGAAAGCTTCCTGAGGCCCCAGCTGCCAAGTAAGCGAGTAAGGACTTCAAAGGTCAGGCCACAGAGCCCGGCTTGGGGCGTGCAGTGCCACAGTCAAATCTCCCAGGTGTTGCACGGCCCCACCGGGGAGTGCGCACCACTCTGTTTCGTGGGGGGACTCCTGTTGAAGGTGCCCTGCGACCGTGTCGGTGGAGCTGAGTGCTGGGCCAGCGGGGTCTCTGTGTGTTGGGCTTAAATCGAAAAAGCCCTGAGTGGCTGCGCCGCGCAGGGCCTGTGAGCATCAAAGTTCTCAGAAATTACAGACCCGTGCTGAAACGAATTTCCTTGGTAACGTTCCTGAGTCATCCCCCGGCCTGCAGATCAGCTCTGCTCCAGCGTGTCTCCAGGCACACGTCTCCGTGTCAGATCTGCAGCGCAGCCCAGGCGAGAGCAGAGTGGAAATAAACCACGTCGAGGCTCCGGCCGGGAGAGGCAGTTCAGATGCGTGCGCAGTGATCAAATATTTATAATGACGGGCAGGGTGTTTCTTTAAGAGGAGCAGAAGGGTTATGTCCTTTGTAAACACTCTCCTGTTACTTCCACATAAAAAATCATCTTGCTCTGCCCGAGACCGTCTCCTGGGCAACACAGCCCAGCAGCCAGAGGACGATGCCCAGCTCCTCTGTTATCAATCGTGACCTTCCCAGACGCTCTGTGACTGCAGCAGAAGCACCCCGAGCCACTGGTCAGGACGGACTGGCCCGCTGCCGCGGAAGGAACAGCAGCTCATTTCCAAGACGCAAGCCTGGGGTTTCTTTGCACAAACGTGGAGCGAGGCCTGGGGGACGCTCAGTTCCTGGGCCTGGTTTTCTCTCAGCGACCTCCTAGGGAAGGTGCTTTCGAAAGGGAAATGTGTGGGGGCCCCTTGCTCCATCGCTTCATTTTATTCTTGCAGCAGCTCTGTGAAGCGCCATTATTAGTATGCGATTTTAGGCAGGCGGAAACCAAGGCTCAGAGAAGGTCGGAACTTGCGGAGACCACCCGCGCTGTGCTAAGCCACTGGGCCCAGCAAGTGCCACTCTGGCTAGACGTGCTCCGGGGCCCCGTTCACACGCCAGGCACTCTGGGTCTGGTGTGGGTGTGGAGCCGATTTTTAGCTTTTTCCAAATGGCTAGCTAATAGTCTCCACATCGTTTATTCCGAAAGTGTGTGTTTTGTGCGTGGGGAACTTCAGGGACAGCACCTGGCCTGGGGACTATTCCGCACCAGGCCTTTCTCCCGGTCATTACGGCCTCCAGGACGATCACATGACGTCAACGAGCTCCACTCCACAATGAGCGGTGGCTACACTAGCTCGTGCAGAGTCGCTCCAGGCGGGGGGCGCGGCCGACATGGGAGGGGTCAGAGGTTGAAGGGGTATGAAGCAAAAATGTGGGCGGACACATTAATCACCAAGGACTGTCCGTCCCCAGCGCCACCCAGCAGGCCAGGGCACAAGAGCTGCGGGCCTCCTTGCCACACAGGCCTCGCCCAGTACGGACCGTTGGTGGCCAGAGGGGAGGAGCACAGAAAGTCCTGATTTTCAGGAAGAGCCTTTGAGGGAAATGCTCCTCTTCCTGTCAAGAGCTGGTTTCCTTTCAGGGGCCTAAATTTCGGCATCACTCCTTTTCTCTGACGGTGGCGACCTAGTTGACACACTGGTCTGGCCCTGGGGACAGCACAGGTGACTGACCGGGACTCCACAGCCCTCGGAGTCGCTCCACGTCAGGGAGGAGCCTGGGGACCCCAACCCACCATGGACATGGCGGGCTTCCTGCTGTCACCGCGGTTTCAGGTCCTGCTCCCTCAGTCTCCTCCCATCTCCACTGCATCTTACGTCTTACGAAGCCAGGCGTCCCTCAGGCTGGAGCGCTCCCTGGGGGGAATGCTGATGCCCTGAGGTTGTATACGCAGGGACACCACTGTCTAGGCCCTGGCTCCCCCGGAACACAGACTGCCTTCTCTAGGTGGGACCCTGGAAGATCGCTTGCTTCTCAGAACGATGTTGTGACAGTCCCTTCAGAGCACAGGCAGCAATTTCTCATTCACATATGTCAAGGTCCGGGGTCCTGCAGCCCACCCTTTAGAATAAATACAACTTTAAATGCCTGCCTTTGGTGCCACAGAGCCTAGCCCACACACATCTCAGAGGTCCCCAGAGAACAACTCGCCATGCTTAGCACCGGACTGGTGTCCTCGGAGTGGGGACACCGAAAGCCACTCGCTGGAACGGACCTGGGTCCTAAGTGGGGCCAGAGCCGGCGGGCTTCTCTGCTTCTCCCGCGCTTCACAGTCACAGGAGCCAAGTGTAGCTCAGACTGATCGATAGCAACCACCCGGCAGGAATCATGTCTGGAATTCCTGGTGCTGAGCCCCTATTCTCCCGAGACGAGTTACACTTAAAGGGCCATAAGTTTCCCTTAATCGTCAGCACAGTTCAGAGATCAGCGCCGTGCTGCCCAGGGCTCATCAGCACAGCGAGGTCCGACTGCGCCGTGTCAGTGGGCGGCGAGGGGCCGTACCCTCTGGGCTGACCTCTGGCCTCATGCGTGGGCACCCTGTCCTCCCCCCGCCTCGCCGGAGAGCACGGTGAGCCGGGTTCTGGTGCGAACCCCTTCTCTGTGCTCCCACGCAGGTACCGCCTGGCCGGCCTGCCCGGGGAGCATCAGCAGAGGAACATCACCAGCCCCGAGGTCAACTACTGCCTGGTGACCGAGCTCATCATCTGGACCCAGTATGAAATACAGGTGGCCGCCTACAACGGGGCCGGCCTGGGCGTCTTCAGCAGGGCGGTGACCGAGTACACCTTACAAGGAGGTAAGCTGGCCTTCCCACCACGCCGCGAAGTCTTCGCTGGGGAGCAGGGCTTGCAAAGCATGGTTGGAGCAGCTAGAAATAAAAATAGAGGGTCCGATCCCCTATTTAATTTAAACTCACCACCTGTCACAACATGGCAGCGACCCGGTCGAAGGGCCATGGGCTAACTGCCCTCGCTGGTCACCAAGGGCGGACGACAGCGGCACAGTACTCCCACCTGCCCCCCGAGCCTCGGCGAGTGCGGGGGGGTGGGCCTCTTCTATGTGGAATAACGGCCAATCTTGCATCTGTGGAGTCCTGTGCGGTCCTGTGAATGGTTTTCAAGGGACGATGGCTCAGAATTTTGGCTTTAGTGGTGTGATACGGTTGGTAGTGATGAGATTTGGCGCTTGGTGTTTTTTACAGTGTTCTTTTTCAGTTACACAAGCAAACCAGTTACTAGATCAGTAACACCTGCCCCCGCAAGCACCCAGGCAGGATGCCGTAAAACCAGTGGGCCTCGCACCTCACCCGGGCTAAGGCCCAGCCCAGGCACCTAAAGTCTCTCTACAGCGTCCAAGCCCCACTGTTTTCCGGGGGAGCCGGCTCGGCCCAGGCGAGAGCAGGCGTTCGCAGACTCTCTGCATCCCCCGCGGGCGATCTTAGCACCGAATAGACCCTGTCCCCGCGCCACTCCAGACCCCTGCGCAGGGAAGCCCTTCTCCCGCGGACCCTAAAGCCCTTCCCCGCCCCCTCTCCTGACTTGCAGGGGCGGCTTCATTTGCTCAGGCAGTTTTCCTGTTCCCAGGCCTTGACCTCTTTCAAATGGCAAGGTTTCTAACTGCCCGCTTCTCTCCCCAAATCCTGCCTGAGACTTAATGTTCCTTGATATTACATGCTGTTATTATCATCCCTTATTGATTGGCTGTCTGTTGTCATCCCAAAGTCCATATGTCAGTCCTCCCTGATAAATTAAATGCAGTCGGTCTGCATTCACAGTGAGTAGCAGAAACACTTAACATGCAAGACAAGTAGGAAGGCCCGTTCGTCTGAGAGTAATTCTTAATTACTCCCTGGAAAATGAAAATACCTGAAAACCTGTGCAGTTCGTGTTTGCTTTAATTGGTCTATTTAATAAGATAACAATAAATTTGGAAACACTTAAAATGACGAATATTGCTATTAATAACCCCTGTAACTTCGAGCTACGACCACCTCGCCTTGTCGCCGGCGTGGTGGCACTCTGCGCAGGGCAGAGGGGACAGAGCGGCCCCCGGCGGAGACAGGCGTCGAAGGCGCAGGGTGCGGCTTTGCTTCAGTTGTCAGTCTCCCGCCTTAGTTCGACACCGTGCGATGCCGGGCTCCAAAGTCCCCTGAAGCCCCTTCACCTGTCACAGACCCCACTGTCCTTTCAGCCCCTTCACCACTGAGACAGTGACAATGTCTGGTCTCTCTGCGGAGTTCTTCCCACGTTCTCCACTGGGCTGACACCAGGGACGCAAGGCCTGTTTCGTGTGCACGTTCTCACTGCCCGGACTTGCCACGTCCCCCTCAGTCCCAGCGAATACACTTTGCCAGCAGCAACCCCGTGACCCCTCCGCTCCCAGCATTCTAGAACTCGACGCCCTCGCTTATGAACCGAGCAGCGCCCCCGAATGCAGCGCCCGCCGGTGGACTTCCCAGGGTGCGAGGAGAGGCTTCTTCTGCCCGGGTATAGACCGGGCACCTGCCGGTCAAATTTCCACGGTGAGCCCATGAGCCAAAACAGAAAATACCTTCAATTTACTCAAGAATTCCTCTCAAAATGCTTCCGGGAGTCCACGTGCTTTGGGGTTCAAGTGGAGAAGGCCTGAGTGTGGGAGCTGCACCTCCCTGAGTGCCCAGGGCCCCTGCAGGCCTCCCCTCCGGCCAACGTCCCATCAGCAGCTTCCCCGTCTGGACCCACGGTCCCCTGAGGCCTCGGCAGTGCGGGGTCGACACGGAGCCAGCATCTGGTTCCGGATTTCATTTTCGTTAACGGTTCAGCTAATGGTAGAAGCCACTGGAAGAAATAACTCGACCGTGGAGTTCGCAGGGGAGCCTCC
The DNA here is from genome assembly GCA_004026545.1 of Mormoops blainvillei. Classification (NCBI taxonomy): domain Eukaryota; kingdom Metazoa; phylum Chordata; class Mammalia; order Chiroptera; family Mormoopidae; genus Mormoops; species Mormoops blainvillei. The sequence goes on along the minus strand of PVJD01001091.1, from coordinate 44,947 downwards.
ATGTGGAACATGCTGGAATCTGCCGTGAAGGACACGCCGCTCCACCCTAGAGTGAGCCACGCAAACAGGACCCCGCTCCCTTTCACACACGCGTCCCAGAGAGACGGGTGCTGGCATTCCTAGAGAAGCCCGGAGACAGATCGTGCTATAAATCATCATCCCGAGCCCACCAGAGCTGTCGTTTTTTTCTGGTTTTATTTCTTTATCATTTCTCTTCTTATAACAGGTATTTTTGTGCTGCGATGATTTATTCTGGTTTCAGAACATTACCTTCTAATGAAAGAGAAATATTTTATATTTAAAAAGAAATGGAAAAAACATTTGGTTATCCACATTTCTGAAACATTAGTAAAAACTCCTACTTGTTCACTTGGGCTTTGAAAGGGCGTCTGAAGTTAGGGCTACAAAGGAACAGGCCTCTGGCTGCAGCTCTGCTCTTCCCTCCTGCCGGGAAGCTCTCCGTGTAGCATCCACGATGTCGCACAGAGGAGTTGGCTCTCTGTCTGCAAGGCTACCCTGGCCTCGGACACGCCGCAGAGCAGATCATCGCTCCAAACTGCCCCGGCAGCTCCTGTGCCGCACGAAGCGACACGGGACGTCCCATTAGGGGCTTGGTTTGGCCTTTGAGGAAAGGACGGGACAGGAAAGCGGCAGATCAGAGGAAGCCACTCTTCACCCGTCCTCACGGTCCTGGACTGCGCCCTGACACTCGTTACCTCGCTGCCTCCTTCCCCCGACCGTCCGGGGAGATGGGTGTCCCTGCGTCTGCGTCACAGAGGAGAAACAGAGGCTCGGGGAGGAGCTAGCTTTCCGGAGGTCACCTGGCTAGAAGGTGCTGCAAAGGGCTGTCATCGACACTTTTTTCATTCTGCACACGTCAAACATGGATAAAGATTGCTTCCAGATTGTCGGCGCAGCTCGCACTTCTTCCAAGAGAAGAAGTGAAATCTCACCTGACTTGCGTCCACATGGCCGGTGGGTTTGCAGGAGCTTGTGGACGGTCCACACTGCAACCCCCAGTAGGAAACAGAGGGCACCTGGCCCTGTGCAGGGGACCTCATGAGGGGGCGGGCCCCTGGGATGAGATGTGCCCCTCAGCTGTCCCCGGAAGACTCAAGGAAAAACCAAAGCGACCTTAAACTCCTGGGACCAGCACATTATTTTGAGGTGCACAGACTGGTGAGAGCACCCTGAGGGCAGCAGCTGCGTCGGGCTGGCCTTACTTATGTCCGTACCCCCAGCCCAAGCGCAGCGCCTGACCCGTACGTAACCAAAGCACACGCAGGCGCCTGGTCACAGACAGATGCCTCGGGTCCCCATTCAGGCCCCGGTGCTGAGCCGACGCCGTCTCCGTGCTCGGCACGGTGCCCGCCTTCCCTCCTGCCTCAGAAAGCCCGGGCCCGCCTGCCTGTCCCCACGCGCTCTGCCCCCGAGCCGAGAAAATGCTCCCAAATGCTTTTTCCTCTGTGCCTGGCAAATAAAGAATTGGGAAAAATAAGTTCAGAAAGGGACACACAGAACTTTTTAAGTATTAGCATGTTTTCTTATACAAGCCATTAAAAAAGATACCTGAGCTCATTTGTCCACGATTTGTTATCCCAATAACGTGTTAGAAATGTTTAATGCAGTGGGGACGCCAGGTGTTTCATAACTGCAGGAGGCGGAACAACACAACAACTCAGCCGTAGCCTGTTATGATCCAGAATTAACGCTAACGCGACACACAAGCTGTGATATACATGTCCACGCAGTGCGCGCGGCCAGCCATTCCTCCTCTTCATGGGCTCGCCTCTGCCCTGCTGGAAAAGCAGACGCATGGAATTCTGCAGGATCGCCCGAAGAACGAGGGCCCGCGCACCCTCGTGCATTCCGGAGAGACACTTCGGTCCCCAGCATTTCAAATCGTGTGCTCGAAGGGCACTGAGAAACAGCGTGGGGTTGTGGCGAAGCCATGCAGGGCTGCGCCTCTCCCCAGCGGGGGACCCTACCGGGTGTGGCCACCCAGCCAGCAGCTCCATCCCGGTGAACAGAACCTGAGCAGAAGTGAGGAGACGCTGGTTCTCATGGCCAGGTGGCCCTGCGAGGTCACCCGCGAGGCTACTCACCAGCCAGGAAAGCTGACCTCACCCTCGAGGGTGAGGATAGAGGAAAGGTGGACATGGTAGGACAGTGAGAATTCATGTCGACCTGCTGCAGACAGATAGCGTTGCTTTAATAATGCAACCAGGCGCGTTAGAACGCAGATGTGTTGTTGAATGATGTGCTATGCCTTCATTCTGTGCTAAATTCAGCTAATTTTATAGCAGCGTCTATGGGCTGGGTCAGGTCTGGGTCAAGTCTGCGTCAGCCTGATGGCGGTGACAGACGGGGTGCATACGTCAGCCCCGCTGCTGCTGCAGAGGCCCGGGCCCCCATGCCATCACCCCAAAAGGCCCCTCGAATCACCGTATTCATTTCATGTGACAGGTTGTGAGCCTTCAGAGCTCAGACAGCTTCATGGCCAGCACTGGTCTCCTTGGAGTAACCCTTACTTTAGGCTGACTCTCCCATTTCTGTAGGTTGAAGAGAAGAAGAACTGTAACACTAGGCTGGAATTTATTCAGAGACGTTGCAAATAAACTTTACACCATCTGCACGATGTTGTTTAAGCACTTGAAGGAACTATCGGAAGGAAGGCCACAAGCGCCGCCCCCTTCGGCCACAGAGAATGGTTCGGGGTGGCGCCCGCCCCTTGATGCCTGGATCCATGGGCTGCAAATAGCGGCAGACACTCCTGGGAGAAGAGGTGGAGAAGGGGCTCGTGGGGACAAGAGTGGGCTTTCTGTCAGCCAGTTAGGTAGGCTCTAGAGAGAATAAAAGTAGAAAGCAAGGGAGGGACGGAGGGACGGAGGGAGAGAAGCAACCAAGACAGAGGAAGCCGAAGGGCCGCCCAGGACACCGGTGCGCAGAGGCTGCTCTCCTGTCAGAAATGCAGATTCTCGGGCCCTGCCCAGATGCCCGAGTCAGGCACCCTGGGGCGGGCCCGCCACATGCACGCCAGCTGGCCCTCCTGGCCCTGGGCTCGCACCGAGAACCGCTGCTCTGAGCTCGGTGGCTAGAGGAGCAGGACACCAAGGAGCGCTCCCACCCCACAGCCCCACGGGGCTGTGCCCGGGCTGGGGAAGGCCCGCCTGCCCGCGGGAGGAGCGCAGCAGCCCACACACGCCATGGCCCAGGAGGCGCGAGACCCCATGTGCGCGGGGGTTGCAGGACGAGGTGACCTCCCATAAGAAACCTCAGCTGTGTTTTTGGAAACTCTGAGGGTTGGGTAGAAAGAAGGCTGGGGTCTTCCTTGAGATAAACGTCATGGCCCGGAAAAGAAAGGGGGTTTTGGGTAACGGCCACCGATGACTTAGGAGGAGGGAGCTGTCGGGGCCAAGGTCAGCTATTGAGAGCTCACAGGCGCTTGGAGGGGACCGGAGCCCCAGAGCGGCTTCTGCCCCGTGTTTATGTCTTCGGCCTGTTGGAAGACAATACGGCCGGGACAGGGTTAACGGGGCTTGTGCTAGAACAGTAGGTTTCTGACAAGGGACGGGTTTCGTCTCTGAAAGGATGAGACCACATTCAACAGAAATTTGGGAAATGAGGGGTGGAGGGGAGATGCACAGGCAAAGCTATAAAACGCTCCCCAGAGGGCAGGACCTCGGCTCCGGCGAAGGGAGGAAGCCCAGTTGCCTCTGGTCCTTCGGGACAAACCGCGCTCGACGGGTCACATTTCCTTTGTGTTGGGACCAAACACCGTATCTGTCCTGTAGCTTGATTTCCACTCATTCATTCATTCATTCACTTACTAATTCACTCAGTGAGCAGGCTTGTGGCTGAGATGGATTGGTGATAAGACAATTGCATGGCTTCCTGGGGCTCAGCTGTGCCCAGAGTGTAATTTACTTGATTGACCACCTCTTGGAGGGTGACTTCAGTTGCAAAACCCATCATTCTTCTGGGCTTTTCTTGGTCACACTTCTTTCGGTGATTTGGAGAGAAAGGAGAGGGCGTGCCTTTCAAACCTGCCCGTGTCCCGGCCGAGAGGGGTCATTCGTATATTTCTATCCCAGATCAGAAAATAGAAAGTAAACTGTTCTGTTAGACTGATGGTTAAAGTCGAGTTAAATGTAAAAAGAATCAGCCCAAGTCCTACATGCAGAGGCTCATGTGCCACCCAGGACAACGGGGCGGGAGCTGGGACTCACCCGCAGTTCCCACAGAAAGGCGTGGGGGGAGGGGAATGCCACCCGATGTAAGGACAACCTAATATGTATATAAACAGGCCAGGGCTGAAGCCAAAATGTGGCTGTGCATTTCACTTTAAGCACAGAACCAGAAACAAAAACTGGACCCCAAAAAAGGTTTCAACAGTCGTCCGGGTGGTGCTCGTGTTGGGCGTCGGGTCAGGTTTTTCGAGGCAATTACATGAGTTTTGTGAGACGCAGCAAGTGTGTGTTATACACTAAAGTCTCAGCGACTGCCTCTGGGAAACTGCGGCACCGAGTTTGTGTGAAATTTCCCAACCAGAGACCTCAGACTGCTAGCGAGAAATCTGATCTTGCTGTGGGAAGGTAGCTTTTGCACGCTCTGGTTATATTTCTGGAACATCTTACAGCTGAGTCGTAGGCACGTAGCCTTCAGGCTGGCTTCTTTCGCTTGCAGTATGCAGGGCGGACGTGCGGGCGGGTGTTTCTGAACGGCTCTAGACAATGGTTTACCGCTATGAGAACGAGTTCCAGTGGCACCACGTGGAACCACTGGAGGTGACACTCTGCCCTCTGGCGCCTCCTACTTGCCACTCCAAGAAATACCATCTTGGGGTTAGAGAAGTGGCCGTTGCTTCCCAGGGTTGCAGATGCCCCTGAACGGGTAAAACTGCTGTATCTACCCCTGCCCTGTGGTTGTCCTTTCACATGTCCTCGTGGGTGCCCGTGGGTGCCCGTGGGTGCTGGGTGCTCACACCACGGCACCTCGCGCTTGGCTGTAAGAACGAGCCAGAGTCCGGTGGGTTTGGACAGCACCGAATTTAAGACTGGGCGGCACCGGGATCTGCGCTGGGTGTGTCTAGTGAAAACGGAGGCTTTTGAGCAATGGAAACAAGAGCACCCTGTCGCCAGCCTCTTCGAGGCCGCAGTGAGGGGCCTGGGCAGTGGCACCTTAAACACTAATCATCGGGAGAGAATGCCCCAGGAGGCCACAGGCTCCTACTCAGACCCTGGGCAGACCAGGCCCCCTGAGAGCGCCATCGGCTGCAGGCTCGGGCAGGCCCGTCTTCACCGTGTCTTCGCTCCGAGGGGCAGGGCCGCCTACGGGGCGCAGCCTCTGCACCTCCTTCATGGGACACCTCGCCAAGGGGGGTTTCTGGCTGGGGGTCTTTTTCTCACTTGAGGGAATTTTTAATCCCATTGTCCACAAACTTGTGAGTCGCCCTGATTTCAATAATTAGGAAAAAGAGAAGAGGGCTGAGAAGAACTGAGGACTTTTTTTAACAAAGCCCAGGTGGGTGAGAGTCTGAGGCTTTTGAACCTCGCCCTGGGACTCCGGGGGTGGGGCCCCTGGGAGCTTCAGTGGGCGGGCAGCACGAGCAGGGCAGCCCGCAGACCCCGCGCTGTGCAGCCCCAGGTCCCGCGCAGCAGGTGAGTCTGCGCATGCCATGAGGCGCAGCTCAGATTCCTCTTGCGTGCGGACGCCTGCGGCCCTGGCTCCGTCTGTCACGAAGACCGCCCTTCCTCCACCACACGGCCTTTGCCCGTTTATCAAAACCCAGTTGATACTGACGTCGTCATGACTAATTCCTGGGCTCTGCGTCAGCGATCAGCCTGCCCGTCCCTCCTGGGCGACCCCGTTTTACTTCCTGTGGATTTAGAGTTTGGATTGATATTACGTACCAAAGGCTGCCCAGTTTTGTTCTTTTCCAAAATCGTGTTGGCTATTTAATTCCTTCACTTTTCCCTATAAATTTTAAAGTAAAAATTTCAATTTCTAAAAAAATCCTAGCCACAACGCCGAGCAGGATGGCATTCCGTCTAGAGAGCAGTTGGGGGGAGCTGGCGTCTTTGTCCCCGGCCCGTCGACGCAGTGCGGCCCTCATTCCCCTGGGGCTGCAACCGTTTTGGCCGCTGCTCTGCATTCTTGAGCGCACAGCTCTTGCGTGTAGTTTGTTAAATTTATGTCTGTTTCAGGTTTTCATTGCTATTTAAATGGTATTGACCTTTTAATTTTAATTTCCAATCGTTCGTTGCTTATGTTCAGAAATACAGTGCCCTCGCTCAGGAGCGCTCTCCGTGCGCACTGGCGTGCGAATGCAGAGCGGGCTTTTGCTCCGCCGCTTTCCGCCCTTTCAGCCTTTACCCCGTTTACTGCCTTCTCCTTGCACCGCTGCGCTGACTTGCACTTGCAGAGCGGCAGTGGTCAGAAAGAAATCTGCTTTGCCCCTAATCTTCGTGGGAAGCGTCCTGTCTCCCCTCTTAAGCACGGTGCTGGGGGCGTTTATAGATACTCCGTCTCGGCTTTGGTAAGTGCCTGCTTTGCCGAGAGGCTGGTTGGTTTGTTTGTTTGTTTGTTTGGAATCACTATTGGATGCTAAATTTTATCAAATGTTTCTTCCAAACCTTTTAAGATCATATGTTTTTCTTGACTCTGACTCTGTTGATATTCTGAATGACCCTGACTGATACTTGTTGAGCCAGCCCTTGCATTTATAAGATCAACGCCACTTAATCAGGATAAATTATGATTTTATAGATCGTTGAGTCTGATTTTCTAGTATTTTACGGAGCATTCCTTGCATCTGTGCTCCTGGCGGGGCTGGGCCTGCAGCTTCCCGCTGTGCTGACCCCCGGCCTGGGCGTCAGGGTGACGCTGTGGGGTTGCTTTTACTTCTTCAAATGTTCGGGAGAGCTCACCAGCGCACCTTCTGGGCTTAGAGGGGTTTTCCTTGTTCTTGGAATTCTAATTATATATTCAGACATTTAATAGTTATAGGACTACTCAGGTCATCTATTTCTTCTTGAGTGGATTTTGGAAGTGTGTTTCTGTTAAGGAATTTGTCCATTTCACCTAAATTGTTGAATTTACGAGCATGAAGATGTTCAAATGTTCTATTGTTTTAGTATCACTAGGATTTGGAGAGGTTTTCTTGATAGTGATGATATTGATACTGATGATTTGTGGTTTCCCATTTATCCTTGATCTGTCTGGCTAGGGGCTCATCTTTTAAAAGAAGCAGTGTTGGGTTTCATTGATTTTCTCTATTATTTTTCTTATTTCATTCCATTGATTTCCGCTTTCTTTCTTTATTACTTCCTTGAATTGGCTTGTTTTGCGTTTAATGAACTGTTATGGGTTCTTAAGGTAGAAGCTTAGATTCTAATTTAAACATTTAAATGCTATAAATTCCCCTTTAATATTTCTGTATCCCATATATTTTGATATGTTGAATTTTCATTTTCATTAAGTTGAAAGTGCTTTTTAATTTTCCATGGGACTTCCTTTTTCACTCATGGTTATTTTGAAGTGTATTGCTTAATTTTCAAATATTTAGGGATATTCCACAATCTTTCTGTTGTTAATGTCAAGTTTGATTCGTTTAGGGTCATAAGACATGTATTTTGTGATTTCATTTATTTTTAGCTTGTTTAGGTTTCAGGCTCAAAATATTCTGTGCTGGTTAAGCGCATGGGCTCCTGAAGAGGACATGCATTCCGCCGTTAGTGGGTAGATTTCAAAATAAATATCACGGAGGCCGAGGAGCTGGATGGCGTTGTGTCGTTCCGGTCTCGTACCTGCTTCCTGATGGTCTTTGTTTACTTTTTCTCTTTTGAAACAGCAGCATTAAAGTCTCCAACTAGAACAGCAGATTTTTCCAGTTTTCCTTTCAGTTTGTCGATTTTGCCTTTCGTAGGTTGAAGTTCTGCTGCATAGCACACTTGGGTCTTTAAGTCTTAACGAACAGACCACTTCATCCCTGTATGTCGTGTCTCTGTATCACTGGTTCTCCTCTCTGGTAGGAGAGCTAGTTTTCTTCATATCAACATAACCACTCCAGATTTAATTACCATTTTCATGTATATTTTCCCATTCTTTTACTTTTAAGTTGTTTGTGTCTTCCTATTTAAAATGGGATTCTTTTAGACAGCATATACTTGGATCTTACTTTTTATTCAACTGATAATTTGTCTTCTAATGGGATATATAAACTATTTACATTTTATTATAACTATTGACCTGATGGGATTAAACTCTTTCATCTTGTTGATTATTTCTTCTTGTTTCCTCTCTTATTTCCTCCCTTTCTGTTGTTTTTGCCTGCCTGCCTGCCTGCCTGCTTTGGGATTAATTCGTTATTTTTTTATTTAAGTTATTTTTTCTGTTCATCTTATTTATAAATCTCTCTTTTTTCAAACTTGTTTAGTATTTGTTCTGGAGTTTCAAATATACTTCATTAACTAGTTACAATTTATCTTGAAATATATGTCATCCATAACAGAAGAGCCCTAGAAGAATGTGCTACCAGTCCCTCCTTCCTGTCTTTCGTGCTGTTGTGGCCAGTTATTTTATTCTCACCTGTGTTATTGGACCACAATAAATTGCTACTATTTTTGCTTTAACCAATTAGCTTTAAGAGTGAGTCAAAATAAAAAAGTATATTTACCTTCATTTTAACAATTTCTGAAAGTCGTCATTTATTTGCATAGAGCTAAAGTTTTGGCATTTGATTAATCTTTCTTTAACATGTATTTTTCATAGTGCAGTTCTCCTAGTAACAACATCTCTCAGATTTTTATCTTTCTGAAAATGTCTTTATCTTGCCTGCATGTTTAGAAGATATTTTCACAGGCCACAGAGTTCTGGGAGAACAGTTTGTTCTATCAGCGCTTTGAAGCTGCTGTTCTATCACCTTCTGGCTCACATAGTTTCTGATAAGAAGGCTGCTGTCACTCTCGTCTCTGTGTCCCGGCATGTGCTGCATCTTTTCTGCGTATCTGCAGCATCCAAACGTGCTGCGCACCCGCGCCAGCACCCACTCAGCCCTTGGCAGCTTCTTCAGAACATAGGCTGAGTTTTTCTTACTACGCGGTACCCACTGTCACAGGTGAGCTGGCACTCATAACCTACCCCCGGAGGGCCACCCTGTTCCTAGATTTCAACTGCTTGTTGCCATGTGCCTTCAGCTTCCCACGGGTTCAAGAAAAATTATGATTTTATAGCATGTTCAGCTCTTTTTTATTCTTAAGTAGATGTGATGCTTTTCCAACTGCCTATATTCTGGTCCCAGCCATCAGTGTGGCCATTTTTGATCCACAAATTTTGGATGGGTTTTGAGTGGAGAAGCAGGACAGTTTTCTTAGTGACTTATGGAGAGAGGGACTGACGGATATCACAACTGGAGCAGAGAGAAGATGGGAAGGAGACCATGACTTGGAAGACCAGGTGTGAGGACTTGGATGAACTTGGCATTTTTTTCATCACTGCCTAATGAGACGAGCTTTTCTGAAAGAGAATACTGAAAGTCACAGTAATTTTTAATAGGACCACGCTCTGTCCCCATGTGTTCTGTGCCAGGAAACTCTTGTCTTCGTTTCTGTACCTTGAGCCAAAGGACCCTTTGGGCTTCTGTGTCTTACTTTTAGAATGAACTCCTAAAGAGCCAGGACTCATTTTGTCCCCTGCAAAAAGTGTGATAGGACAGCCAGTGGACTGGTCCCTCACTAGTGGCTCTGTCACATCGCTGCCTCTTTCAAATGCTTTGATTCCTCATGGCCTACTGTGCACGTCATCAAGCCAATGTGTGGGACAGAAGGCAACCCCACAGCGGCCTCTCCGTTTGCTCGGCCGCCTGCCCCACACCCCGCTGGCCACGCTCACCATCTTCTCCCCCTCACCGGGGTTTTCCGTAACGCCACGCCTCCGCTCACTGCCTCCTCCCAGGTGAGGACACCTGTCTCTCGGCCTTTCCCTCTTCGGAGGTCTCCCTCCCTCCCAGGCCTGCCCCGCGGGCTCCTGCCCAGAGCCCCCGATACCTGCCTAGGCAGAGCCGGCTCTTCTGCCCAATATGTTTGTCGCTCCACAGAGAGACTTGCCAGTTTCTGTTACGTGGGTCTGTCCCCTAGAATGTGACTTCCTTGAAGGTGGGCCATCTGCCAGGTATATAATATCTGTTCAATAAAGAAACAAAGAGTGGAAATTTTTAAAATGGGGGCCCCCGTGACAGACAAACAGAAATTCAGCCTCCAAATGAATAAATAACAATGCGTGTGGGAAGGAGGTGCTTTTGTTCACATAAAGGATAATGGGGTTTGAAACGTAGTCACATGTAATGAGAGCGTGGACTTCTAAGCGAAGCCCTGGGTAGCTGGAGGAGAAATCCAAGCGAGCACGCGCTCGCTGTCCGTCTCGGGGCCCCAGGAACGGCCCGCCGCGCAGAGCGATGGTCCCGACCTTGTCTGCCTGGGATTTAAAGAATCCAGCAACAGGAAATGAGAAGCGGCCCAGTTCCTTTTCTCTGTAGTGTCACTACCAGCTTCCAGAAACAGTCGTCACACTCCCCGTTCTCGACACCGATTGCCTGTGAGTCTGATCAACAGCTAAGAGTTTCTTTTTCCTCCCTCCTCCCTCCCGTGCCTCCGCCGTTTGCATGGTGTCCCCGACGACGCCGGCCTGGAATAGTGCCCACTGCGCCCCCACAGAACGTGCAGGCGGAAGCCGTGAACTCCACGGCCATCCGGTTCCTGTGGAGCCCCCCGCCGCAGCAGTTCATCAATGGCATCAACCAGGGATACAAGGTACCCAGCGTGCCCTCTGGGTGGCTGGCTGTCGTGGCATGCCGTGGCCTTGTGACTGGGGAGGAAGCTGCCCGCCCCACCGGGGTGGGGTCACCTGGAGCCCCCAAGGTCTTATAACCGGCTGTGCTGGCTCGGAAACTCACCACCTCAGTCCCCGGGAGGCTGGTTCACACACAGCAGAGCAGCTTCTGTGAGAAAGGCCTTTCATTTCAGAGTTACCCGCGAGAGACCTCTCTCGCTTGATTGGAATCAGCATGTGTACGAGCCACTTTGCCCTGGAAGGGGTCCCCTCAGAGGGACAGGGGCACTGGGTGCACCTGAGGGACATTCCTAGCAAGCGAGGACAGTTATTCCTCCCCCTTCCGCTGCAGGGAGAGCTCTGCTCACAGAACGCAGACCCCGGGATTCGCGCACTTCCCTGGCCGGACTCTGAGGCATGGACACATACCTCCCATCCCCCTCTTTGTCCTCAGTCACCAGGATGCGGACCCTTCACACCCACACTGGGCGTGCCTCCGGGAAATGTCACCTCTCTTCCCTTTCAGACCCACTCCTGCTGCGTGGGCTGGGAGCCCATCTTAGCCCCCACGTGGACCCCAGCCCTCCACCCCGGCTGCAAACTCAGGGGAGGCCTTTAGAGACGAGCATCCATCTATATGGCCGGGACACGAGGGAGCTGCAGGTTCAAAGAGTGGCTTTTCCTCAGACACTCAGTCCATTTTTACCCATTTGGATTCAATGTATGAAAACACTTGTTTTTCACTAGCAAGGTGAACACAGCTGGAAACCTGCCCCGCCCTTCACCTTCTCCCCCAGAGGCACCTACAGTCCAAGCTTTCTTCAAAGAAAATCATATTGATCAACCAGGATGATTTTGCCTTTTTGACTCTCTGTCAAGTCTTATTGGCAAGACCAGGGCGCCTGTTCGATGCCCTTGCTGCCGGCCTGATCTATATAAACGTGCTTTGTGCCCCGCAGCACGGCCGCCCTTGGCCCCGGTAACCCCGGGAGGGCCCCATGTCTGAGGAATGAAAAGCCACCGTCATACGCGATGCAGCCGAAACCTTAAAATGACTTCCCTCGGGAGATGTGTGTATACCTATTTCTTTAAAATTGCCGTTAATTTCCTAAAATCCTTTTCAGAACGCCACTGAGTTATGAATCATGGATAATTAGGATTGTCCCCTGGAATCAGACTCAGTTCTGAGTCAGAGCGCGTGCCCATCTAGAAACCATTTCTGGGCGCATTTCACCGTGCTGAGTCCGCTGGGTAACAGACGGGGTTTCCCTATTACTCACTGTTAAAAAGGCCAGCTCTGTGACATGCTTATGTGAAGAGAAGCGGAGGTTTCAGGAGTGTCTATGACAGTGTGCATTAGAGTAGGTATCTTATCTATAAATACATATATAAAATATATATTTTTGTATTCAATAATCTATGAGATATCTTTGAAACTCAGTATTTTTCAGTAAGATTATAAATTTTGAATTTATGGAGTTTCATAATTATGACTTTGAAGATGTACTCATTGCAAAATAAAATTGTGATGCAGACTTCAAGGCAGGCAATTGAAAGGATCTTTTTGTCCCGTTTCCATCCCAGCTCCTAGCGTGGCCCACCGATGCCCCGGAGGCTGTCACCATCGTCACCATCGCTCCAGACTTCCACGGAGCCCACCACGGGTACATAACGAACCTGAAGAAGTTCGCCACCTACCTGACGTCGGTGCTGTGCTTCACCACGCCGGGGGACGGGCCTCGGAGCGCGCCCCAGCTGGTCCAGACCCACGAGGACAGTGAGTGCGCCTTGGTCCCGGCTCTCAGCAACAGCTGGGGTCAGTCATGGGGGGCTGGGGCCAGTGCCGTGGCCAGCTCCGGCGAGAGCAGAGCCGGTCACCAGGGAGCTCCACAGGCAGACGAGGCTGCGAACAGTCCCCATCACGGACGGGCAGAGGCTGCCCGTGGAAAGGGCTGGCCGCCTGGCCACGGGGAGGGGCTGAGAGCAGGAGAGAGTTCAGTCCCGCTGTGTGATCAGCCGCGGTCCTGGGGACTTCTCTTTGCCCAGGTTTCATCTTCCAGCCCCCTCCCCTTCTTCTTCAGCCCCCAGTGCCCCAGCCCTGCTCCCCCGGCCCTGCAGGGCTTTTCCCCGGTGCCCTCCCGCCCTTGACTTTCCACCGTCTCCACCTGGTCAGTCAAAGCGGCTGTCGTGCTCTCAGGCCAGCGACGCTGTCCCGAGAAAGTGAGCCCAGTGTGCGCAGGGCTATTCCCGAGAAGGTTCATTACAATTCCTAGTAAGCGAAGAAAAGAAAACTGTACAATGGCAATGTACTAACTATATCATAGTGATTAAAAAAAGCTTGAGAGAAAACCGACCGTGATCTTATACCAAGTGAAAAACAAAACAGCACACGGAGCTGTACGAGATCCAAATTTTATGAAACATTCTTGTGTGAAATGGCCTGAGCTGAGAAGAGGCCTCGAAGGAAACATGTCTATGTGGCATGAGTACGAGTAAATTTTACAATTTTCTTCATATTTTATGCATAATTCCCATTTCTACAATGAGTTCGTACTTTGTAGTGAGAATTAAAACTAGTGTGAGGTTCTTTAAGGCCACGCAGGGCTGCCGTTGCGTGTCCTTCTCTCTCCGCAGCCGGGGCGGAGGTCGAGGCCGTCCAGGGAGCTTCCTCACGTCCCCTCCCCTGTCCTTCTCCCTCCCCGTCATGGGCAGAGCCTGGCCTTCCGCAGCCCCCAATGTGCTCAGGGCTCCCTGACCAACCGTGCTGCCCATTGGCCGCCCAGCGGCGGTGTTCCCTTCCAACACCAGCAGTCGCCCTGCCCCAGCCTGTCCCGCTCCCCACATCCCAGCAGCCTGGCTGTCCCTGAACTGCCGTACTGCCATCAACTCAGGCCCCATCACGGCAGCAGCCCTGGGAGAACAGACAGGGGCCCTTTGACCCTCTGAGGCCACTCACCCCCCTCCACCGAAAGGATAAACCCAGCGCCCTGCCACCACTGTTCACCAAAGCCCTGCCCACATGCCGCCTGCTCGTCGTCCAGCTGGAACATTTGTGGAGACGCTGACAGAGCCACAGCAGCTGTGACAGCCCTGAGATCCACACCAACCCTGCCTGCTGTCCCCCGGGCGCAGTGAGACCGCTCCAGCCCCGCTGCTCTCGCACGTGCGCGGGTCCGCGCAGCCGCCACCAGGGTCAGGACTGAGCGGCTCACCAACACGCGGGTTCTTCTCTCACAGCTGCGCCCACCTTCCTCCCTGTTTCCCCCTCTGATCGACTTTTCTTGCCTGGTTCTTCATCTTAGCAGGAAAACCGCCGGTCTTTCTCTCACTGTTATATGTGGTGTTTTTTCTACCTGTTCTTTATCAGATAGGGACAGTTCTCTCTTACTAGCTTGCTGAGAGCTTTTGTCATGAATAAATACTGATTTTTCCCATTGCTTTTACTGCATCAATTGATATGATCATAGGATTTTTCTCTTTAGCTTGTTGACTGATATGGTTGATTGCTTTTCAAATGTTGAATCAACCTTGCATACTTGGAATAAAGCCCACTTGGTCATAGCGTATAATTATTTACTCTGTTTCTGGATTCAGTTTGCCGATACCGTTTGGAGGCTGTTTTGCATCTAATTCCATGAGAGCTGATGGCCTGTACTTTCACGTTCCTGGACTTACTTTGTCTGGTTTTGGTGTCAGGGTAACAACTGGCCTCACAAAATAGGTTCGGAAGTGTTCTGTTTTCTGAAGGAGATTGTGTAAAATTGGTGTTAATTCGTCTTGAAGTGTTTGGTAGAGTTTTCCAGGGAAGTCCTCTGAACCTGGAGATTTCTTTTGGGGAAGCTTTTTAATTATGAATTTAATTTCTCTGAGGGTTATAGCGCAATTCAGTCGTCTGTCCCACGTTGGTTGAGCTTCGGTAGTTTGCGATTTTCAGGAAACCCTCTCGGTTGCTGCATTTGTGACTGTAAAGTTGTTGGCAGCACTTGCCCCCTTCTTGCCTTCCTGACGGTGGAAGGACATGTCGTCGTGTTTCCTCCCTGGTGTCGGGGGTCTGTTTCTTCTGGGTTTTTGTTCGTTTGTTTTTATTTTGTCATTCTTCCTAGAGATTTATCAATGTTATTGATTTTTTTTTTCCAAAAATCAGATTTTTGTGTCATTGGCTTTTCTCTGGCGTCTTCCCATTTTCAATTTCACTCATTTGTGCTCTCGTTATTCCCTTCCTCCCGTTTGCTCTGGGTCTACTTTTCTCTTCTTTAACTTCTTGAAGTAATAAGCATTTAGATTATTCATTTGAAGATCTCCTCATTTCCAGCGTGAGCATTTAGTGCTATAAATGTTCCTTTCCACGCTGCTTTGGCTGCATCCCACACATTTTGATATTTGTGTTTCATTTTCATTCAGTTCTATGTATTTCTGTTTCTTTGCACTTCTTCTCTGACCCACGGATCACTTAGAAGGGTGCTCCTGAATTTCCATGTGTTGGAGATTCTCCCGTTGTCTTTCTGCTGTTGAGGAGGCCCCTGCAGAGCGAGTGGGGGTGTGCGGCGGGGCATTCTAGATGGGCGATCAAAGGCTGCGCCCTGGGGCAAGTGTCGGCGGCCCCGCCTCGGGCCCAGGCTCCCTGCTCTGGCTTCCCAAGGTCCTGTGGCCCCACACAAGCCTGACCCACGGTTGCAGAGTGTGTCCGGGGGGCTGGGTGTGAGCGACTGCCCATCCGGTCCCCTGGCCTGATTGTTCTAACCAGAGCGGTGCAGAGAGAAGACAGAGAGGGGAGTGTGTGACTCTCTAGCCTCCGTCTCCTCAGCTCTCAGCACAACTGGGTGAAGTTGGGTAAAATCACTTCTGTGACCACAGCCAGGACGCCTCTCACACCTGCCATCCCTCTGTGATCCCATGGACACTGGCCCCGGCTCACCACTTCCCTTTTGTTGTTGGAACTTCCCACACAGAGCTGACGGAAAGAGAGCGGGCTGTTGTGCTAACAGGTGACTTCATTTTTAATTGCTAGCACCAGGAGCTGTGGGGCACCTGAGTTTCACGGAGATCCTGGATACGTCCCTCAAGGTCAGCTGGCAGGAGCCCCTGGAGAAGAACGGCGTCATCACAGGTGAGTGTCCCCGTGCCCCAAACACGAGGACACGGATGCAGCCTCAGGCAAAACCACTGACAGAGTGCACACATGTCTGCGGCATGCGGCAGAGGAGAGGGCCCTGTCCCCACACCCAGGACCCTGTCCCCAGGAGCCCAACCCCTTCAAGTGCTTCTTCCTGCCCGGGCTCCAGCCTCAGAGTTCAGAGACTCAGTCCCCTTCCTTCATGTCTCTGATCAACAAGCATCGGTCATTTTGCGGTGAAGTTTCTCAAGTGTACTTGTCGCCCTTGAACCTCACAGCAACACAGTCAACACTAATGTGACCGACTTGCAGGTGATGAAACTGCCCTCACCCTTCACTCGGCAAACACTGCCAAGTGCTTGTGTGGGCCGGCACTTGGCTAAAAGGCTGCCGGCCGGGCCCCAGCCACGACGCTCCCACGCCAGTGTCCAGCCTCATCCTGCAGCCGACGAGTGGCCAGGGCAGGACAGGGCCCCTGGGTGAGACAGGCAGCAGGTGCGCCTCTGAGGGGTGTGGGGCTCGGGGCTGCTGTCTTTGCACACAGCTCACCTTTTGTAGGGTCTTGACGACCTTATGTTACAGAGAGCTTTCTGGAAAGACTCAAGTTTGAGTTCATTTAAGTCTTGGGTTGGAAAGAAACATTCTAGGTTTGGAGAAGCCGGCGCAGGCTGCGGGCTCAGGAGACGGTGCGGGGCCCTCCTGTTGCTCGGGGGTCCCAGACTACCTCGCGGGCTGTTGGGGGCGCTCGCTGAGGCCACCACATGGCGTGGCTGGCCCGGAGCGGCTCGGCCACCATCGGCACCCCTTTCCGTTCAGGAAACATCACTTGTCAAGCCAGCCACTTACTCTTCACATAGCTCGGTCACTTGCCTACTGGACACGTGTCCTGTGGCAGGCCCCCTCTGGGGAGGACATGACACCTCCTGTCTGTGCGGGGCTCCTACACAGCTGTCCCTGCAGCTGGACCCTGAGGTTTCGGGAGGACCCAGATCCTGGCCGAGCCCCTTCCACCCACTGGTGGGAGTGTCCGGGCCCAAGTTGTGCTGTCCATTTGCCGTTTCGTCGTCTGAGCGCTGACCGAAGCCGCTGCCCCTCCTGCGGCGGGGCCCTGGGAACCCACTACCTGGCTGCAGAGCTCGGGCCCTCCTCCCGCGCCACGTCCCACAGAGCAGCCGCCTCCCCCCGGCAGGCCCCCTAGCGTCACAGGACCTTGTCTGACTTTTGAGCAGCCACAGGAGGGGCGTCTTACGACGGCCACTGGAGGCCGTGGGTGGTGATGTCCCGGGCTCCCGTGGCCGGCAGGCGGCGGAGCCAGCACAGGGGTCCCAGCATCCGTGTCCTGTCCTCTGCCCCAGGTGCTGAGGGTGGGGGAACGTGCTCCAACCCGGACCCAGACGCCCCCGCTGCCCCCCGTCCGGGAGGAAAGGGACCCCAGCTCCCAGCCCGCGGGGCCCAGTCCCGCGGCCCAGGGCAAGCTGTGCTCGCCGCAGATTCAGAGGCAACGCCTGGTGAGAGGCAGGGTCCCCTCTGCCCGCTGGGCTCTCGGTACTCAGTCCCCTGGCTCTGGTTCCAAATCTGGCCAGGCCCTCGGCGGGCAGTTCCCACACCGAGGGCCCCCTTCATGCAGGTGCACGCTTTGAGCCCCGCCACCGCCGTCCCTTGAGAGCACACACACACGTCTTTCTCGTGTTCACGTTTCGGGAAACCCATGCGCACAGTCCTTGGCAGGGAGCCAGCCTCTCGCGGCTGAGCGGTGTTGGCCAGTGCGCCCGGTTGACGGCCTTGGGTCCTCAGCCGCTAACTGGGCTTAATGAACCCATTTTCGTACTTTATTTAAAGCAGGTGCCTGCAGCTACGAGCCACAGCCCGTTGTTTCTGAGAGCGTGGCTTTCGGTGTCTGGCTTCTCAGAGCCCAAGTCAGCCGACGGCCTGTCCCCCCGGCCCTGGCCTGGGAGTGGCCTGCCCCGTCCCAGCACCAAGGGTCTGGGCACAGCTTCAGGCACATGCTCTGCTCCTCCCTCTCGGCGGCCACACTGTCCCCATGTCACTATGTCTGGCCTTTGGCAGCCACACTATACAGTGTGCCGAGGCCACACGCCAGCTGCTGCAGCGCCCTGGGCTGTGGGGAGGGAAGGGACCCAGAGGTAAGGCAATGCGAGGCTTCACCGGGGGTCTCTCCCGTCACCTCCCTAGGGACCGCTGCCCCCTGTGATGCTCTCCCTGGCACTAGACACTGCCCCAACGACAGGTCCACACCCCTGAACCCACGCGAGTCTTAGTGGCACATGCCGGCAGGACCACGAAGGCCAGTTCCCACTGAAGGGGGGCTGTTTTAACAGGGACAGCAAACCTACCCCCAGACGCCACTGTCAGGAGGCTTCGATATGGCACCAGCGACCGACCCTCTGAAGCCCCCTGGCGATGCTACAGCCGTCTGCCATTGAAGGCAGTGGAGGCCGGCAGCGGCCTTCAGTGTGGCCCTCCACTCACGGGGCCACTTGGCATTCCGGATGCCTGCAGGAAGCCGCCCGCATCAGCCTGGCGCGGGTGGGCACCGCCCAGGCCTCGCTTTCACTCGGGGCCGGGAGAGGGGGGTGCCGAGCGGGACAGCCCTGCCCGCCCCAGCAAAGCCCATTTCGCCCACGTTGTGCTTCAGCGTCTTCCACGCTGCCTCCGCACACCCTGATTTATGAGGGCCCGGATGCACACGGACAGTTTGTGATTGGATGTACTGCTCTCTTGTAGAGAATTTACTTCAGATCAACAGAAAATTATTTCTGAAGCTCCCTGGGTCGTTAGTCTCAGTTAGGCGGCCGCTGGGAGCAGGTGAGGTGCCAGCGGAAGGCACTGCCTCCTGACTCCCTCCTCTCTCTCCTCATCGCCCCGCCCCCGACCCACAGGCAGAAGCCACGTGAAACATTCACGGCCAAGAGCTACCGCGCATGTCCCAAAAGCTGTGCGAGAGCCAGAGGGCCTTGTCCCCGCCGCGTGCCACAGCCCTGTCCCTCTGCACGCACGAGTGCCCCGCCCACCCTCTGCCGCGCCGGACCGGCCCCTCCTGTGTGCTGGTGTTCCCGTGGGCCCTGCCGGAGCGGGCGGGGCTCTTCCACTGCCTGTTCGGCTTGGTTTGTGTCCATAACAACTGTGGCAGCTGCAGGTCTCCGTTTTGATGCGATAAAGCCCCGCTCTGCAGCTAGAGACGCGGGAAGGGCCATGTTTGGGCCCCGGGCTGCCACGCTGCACAGGACGCTGTCATTTAGAAAATTTCAATGGAGAGCCACTTCTAAACAAATAAAATTGTCTGACAAGGCTGTCACACTAGCGAAGGCTTCTCTTCCCGTGCGTCCGGAGAAGACTTTGAGCACCAAACTGTTCCCATTTCCCAGGAGTAACCCACTGTGGTCGGGATGGCTTCCCGGGCTGCTCGCATCCCGGCCCCGGATCCAGACCCCAGAGAGCAGGTGGCGCGGAGTAAGGCCCGCGGGAGGCGCGGAGAGCCGGGGCGGGGGGACGGTGCCTGCCCTGGTGCGCGCTCCGGCTCCCTGTGCCGGGCTCCTCTCCTTTGTAAATGGGGCAGCGGCAGCTCCGTTCCCCGGGGCTGTCGTGGGGAGTGACGAGTGGATGAATGTGAAGGGCCCAGGAGCCGCCGGAAGGCCGTCAGCACTCTCCGTGTGTGAAGTTATCAGCACTGGTTGCCTGGAAGATTTGTCTCTTTTTTTAATTGTACAATTAGTGCCAAAGTTCTGGATGAGCAAAAAGAGAGCTGATTGATTTAGGTGCATCCCTGATTTTACTGCTGGGAGGAGGGACTTTGGCATCAGGTGGTGGCAGGCAAGGAGGACAAGACTAGAAGGTTGCCTGGAGTCAAGGGTAGGAGACAAAGAAGGACAGTGGTGAGAGGTCAGACGGGGAGATGAGACCGGACAGGCAGACTAGGTCGTGCGGCCGAGCTTTAGGGACCCCCGGGCCCTGGGCAGGGACCCAGAAACCAGGAGCAGCCTCCAGACGGTCAGCAGCTACCGTGATTGAGGGAGCCCCAATGTGCACTGGGGTACCCAGTGATAAGGGCCCCCCTCCCCGTCTTGGGAGATGCCTCCAGCGTGGTAGCCCCATGCCCGCACACAGAAGCCGTTGAGCCATAAGACGGCTGAGGGACAGCAGACAGGCTGTGACCTCTGACGTTAATTTGTTTTTAATATTAAAGTCCCAAAACGCCGCTCTCTAAACCCTCGCTTACCTGAAGCACAAGTTCCTGACTATTTACCACTTTCACCAGACGGACAGGAGCATGGAGACGCCTCCAAGCGCTTCAGCATCCGTGAGCGTCTGGCTGGAGGGAAGAGAGCAGGCGTGCTCGGCGGCCCCCCTCAGCCCTGCGGCCGGGAGCTCTTGAGTCGCCGCCCCACCCCCACCCCCCGCACGGCGTCCTCTGCGTCCCCCGGCCACACCGGCCCCTCCAAGGGCCGGAGCAGGAGCTGGCGGGGCCTTTCTTCTCTGAGCCCCGGTCACGACGGGCCCGAGGTTGAGTGAATGTGACCATGAGGCCCCGCCGGACCGGACGGGGTAGAGGGAAAATCAGGTTTCACAAGGAGAACAGGCTCAAAAGGGGAGGCAGAGCCGGACGCAAAGCTCGGGCAGTCGGGCCCAGAGCCACTTTGTAGGGCAAAGCGCTCGCATGGAGAGGCCGTCAATTTGTCACTCCTGGGGGAGCAAGGAGCAGTGTGTCCACAAATTAGGTGCAGCCAGGAGCCAGCTGCTGATTTAGAGCCCCACGTAATGAAAATATGAGCTTATAAAAATGGAAATACTGCCAAAACGCATCCATCATTTGACAAGAGGAGGTTAAATCGCGCACCGCAGGCTGGCAGTTATCACGCCTCAGCCCTCGCTCCAGGTACAGTGTGTCAGGCTGGCCCTGTCCCCTGTAGGTCATGTGTCACAGGAGACAGGTGGTCCAGGCCGAGAAGCGGGGCGATGGAGGTTTCTCAGGGGCACACAGGTCGGAGGCCCCACTCCCAGGAGCAGCGGCTTCTCATCAGACTTCCCCGGCTCCGCACAGGTGCCGGCGGCCTCCCGCCCCTGCCCTCGGCATCAGGAGACCCCCCGCTAACTCTGTGTGTCCTCCCTAGGCTACTGGGTCTCCTGGGAGGTGTATGGCAGGAACGACTCCCGGCTCACGGACACTCTCAACAGCACGACGCACGAATATAAAATCCAAGGGCTGTCTTCTCTCACCACCTACACCATTGATGTGGCTGCTGTCACTGCAGCGGGTGCCGGCGTGGCCACCTCATCCACCATTTCCTCCGGTGTGCCCCCAGGTCAGTGAGAACATGCGTGGCTTCCCTGCCCCCTTCCCCTTAGAGTTCTGACCCTGGAGGGAACCCGCCTTTGAAAGAGGGTGTCAGCATCCTGCTGGGGTGGCTGGGAGGAAGGTGGATGGCGACCCACCATCAGCCTGTCCCCCAGTGTCTTCTGACCACAACCTGACCTCTTTTCAGAGAGGGGGTGGGAAGGGGCTGACGGCGGGCAGGGGCGAGGGGAAGTCCACCAGTGGGCTGGCCCCGAGGGCCAGCCCCCAGGAAACTGCACCAAAAGCAGCTACAGAGAGAGAAGTAGGAGCTGTTGATATGAGAATTAAGAATAGCGTTTATGAAAGTAATGTCCAAACCTGTAGAGAATTTTCATAAGAATTTGAATTTATTTGAGCCAAACTGATGACAATTGCCAGGAAGCAAGATTGCAAATGCTCTGAAGAAACAGTGTTGCAGTTTCTTTTATGCCTTTGGAATCAGGGAGGGGGCGGGAAGGAAGCCCCTTGGAGGTGGAGAGGGTCACATTCTGGGAGAGTTAACAGGACCGCCCGCCGCTCAGGGGTGCGCGGGCCCGAGCGGGACAGGGAGGCGGCTCAGCGGGCGTCTCACGGAACCAGAGAGGGCTGGCTTCACACCCTCTCCCTGAAGAAGGGACAGGCCGGGGCTGACGCCCCACGGCACCTGCCCAGTGAGGGATCTGTGACCACATCGCCCCGCGAGGTCGTTTTCCGTAGGACCCCATTTTCGCACACAGTGGGAAGCGTGAAACTTCACTGAATAAAACAATGAATAGTTGGGTGTGGGATGAGGAAAGGCAAGGAGAAGGTGGGGAGGAGGGGGAAGAGACAGGGAGAAAGGAGAGGCCAGAGCTGGGGGGGTCGCACGTCATGCAGAGCCAGCTACCAAGGCGCGGTTGCTCAGCCCCACGGGTGTGGGCGGCAGCCACTCTCCGGTCCCTCTGAAATTCACGTCGCCTTCTGAGACGGCGGCGCGCTCCGCTCCCCTTTGCGAGGCTGCCACTCACCTTTCTGTGTCCAGCGTCAGCGTTCACGTAGAAGATGCCAGGGCTCCGCCGAGGAGTCCGCCTGTGACAAAACATGGCCAGGCCCTCGGGTCGGTCTGCGGTTACAGCTGCAGGTCGGTCTCTCGCCACTTGCAAGACACTATTTTGGCTTGTCCTGGCCACGGTCCTCAGGGCCGAACGATCCCCCCGACACTGGCGCTCTTCCCGTGTGGAAGAACCACATCCAGGGCCGTTTCCGCCACCTGACGGCCGTCCTGGAAGGTGCGAGGTAGGGGGTGGGTGGGGGTGTGTGAAGGGAAGACCAAACACGCACAGCGCAGGCAGAGAAGGCCCCGGAATCAGGGTGCCGCCCCCATTACCGCTCTGCACAGACACGGCTCTCAGCGCGGGCTCAGCCGGCCTGCCCGTCGTGGGTGATGGGGGCAGGAGGAGGAGGTGGTTTCCTCTCCTCTGGGCACAGCGACCTCCTCAGGAACTTTCTAGAGCCCATTTGACCAGCCCTGCCAGCAGGGGAGCCTTGAGCCCCACAGTGTCCCAAAGCAAGTCTCCTGTCCACAAATGACATCACCATTGTCCCCTGCTAAGACAGCAGTCCCAGCACGGTCACACGCCAGGCACTGAGGCTTCTTCAGAAAGCGATGGCCGCCCCCACCCACCTGGAATGTCTCTTCCCCGGGGTCGGGCGAGGCCGGAGAACCCACCTGTGGAGCGAGGTCTGGGGCGCGGCCCAGGATGCCGGGCGGGACCCCCGGCTTGAGACAACCTGGTATCCTTTGCAAAGGCATTGACAAAACAAATACATT
Organism: Mormoops blainvillei; assembly: GCA_004026545.1. Classification (NCBI taxonomy): domain Eukaryota; kingdom Metazoa; phylum Chordata; class Mammalia; order Chiroptera; family Mormoopidae; genus Mormoops; species Mormoops blainvillei. Next base: position 21,865 of record PVJD01001091.1, on the reverse strand, counting down.
CTTTAAAGAAAGAAGTCTGGCTTGCCGGAAGACTCATTTTATTCTCCGTAATTAGCCAGTTCCCAAAGCCCATACCTGAAATAAAACCAGTGCTTTAATAAGCAGCGACGACGGTGCTGGCCCGCTGCTCAGGGTGTGAGAAGGCGCTCACCCGCGATGACCGAGGTGAGCCAGCAGCGCACGCTCGTGGGGGCCGGCCTCCGGCCTGGTCGGCACGTCCAGCTGGGGCGGGGCCTGCGCCACCCCGGGGCTGTGGGGCAGGAAGGAGTGGGCAGCTGGTCCCCAGCTGAGCTGAGTGGCCTTGGACCACCCCAGTGGACACAGCATTCGGTCAGGTCTCCCGTAGCCAAAGACCAACACTGAGGCCTCCCGCCGGGCCCTCAATATCGGCCAGGAGGAAAATCGTGATGCGATTGCTTTGCGGGCTGTGCTGTTTGCTGGGCTTAAAGTTTACATCCGCTAATGGCTAAAGAGCCACGTTAAGAATCCAGAGAGCTCAGAAGTGTTTAAAAAAAAAAAAAAGAGTCACTCATCCTTCAATGTAGCCATTTTCTGCTTCCTGTTTATGAAACTAGGTGTGGAAAGGCCACTCAAGGTCCCAGAGCTGCTGCTTGTGATGGAACTGAACTGATCACCAGGGTTCTGGTCCCATCAGGCTGGGTTTAAACACCCCAGGCACCGGCGAATTAGGAGGCCGGTCCTCAAACACCACACGGCCTGAACGCCTTTCTCTGCCCACACCGCGTCTCTGTCCTCACTCTTATCCTGCCCTCTTTCTCGGGAGGGGCGGGGGGTTGCACTGCACACCCCCTGTCATTTTGAACTCACAGCGTTTCGCCTCTGAGGGGGATGGGCTCTGGGGGGAAGAGTCACCAAAGGCTGAAGTCACAGGAAACCTCAGGTGATGGGAGCCGCTCAGAACACGCCCTCTCGTCATTTGGTTGCCACAGCAACTGCACACGGGCAGACTGGGAAGAGTTGTGCACTTTTACCTGGATTTGGTTGTCTTGGAAACCAGGCCCAGGAAACCTAAGGCTCAGGACCTGCCCTCCTGCCCTTGTCACACTGCCTGGAGACACCGGGTGTGTCCGCCTCCGTCCCCTCGCCCAGCCCCCCTTTCCACGGTGTCACGACCGCTATCCAGGGAAGGCAGGCACCCGCTCCTTGTGTCCTTTGAGGGCCCGTCATTCATCCGTCCTCCACTCAACAAGTGTCTGGGGAGCGGGAACACGCTCCGTATGGGGACAATCTCCACCTCCCGAGTTTGTCATCCAGGAGCCACATTAATGTCTCCCGATGCCACTTCCCGTGGCTTGGGGCTTAATAGGCGGCCCCGTTGGAGCATGAACCACGCCATGACCACCGCCCAGGGAAGCCCCGCGTCTCACTCCGTGGCTCTGAAAGTGGACCCTCTTTGTGGTGTGAAGGCATTTTGAAAGTGTTTACTTGCTGACGTGTTGGGTATGTTTCCTAAGCTGTGACAGAATTTAAATCTCTGCCTTTCCTCTCCCGTTTATCTCTAGAACTTCCTGGTGCCCCGTCGAACCTGGTCATCTCCAACATCAGCCCCCGCTCGGCCACCCTTCAGTTCCGACCGGGCTACGACGGGAAGACATCCATCTCCAGATGGGTCGTGGAGGGGCAGGTATGCACCGCATGCAGGGCGGGGACCGGGCTCCCCCGAGAGGGCGTGGCGGCTGGGCTCAGTGGGTGCCTCCCCAGGGATTAACCAAGACAGGCAGATGGAGCTGGCACGGGGGGGCCCCCGTGGGAGGCTGTGACTGCAGGAGAACCAGGGGCCCACACCAGCTGGGGTGCTGGGGACGGGACGTGGAAAGGAAAGGGGAACTGAGGTGTCAAACTGGGGTGGGTCCCCTGGGACAGTAGGAGATGTGGAGCTAAGGCTTAAATTTCGTGTTGTGATCCCAAAGGCGAATCCAGAATTTGAGAGCCTAGTTTATCGGCTTTTTAACTCTGTATCACACTTAGCTACCAAATATACTGGACACTGATGGGAGGGGGAGGGGTGTTGCTTGCTACTGGCTGGTCACTGCTTTTAGACCTTTCCAGGGGACAGAAAGGGACAATACACAGTTTTTGAAGCACCATGAATTCATGCTGATATTTCCAACTCAAATTTAAGATTATTTTACTTTGAGTTTATAGTTTAAATACCTTTTCCCTTGCACTAAAATTGTGTTTTTTAGAAATATTAACATAATTACTCATTATCTGTGTCCTACTATTGTATAAAGAGTTCAATGTTGTAATTTCAATGGCACCACTAACAATAAGACTGCTGAATGCAGTTTAAGTGTTCGTCCTTAGACTGCATTGGCACTGCAGGCGTACCGCGAAATTTCTGAATCCAGAAGTCCTACCATTCCTTTCTCTGTGTGGTTAAATCACAGCTTCGTACAAAATTAGATTCTTTCATTTTAGGGGTTTTGTTTTGTTTTTTCTTTGGCTTCATCTTTAGTGAATGCTTTCTTTAAAAATCATTTCACTTTTTAACAAATTGTTAGAACACTTTTTATTTCATTTATTTCCGAGCTTATAACTCACTTGCTTGATCTCAAGGTAAAACTATTGAAAAGGTGCGTTCAGAGAGGCGTCCTCCCTGCTCCTTGGGGCCTCTCTCTCAGGCTGCTCAGGTGTCAGGTTCGTCCTTTCTTTTTGTCACGTAGGCAGGTGCGACCCCTCTCCCCGGCGGGCTGGGCTGGCGCCTGACGGAGGTTCTAGAGCGGGGTCCCTTCCCTTGCTCATTCTGGTCATTGTCACTGCCTTGTGGTGGAAGAACAGAGCTGGCTGTCACCCGCCCAGCTCCTAGGGGCTGGTGGCTTTCTTTGGCTCCTGGCCCCTCTCCACCTTCAGAGCCAGCAGGGACCAGTGGGGTCCCTCCCAGGCTCCTTCCTCCCCTCTCATCCCTCTGGCCATTCTCCACCTCACCCTCCTTCCCTGTGATTAGACTGGACCCACACAGGCCACCCACGATCACTCTTCTCTCGAGGCTCTTAACCTCCATCAGACAGACCCGCAAGGTGCCTTTCTGAGGAAACGTGCGCAGGCCCTGGGTTAGTGCGTGGAAATCTTTGGGGGAAGGGGCATCATTCTGACTGAAGGTTGTCTTCAGCCTTTTGCATAATTATTGTATATTTTTGCCCCTGAGTCTTTGAGGTACATTCTTAGGACTGGGATTGCTGGGTCAATGAATTATATGTAAATTTTCTAGACTTACCCAGACCCTCTGCTGTTCATTGTAACATTTTGCATTTTCATCGGCAGTATATTATTGTTTGATATGCCGAAAAATGGAGTCTCATTTATCGATCTTTTCTTGCATGCTTTTGGATTTTGGGCCACAGACAGAAAGGTTTGTTCCCACTCTCAGTTGCAAAGGAACTCACTCAGCATACTACTGCCACCTGTGTGGTTTCATCCCTGCATTTGGCGCTCCGTCCACTGGGAATCTGTCCGCACGTGTGGGGTGAGGTGTGAATCCATTCCTATCATTTTGCAAATAGCGGTGTGATTGTCCCAAAGCCATTCATTAAAAAGTCCGTTTTTTGCATCCTCCTGATTTGTGATATTAAATTTCCACGTGCACATGGGTCTCTTTCTGAACTTTCCATCCTGTTCTCTTAGTCTGGCTGTGCACGCGCTCTGTCCACATTTTTTAATTAGAGAGGCTTTAAAACAGGCTCCAGTGTCCAGTGAGGTCTCCCCAGACCACCGACACATGCACATGTGTGTGCTCAGGCATCTGTGCACACATACACATACACGCACACTGATGCGTGCATGTTCACACATGCACTCCTGCATACACACACGCACGCACTCCTGCAACTGTACGCCTGTGGCACATGTGCACACTGACATGTGTGCACGCACATGCACTCCCATGCGCACACACCCACACTCCCACGCCCTGCCCTCCGGGAAGCCTCACTGAGTTTGCCCCAGCTGCTCCCCCAAGAAAGTCGTGGTGGCTTGTCGGGTCCAGGCTGCCCCCACCATCCCTACACTCGGAGCGGTGGGGCCCTGGGCCTGTGGCTGGGACCACCGAACCCTTTGGGAACATCCCACCCCTAACTCCCTTTGAGTGGATGCCAGCGATACTAGACTCCCTGTGCCGTTGTCAGACCCAGGGCTCCCTCGCCCAGTCTCCCACCATGAAGTGGCTGTGCCCCCGCTCTGTGCCTTTCAGAGAGGGTAGGTCTTGGGCACCCAGTCCTGTGGGCAGTCGCCACTGAAGAGCAGGGAGGTGATTTAATTGCGGTTTGCTCGGGGTGCTGACAGAAGGAAGGAGGGGCGGGTCGCTCAGGTGGCTGCGGAGGCCCGTGGACATGACATCTGAGCCCTGTCTCGAGGCGCCCTGAACGCGACCCGGGCAGAGCACCGCCACACGCCTCACAGACTCCCCAGCGCACTCAGTGGTAGGTCAGGGAGTATGTTCTTACTCCAGGACCCGCTTCTCAGTCAGATTCACTTTGCAAAAAATATCCCTTCACTTCAGACCACTCTAAAGTGCGCCAGCGAGGCTGTGTTACTGGGACCGCGCGCCGGCGTGCTGTGGAGCGGGAGGCCTGATCACTGGCAGGCCCGTGGACGGGCCTGTAATGAGCTGATGGGGGTGCGAATTTTTAAAAGCAGCTTTTATAGGGGTTTCCAATTCAGTAATGCTTCACATAATTAGTAACCTTTGACCACAGAGTGAGCAAAACATCTCTCCCACGCTTGCAGGGAGCCCCATAAAGGCAGGACGCAGATGTCCGACCCCGCCTGCCGCGGGGCCGCCAGCCCCGCGTGCAGCCATTGGCTCCGCTCTAATCATTACCGGCACTGCGCCCGGGCCCCTCAGCAGCTCCGAGCAGGTCTCTGTGATGAAGACGCCGGCGCTAGCACCTGAGGCGCAGACAGAACTGCTTGCATTCCGAAAATGGAAAGGGAGAGGAAGCCCACTTAGTGCTTATTTGTGCGTGATAGTAGCCATTTGCTTAAAAGGAACTGTTTCCGGGAGTGTTATGGGCTCATAAAGCCCAGCACAAGCCTGCTGACTGCTGGCCTCCGGGTAACTAAGGGCAGCGGGACGGAGAGCTCCGTGCCTGGGAGCTGCGGGTAAGGCATTCGCAGAGGCCCCAGGGGCCCAGCAGCAGCCTCGCAACATCATTGGTTGTGACACATTCCTGGGAGAAGTCAGGGCAGTACACTGACCTTGCCCGTCCCCCAAGGGCACTTCCCACCGGGGGCCAGATCCGCACTGACAGGTGGGAGGCTGGGCCACGTGTCATATCCGGATGCTCAGGTGCTCACCTGCGAGCAGAGTCCTGGGCGGCGGCGCCTCTGCTGCCCCATCCTGCCCCAGAGCCCAGGCGCCTCCCAGGAAAACTCCCCGGCCCTGAGCTCCGGGAAGGTGCTGTCTTGGCAGACAAGGGTACCTACCTTCTCCGGTCTCGAGTCAAAGCCCCCACAGCTGGGGGCTTCCCCTTGTGCCTCCGCCACCCCCCGCCTTGAACGCCCAGTGCCTTGCTGGGGCTCGGCGGTGACACCCGCACTCCCCGCCTCTGGGTGTGCGGCCTGTCCCCCCTCATCCCTTCTGTGTGCCCAGCCCTGCTGTGGTCCAGCCCGTGCAAAACTCTGGAGCCTCGCGGAGACACAAAACGCCCCCGCCTCCAGCGTGTGGGGGGTGCTCTCAGGGGAGCAAGGCCAAGGTCAGGGCCTGGGAGAGAGAGTGGGGGCTGTGGGCCAGCAAGGCTGCGCTCCTGGGGCCCTTCCCTGGGAAGGAGCAGGTGTGTGCCCCGGAAACGCACCACTCCCCTAAAATGACCCTCTGAGTTGTCCACTTTCCTGCGCCTGTCGTTCAGTGGTTCTTTTTTTCTCTTTACAAGTCCATAAAAATGGCAGAAATCTGGCAATGCCGAGGCTCAGAAAAGCCTAGGGTTCCTTGGCGTGGGACGCCCAGCCGTCCCGCAGGCGGGGCGGCCGCCGGGGGCAGGGAGCCGGCACACCGGACTCGCAGCGCGGCCTCGCTGGCCTGGGCTTCCTGCCGCCCCCGCGGGAGAAGAGCAGCGCGGGGTGAGCGCCGACCTCCTCGTGAAGGCAGTCGGGCTGAGGGGCGCGTGGCCTCACGAGGGCTGCTCGCTCACCGTAGCGCGGGCTCAGAGGAAAGACCGCGTCCGGGGAGGCCGGGAAGCCAAGGCGGGGCCGAGCCTGGAAAACGCCTGGAGACTCGAGCAGCCCTGGAGCAGGCCCTGCCAGGGGCCAGACCCGGCGAGGCCAGCTTCCTGCTGGAGCTCAGCACGGGACAGGCGGTGCCTGCGGTCAGAGGGGCTGAGCGCCCAGGGAGGCGGGTTTGCTGCTGGCGCGGGACGAGGCCACGGCCTGGGGCCAGGAGCGGCGCCCCGGGAGCACCCCGAGTGTCCACTGAGGGCCAAGCCACTGGTACTGAGAATTCATTCCGATGGAACCGAAAAGTCACACAGCTTGAAAAACGTCAAATCCACCTACCCTGGTGTTCGTTTGTGGTGGAGTTTCTGTCCTTGGTTTATTGAACTGTCCAACTGGCTGCCTGTTAGCTCTGACAGCGGGAAGGAGCCCTTGTGCGCTCTGTCTCCTGCAGTGTTGTAGCCCAAAGGTTTTCACCACACCGCCTCGAGACCTGGAGCAGGGCTCTCTGACTGCTAGCTGCACCCCCTAACCCCCGCCTCCCCGTGACGGATGGCCGTTAGGGCTGCCGAGAGCCTGCAGATGAGCGTGTCGGCATTTAACCACGATAAACCCTGAAACAGCCGAATTTCTTTTCACAAGAAGAAAAAGGGCGACATTATTTCTGAGTCGCCTGCCTCAAATGCCTCAGAGGGCTGTCGCGGGCTCCACTTCAGTAACGACACAGTCGCCTGGGGACGTCCACCGAGAGCAGCTGCGGCTCTGTCCCTGACAGCCCCATGGTGTCCTTGCCCAGCCCTGCGGGGGTGGGTGACCGCGCACGGCAGACTCGGGTGTTTCAGAACGTTCGTTGTTTGCCTGATCATCTGTGGTCTCACCTTACAAACCCTTCCTTCTTTGTTCCTCGGCCATCACGGGAGGCTGTACCCGATGAATGGTTTGAAGTGGCCTCTCTGTTCATTAGCCTGTCGGATCCTCTTAGGGCCTGTTATGGGACTTTAAAAAATGCCACAGGAGAAGAAAATACTGCAGCCTAAGTGACAACACAAGTAGGACAGAGGGGCCCTGGCCGGGGGCTCAGTTGGAGCATCATCCCATGCGCCAAGGTTGTGAGTTCAAATCCCCAGCCAGGGCACATACAAGAATCAATTAATGAATGCATAGATAGGTGGAACAGCAAATCAAAATCTCTCTCTCTCTTTCTCTCTCTCTAAAATCAATAAATTTTTTAAGATTTATTTATTGATTTATTGACTTACTGATTTTTAGAGAGAGAGGAAGGGAGGGAGAAAGAGAGGGAGAGAAACATCAGTGTGTGGTTGCCTCTCATGTGCCCCCTACTGGGAACCTGGCCTGCAACCCAGGCATGTGCCCTGACTGGGAATCAAACCCGCGACCCTTTGGTTCATAGACCGACACTCAATCCAGGGAGGCACACCAGCTGGGGCTAAAATCAATCAATAAATTTTTTTAAGTAACAGCTAATTTTTCTTAAAAAGTATGATGGAGGGGAGCGTTTCTCTACAAACATCCTTCCCACGGAACAGAGCGCTGCGTTTACGCATAAAGCAGAGCGGTCAAAACAAATGGAATCGTCCGTGCGTCCGAGTCCTGGGCTCTTTCTGAGGCCCGGTCAGGGTCTCCACCCTCATCCTCTCGTTGGAGTTTCACATTCACCTGTGGGCTTCCTTCTTCCGGTCATCAGGTTTTTTGCTTGTTTCCCTCAGTCATCCATTCATGCAGCACGTGTTCATTAAGCATCTCCTGTTTGATAGGTTTCCGGTGTTGTGCCATCCTGGCCTATAAGGAAGAAAACTTTTCTGTCCCTACATCCGGAAACTCATAATGGGTGGGGAAGGGAATGCGGGAGTGACGACTGAGATGTACTCTAAAATGGATACAAATGAGACTTCTGGGAATTGTTACAAACAGTGTCGCTAGGAGGGTGTCAGAAAGCAGCGGAGTAACTGACTAGGATAATCAAGGAAGGCTCCATGCAGGAGCCTCCACTCCCTTTGCGGCGTGGGCGGGCTGTGGGGTTTGTCCTCCGTCCCTCAGCAGACACGTGCCTGTCTCCACCCTCGGCCGTGTGGCCCGAGCCGCTGGGGCCGTGCTGTGCGTGCCCTTGTTGGGGGCGTGCCCGGCAGTGACACGGGATCCGGCTGCGTTTAGCGTCTTGGTGCACACCGTTGCATTCCGGTCGAGAGCACGTACAGCTCCGTGTTTGCATGCGGTTTTTCGAGAAGCACACCGCCAGCTCGCGTGTTGTCTCCGTCTCCTCATCCTCGTGCCCTTCCCCCACGTCACCGAGGTCATGGTGTGCCGTCCTCCGATGACCTGGCCCCGGCCGCTTGCTTCCTTTGCAGACTGAACAAGCACGTTCCCTGTGCTGTCACTTAAGCTGTCTGTGGAGTGTTAGAGGCCCAGGGCCCCAGACGGAGCCACCTCTGTGCCCAGAGCCCCCCCAGCATGTGTCCTCTGGGTCCCTAGAGCCACACAACCCACGCAGGTCCCAGGGTGGGCTGGGACAGCGATGCAGACACCTGTAGGGTGACTCCAGGGAGTCCCGGGCCAGCCTGAGGACACGGGGGCCCCTGTTGCTCTCTTGCTGGGACAGGCCCCATGGCCCCGGCAAGGCTGGGTGAGTCTCGGGGTCAGATCAGTATGGACAGGACCAGGAACAGCCTCAGGCAGCGACCGGCAGTCGTGAGAGGTATGGCTCAGGTCAGCTTAGGGGCTCCTACCAGGGTTGGAGCCACATGAAAACACCCCCAGAAACCCAGCGGGATCGACGCTGGGGGACGTGCAGGGCAGAAGCCCGCAGGGGCTTGTCAGTGGGCTCGTGGGTGTGATGCCCTCAGCTCCGCCCACAGGCGGGGCCACACCTGCAGGTCCGGCTCCCAGGGCAGCTGCAAGTGCTTGTCTGTGTGAGGACCTCCCACATCACAGCCTGCGGCGGTGTCTTTGGGGTGTGCAGGGGCAGGAAGGACTGCGTGTGAACAGGACAGGCAAGCCCCTGGTCAGCACATGGTAGAAATGGCTCTGGGCCCTCAGTGAGGACACATGGGACCCGGCATGGTCTCCTCTCTCTGAGTCCTCACTGTCACAGGAGGAAGGGTGGGGTGGCCGAATGTCCTCCCCAACCCCCCAAGTTCACTCCCAGAAACTTCACTATCAGGTCCGGACTGTGGTGGGAACAGCGAGGGCCCAAATCTCCAGGTCATGGGTGGGAGGTGTGTGTGCAGGACGCAACCCACCCGCGCATGTGGGAGGAGTGGGGGCCCTGCCCAACTCCCACCCAGCACAGCCCCCACACCACGGCTCGTCCAGCTGGTCCCAGCATGCCCCTTTCCGCAGGTGGGCGCCGTCGGGGACGAGGAGGAATGGGTCAGCCTGTACGAGGAGGAGAACGAGCCCGGCGCCCAGACACTGGAGATCCCGAACCTCACACCCTACACGCACTACAGGTGAGGGGGTCGGCGCTCAGCAGGCGGCAGCCAGCGGCCGGCCGCCGTGGCAAAGCCCACCTCGTGCGCATGGGTGGGCCGTTTCCAAGGGGCAGTAACGGAAAACCGAGCCTACAGGAACCAGCGTCGCGGTGGAGCCCATTTCAGGGGGGTTACCCTGGTGTGACACTGGCAGCTTCCGTCATCCACACCACCTAGCAAGATACCCCACAAAGGGGCTCGTGGTTCTGCAGTCAGATTCGTGCTGCTTCTCTCTACAAAACTCCGCACCGTGTGCGGGCAAAGCAGGCGTCCTGGGGACGCCCCTCCACTCCCCCTCCTGGGGCCCAGGACCTGCGGGCCTCACTGCTCGGGCACTTAACATGCCAGTTAACCTTCTGCTTCCTGATCCTGAAACCCTCCCAGGCAGTAAACGCCTGGCCTCAACAGAGGGCAGCATGAACACGAGCTTTAGTGATGTCATGACGTCCGTGGTCCGTGAGACCGTGGGAGGCGGCGGGATTTCCAGCTGTCGCCACACGTGCAGGGTAATAATGTCCTCGTTCTGCCAGGACGGACGCACTCCTCAGATCAGGGAGTGAAGGCCCACGAATGACCAGCGCAGGGAGCATGAGGGGAGATGATGTCCCGCGAAGAACAGTGTTCAGTCCAGTCCCAAAGTTAGGTTCACACAAAAACCCGATGAGAGGGGCTGCTTGGCTTCTCCCCGCTCTAACACTTTCCCTAAGATCAGAGCAGTCCAACCGAGGCACCAGTGGCTTGGTTCAGGGAAAACGTTTAGCGCAAAATGACCTGTTAGGGTTCAAGACTTACCACGTGAAATCAGTGTCAGCTAGATAATTATTTCTAAGATCAGAGATTGCAGTTAGAGATCAGTGCCCATGTCTTCAATTCACGCAAACTTAGGGCACCTCGGCAATCAACACACGTGTGTGCTTCAGATAGTTGTCTTGTATAAAGTTCGATTCAAATACTCTTTAGATATAACTAAAGAGGAGACAGAGCTGAAAACGTGAACTTAGACTTTCTTTTATTTACCTATTTATTTTATTAAGCTTAGTGGTTAATAGAATCACATAGGTCTCAGGTGTGCATTTCTGCGATGCAAGAGAACACAGACCTTAAAGAACATCTAACCCCACCCTCATTTACAGACCAGGAGACGAAACAAGGCTGATCTGCAAAAGGTTTGTTACCCACGGGATGAGAGCCCCGCGGCGTGGGTGCTGGGACCATTGCTCCTCTCCTGAGCCAGCAGGGGCTTGGGGCGCAGTGCCCGTGGTCATCACCGAGACAGCGGGCCGTCAGAGCTGCCCCAGGCCGAGACGTGCTGCTGCGGCAGTTCCGTGAAGTAGCCCCTGGGCCCTGGGCCCTGACCCCTGATACAACCCTCGACTTGAATCAGCCAATGGCAGCAGACAGCACAGACCTCTGGCCATGTGACCCACCGCTTATGCCCCTCTTGGGAATTTGAAACTCGATTTGCAGTAGATCCGCCGTTCTTTGGGGTCCTTTAGGGGAAAGGGCCATATACGTAGTACACATTGTTAATGGCGCCAGGTGGAAAGGGGGCGCCCTGAGTGTTGGCCTCTAATATCCAGGCAGACACCTGCCTGAGTACCCCTCATCCCCGAAACAGCCCTGGGGTGGTGTTTTCCTTCGTCTTCCCACCTTCCACACTTTCTTCTGCTGCAGACTGACGCACGTCATTGGCTGTCCCTCTAGGTTCCGGATGCGGCAGGTGAACGTGGTCGGTGCCAGCCCCTTTAGCCCGTCCTCCCGCGTCATCCAGACGCTGCAGGCACCCCCAGACGTGGCTCCCACCAGCGTCACCGTCCGGACCGCCAGCGAGACCAGCCTGCGGCTGCGCTGGGTGGTGAGTAGGGAGGCCAGCAGGCCACGGGGGCCTGGTCTGAGGTCCCCAGGGGCGCACGTGAACCCAGACTCTGTCACTTCTCAGCCCTGCCTCTGCTGCAGCCAAAGCTGATCTCGCCACTAAGCCAAAACGTATTGCTTCGCAGTGGGTGTTGGCTCTCAGACCCAGCCAGGCTCTCTCATCAATTAGTAACATCCCTCCCAGGCTCCCTGGCGCGAAGGGACCGTCCTTGGGGGTGGGCACAGTGGTGCCGCAGACTGGACCTTGACCTCTGAGTCCTTAATCCAGGTCAATGTGGGGCTTGATGTTTGTAAGAGAGACCACTTGGTCTTTAATCAAAACACTCCCCCCAAAATTAAGTCGACGTGTATTAAAAAAAAAAATTACATCCAGCCAAATTTACTGACAAGGTTTCATTTAATTAACAGAAGAAAAGTTCCAGGGGAAAATACAATTTCTAAAAATATTCCCCCCAAAAAATATGGTCCATGACCTTGGCCTCTTAAGACAGGCCCCCACTTGGAGACCTGGGCAGGGGTACTTATGAGACGTCAGCTCACGCGGCTCTTCCCCCAGCCCCTGCCCGACTCCCGGTACAATGGGAACCCCGAGTCGGTGGGCTACAGGGTCAAGTACTGGCGTGCGGATCTGCAGTCCTCCGCGCTGGCGCACGTCATCAGTGACCGACTGGAGAGGGAGTGCACCATCGAGGAGCTGGAGGAGTGGACCGAGTACGAGCTGCAGGTGCAGGCCTTCAACGCCATCGGGGCCGGGCCCTGGAGCGAGGCGGTGCGGGGCCGCACACGGGAGTCAGGTGAGATGGGGCCCCCGGGCCCGGAGGCCAGCCCCCCTCGCGTCGCCCAGAGATGGAGCGAGCCCCTGCGCCTCCCTCCCCGGCCCCTCCCACCTGCGTCTCTGTTGGCCCAGGAATTAAGTCGACCTCAGCAGTAATTTAAGTAAAAACTCATTAGAGCCCCGTGCCACTAATTTGAAATCGACAACGCGTTCTCCAGGGGCTGGACTCGGGTATTATTTCTTTGATTAGGGGTAATTTTCACCGTCGGTGATGGAAAGCAAGAGTGTACAGAGGCCTCTGAGGGAGGCCTTTCTCACACGGGTATTCAGGACGTCCTCATGACAGAGTGGAGTGTGACCTGGCGAGACAGCCTTGGTGGCACCAGTGAGTCAGGACGCGGCGCGGCCTGGGAGCCAGGGGCAACGGCTTCTCTTCTCAGCCTCGTGGCTTGTTCCCCGTTCCCGCCATCGCTGCCAAGTGGGTCTGGGTCCGGCCTGGCCATTGTCACAATGCACATGTAGGCTTGGGGACAGGTTGACCTTGACCTTGGTCTGCTCTCAGTCACAGGCTCCGAGCTGGGGTGTCGCCCAGAAGCAGAGGCTGAGGGGCTGGTGTGTGACTTGATTTCTCCCTAATCTCCTGCTATGGGTGGGAGTGGGAGTAGGAGGGGGCAGAGGGAAGAACTCTTAAACAGCAGCTCGAGAAACAGAGAGACTGCCCGACGAGGAATGCAGTTAGTGAGCACTGCGACCCTGGAACAGACGGACCGACAGACGGACAGGCTGACGAGTGCCTCTGAGGACTAGCCACACGGCAGACTGAGCTTCCAAGAGGACCAGCACTTAGCAAGGGGATTGCCAGAGTGGCCAGGGCTGCACCGAGGGCTTCTCTGGCTTCCCGTCAGGCTGCGGGGCATGTCACGCGGAAGCAACAGACTGAGACGCACCAACACTCAGCTGCGGACTGCGTGATCACGTGGGCTTTTTGAAGCTCTGTTCTCTTCAGATTCTGAATCTTCATGACCAAGAAGAGACCTTGAAAAAGTCTGGGGGGGCAGGTCTAACGTCAGTCATAGGCAGATCAATAAAACATTATTTTTAACTTACTAGAAAATTAAGCATAAAATATAATGGTTGAAATTTACATTTTATTGACGTGTTCATAAGAAAAATAGGGCCCTGCCAATGCCGAGGCACCGAGGGGACAGACTGTGGGAGCAGCAGTCTGGGTGTGGGGCCCTGGTGGGGGCTGGGGCACGTGGATGGGGAGCAGCCTCCCTGGCGGGCTCCCGGACTTGGTCTGTCAGGACGAAGACCCTGCACACGGGCAGGGCCCCGGGGGGCTGTGTCCTGTCCCAAGCAGGGACCTAGGACAACCTCTGTGTCCTCTGGGCCTGGCCCTGGCCCGGGGTCTGAACGTGTGCAGGGAGAGTAGCCCGGAAACTCGTAGAAGCGCAGTCAACGTAGAACCTGATTCCAGACGCAAAAGCACAAGCAGCATAAGGAAGCAGTGGAGTCGCTGGAGTCACCGAAATGAAAACTCGTCTGCTTCAAAGAGTAGCGTAAGGAGTGCAAAAAATCCCCGAAATGGTAGGAAATATTTGCAAATATGATTTGGGACTGGTATCCAGAGTTGTAAAAGCTCTGACGACTCTACCATGAAAAGGCAACCCCATTAAAAACAGGACAAAGGCTGTGAGTGGACACATCAGCTGTGAGTGGACACATCAGCAGAGAGGACACGCAAGCGGCCGGTCAGCTCGACGGCACCAGCATCAGGGAGATGAACCTCGGAACCACACCCCCGGGGGCTGCAATAAAATTTAAAACGGGACAAGAGCAAGTGTTGGGGACAGTGGAGAAAAGGGAACCTCCATGTGGCTGGTGGGGATGCAGCGGTGTGGCCGCCATGGAGGGCCGTACGGCCGCCCCGTGACCTGGCAGGGGCACACCTGGGTGCGAACCAGGACAGGGGTGCATGCGTTTGGCTGCAGGAGGGTCACGTGCAGCCCTGCGGACCACGCGAGCCCGAGCTCAGCGCCGCGGAGGCCGCCGTTCACCGCAGGGCGGGCTCCTCACCCGAAGCCTCACTCCGCCAGCACCGCCCTCCCCCTCCTTCGGACGGTGATAGTGTGCGGAAGGTTACCCTCTAACGCTGATTGAGTGTTTGTTCCATTGGAAGTTCTGGTTCAGCGCGTTTCTCTCTGGGAAGGAGCATCTGAGCCCAGCAGGCGTCCGCACCACAGACTGAGCGACAGGCGCACTGGTCCTCACCTGCAGGCGTGGGCGGTCCACATGTCAGCTGCTCTCCGTGCCAGGAAAGGGGGCCTCCACACCCCTCCGGGGCTGATCTCCCCTTCAAGGGCCCTGGTGCTCAGCCGTGGCTGGCACCCGGGGCATTTCCGGCACCCCTGCAGTGTTGGCGGTCCTGGAGGGCTTCAGTTCCTCCACCTCTGAATGGAGCGACCAGAACCTTTTGCCACAGAAGCTCCCCTGCTCTGAGCCGCCAGCCCTCCCAGTCTGATATCTGGCCTTCCCTGTCCTGCCGAAGGCGCCTCCTGACCATCCCAGCACAGAACTGGTCCCGCCAGGCCCTCTCAGCGTTTTGGGGAGTAGGGTTTGGCAGTAGGCGGGGTGAAGGGGTGGCCTGGCCAAATTATGGAGGCGCCAATAGGGAGGGGGGACCAGGGAGAGCTGGGGGGGAGAATGAACCGCTGACACCCATCTGGAATGCAGTGTCACCTGGGGAAGATAGCCAACCATCTGTGAGTCACAGGGGCCCTGGGCCCAGGCTGGCACAAGGGCCGGGGCGTCGAGCCGGACCGTCAGGACCACGCCACCAGGAGCCTCGCAGTCCCCAGTGCCATCCGACTGGCCTCGCGGCATCTTACAGCACATTTTAAGGACAAACGAGGCCTCAAAAGCCAGGAGGCTGCGGGCGGCGTGGCAGCGAGCCCGGAGTGAGATCCCTCCCGCGGGGAGGAGAGCGACGGTAGGAGGAAAGGCCCGCGCTTTTCATGGGGGTGCCCCCATGCGAAGGGAGTGTCTCAGACTCAACACTTAGGATGTCAGGCTGGACAAGGAGTTGACTTGGCCTCCAAACAGGTAGCGAGTGTGGTTTTTCTTTCAAGTCCTAACAACGTGGCAGGCGTTGTGCTGGTAGACGCCGACCGGCTGGAACGTCGAATCCCGCTGTTTGCCCCTCCCGTCCTGGGTGGAGCTCCTGCGGTGTCTGAGCGCCGTGTCTGGTTTGCTGTAGCCACCTGGGTGCCCTCATTCTCCTGGGACACGGATGGCCCTCCGGGAAAGGAGGGCACATGTGACCACACCCTGGAAAATGGGCCCTTACCTGTAGATCTGCAGGAGAATCGGGCACTTACAGTTTCAGAGCTTGGCCGCAGGAACCAGTTAAGGGTTCGCGAGGTGGATGGGTTGTGATGCGATGACAAGGGCCCCCCTTCACAGACAGGGACAGAGCTTTCAGAGTACAGCCCTCACATCTCAGCACACAGCACGACAAGTGTTCTCATCTTAGCCCGACGTCTGAAATGACGTCAGGTGGGCCACAGGCTGACTTTTCCTTTAATGACAGGGACTCCTCAGTCCCTTCGGCTCACGATGCCACCTATTGCTTGCTGCCCATAGAGTGTGCCCGTGTGTGAGGTCGCCTGCCATGGCGTACTGCCTCAGCAGGGGTAAGACACACACGGCGTAGCCAGCAGCCTTGGGGCCACGGGCTGGCGTGAGTGGCAAGCAACCCTCCCCCTCAGAGAGCTGAGGAAACTTGAAGTTGTAAATGTCCTTTTTCTGTGACACTTAAGTGCTCCAATGAATTAATACAATTTTGGTGAGTGACTGAGTGACTCCAGGGGCATTTTGGGGGGACAGCTCGCCCTCGGGTGCAGGCCGACCTGCACAACCCCTGTCCAGAACGGAAGAGGGCCGCCTTGGGGGCCGCAGGTGGGAGCGGGCCTCGGCCGCACTGTGGGCACTCTGGTGGCCCTCACGGCAGCCAGTCCCGGGCCTGCGTTCTGAGGAGGGTCCGTGTGGTCAGCAGAGGAGGGGGCGGGAGGGACCACTGCCTCCCAGGACCACCCCCGCCACTGGCCCTCCAGCTGCAGACACAGAGGAGGGTGCAGACACCCCAGGCTCAGTGTCCCCGGCAGCTTGCCCTGCAGAGCGGACGGCCTGTAGCGGCCTGGGCAGCCCGCTGAGAGCCTCGCAGCGCTGTAGCCTGTGTGCAAAGCAGCAGTCCCCAGGGGGAGGGTCCGCCCCAAGCCTCCCCAGCTCTGGCCGTGCCTGTGGCAGTGTGAGCCATCTGCCGGCGGCTTTCTGCCTGCGTGTCTGTCTCTTCACATGCCATTCTTACAGGGTCCCCGTCTACGTGCGACTGGGGCCCACCCTCCTGCAGTGCAACCTCATCTTAATGAATTACGTTGACAGCAGCCTTATTTCCAAAGAAGGTCACATTCTGAGGTATTGGAAGGCGGGGCTAGAACTCTAACGTAGGAGTTTGGGGAGGCCACTGCTGAACCTGTAACAGAGACTCGATCCCTTCGGCGTAGAAAACCTGGGGCTGAAGTGCTGGAACCGGCGTTACCGTGTAGGCCCACGTCATCTTCTGTGCTCAGACTAACGGGTTCACGGAGCGCTCCCCAGTCACCGCACTAGAGGAGGAAGTGCTTACGAATGAACGAGCGGGCAAGTGGGTGCAGGGCAGGACAGGTGGAGGGATGGACGATGGGTGGATGGATGAGCGGGTGAGTGGGTGGGTCTATATACAGAGGGTAGAGAAAACCCCCATGAGTGTTGCTGTGCCCACTGTTCACGGAGCCCTGGGAGGACTGCAGACACTCCCTGTGACACACCCTTCACGGCGTTTCACTTCAGCCTCTGCCCCTGGGGAAGGGTGGTGATAGCACCCTTGTCTCACTTCCTTCAGAACAAGTAGCCTCAGGTCACCTGCTCATTGCACAGCCGAGGGCTGGGCCCCGGGATGGGGAGAGAAGACAGGCTCAAACGGGGGCAGGCTGGGCTCTACCGTTACGCAGATGGAACAACCAAGGCACAGAGGACGGCCGTGTCCCCAGGTCACACAGCTCGGGGTCCTCGCTGGGTCTGGCCTGTGGGCGTCTCACGTCCCCGCGTCGGCCTCCCAGCTTCCCCGTGCCTGGCAGGGACTCCACACAGTGGTAGCATCTCCTGCAGAGTCAGCCCCGAAGTTGTCCTGAGGTCTAAATGAGAAGGTGCCAGCGTCCTGTCACTCACTGCCTGTCACTCGCTTGCCGAGACACAGTGACTGTGAAGCCTCTGTCCTCCCTCTCGACCACGGAGGCTCCAGAGGGTGGTGTGGCCTTCGGGCCACATCTGGGAACCACCCTTGGCTCGGTACCTGTCAGGGAAAGTGTGCCCCTGACAACGCTGGGACCTCCAGTCCTGTCTTTCGCCATCTGAATGACGTTCAAGTTCACATGGGCCCACGAGAAAATGAGAGAAGCAAATTGAGATCATCTAGAGGTGTTTCAAGTTTGACTGTTGTCCTTACACACTTCACACGTGAACACATCGAGACGCGTGAGCTCAGTGACAAAAGCAAACGTAAAAGAGCAAACCGTGGCCTCCCGTGGGCGCGAGGACCCGTGCGTCCGTGGCCTCCGTCGGCGCTGCCCACTGGGAAACAGCGTGTCAGTGCGCGGGCGGGTGCAGTTTCTCCCGGCATTTGTTTCTCCGTCCGTAGAGCTGGGGCAGAAACACCTACCTCGTTGGGCTATTGTGGAGATTAAAGGTAGATCACAGCATCGCCCCCCAAGCCCCGCCTGCCCCCTCACCAAATACCGCGTTCAGAGAGCGCAGGGAACTGGCCTCTGAAAGTGAGGGCTCTCCGCCGGAGATAGGAGTCTGCAGTCCCCGCAAGTTAATATAAAAATAGACCAAGTGCACTTTCTTGCCGGGTGGACGCAGATAAAACTGAGCTCCTGGATACCCAGGAATTACGGAGTGTGCTGCTAATATCGAAGAGATTTTCATTTCTGTTCTACCCCTGGAGAAACCTGATCACTACAAAATGCTCAGCCTGCATTGCCGTTTCGAGGACAACTTCATTATTTGGGTCAACATTGGACCGGTATGTGTGGAAGCCTTTAGACTTTGGTTGCCAATTGATTTAACTCATTCTTTGCAGTTCCTTCGGCTGCCCCTGAAAACGTGTCCGCCGTGGCAGTCAGCTCGACCCAGATTTTACTGACGTGGGCTTCGGTGCCGGAGCAGGATCAGAATGGGCTCATTTTGGGCTACAAGGTATGTGTTCAGGTGACCTTCCTTTGCTTAAGGCTCGAAAGTGCTACCACGTGTCACCCCACCCCCACCCCCAACCGACAAGTTTCTATTTTCTCCCGGATCTGCAGCCCCGGCTGCTTCCTGTCCTCACGTCCGTCGCCACTGCCACCTGGGGCTGCGTCGTGGTGTGACCCTGGGCACAGGCACCCTGGTGCTGACTGTGGCGGCCGCTAACACCCTGAGCCTTTTTCCCCCGTGTGTATGGGGGCGTTAACAATAGGGTTGTCAGTAAAACAAAGCGGGTCACTTTAAAGTGCACCTTGCTCATGAGTGCCGACCGCGTGTGTGGGAGCAGAGGCTCATGAGTGCGCCTGCGCCTGCCGTCCTGGATGGGAGAGCCCGGACAGCGGCACCAACAGAGAGGCCGGGCACCTCCCAGCTCCCCAGGGGCCACTCCGAGTCCAGGGTTCGATGCGCTCACCCAGGCCCTGAACAGTACCCCTGGCTCTGCCCTGTCACCTCCCTGAAGCCGCAGAATGAAGTCCCTGGACTTGGGCGCCAAGGCCACAGGCGTCTCCCACATGACACACATCCAAGCCTGCTCTGTGCCGCTGTCAGTCAGAGCCCTGTTCCCTGCCTTCCCCTGCTGCTCTGCCTCCCTCCCTGGTCAGGGGCCGCTCTCTGCTGGCCCCGCGAGACACGGTGGCCCTGTCAGACACAGCGGTCCCAATGAGAGGGTCCGTGGCCAAACCCCCACGCCCCCGCCGAGGCCTGGCAGCGCCTGCCTTTGCCAAGCCGGGCGTACCCTCCTCCCCCAGGAGCCCACCCTCCGTGGCCACTGGCTCCCTGGTCTGAGCTCGTGCAGGGGGAGAGTGGCCATTCCTCTGAGACAGGAGCCCCATTTCCCAATAAACTGGGGCCCGGTGGGAAGCAGTCTGTCTCTGTTCTTCACAGAGTCCTCCTTTGAGTGGCTGTGGTCAGTGCGGCTGCCTTTGGGTGCCCAGAGCTTGAAAATTATGGCTGGGCGGGTGGCCAGCCAGCAGCTGTGGGCCTGCCCAGCTCCAACCGCCCTTCTCCCCGGGCACAGGCACTGCGTCGCCGGCCTCCCCAAACGCCAGCGAGCCACAGTTAGGCCCGTAAGCCTCCAGCCCAGCTGCCCCAGGGGAAACCGCCGGTCGCTGGCCCTGACCTTGTGGTCCCCCCGCCATGCCTGCCGGGACCCCTCCCTGGCACCTACATCCTCACACCCACCCGTCTGTGTTTTGATGCTTCAGATCCTGTTCCGGGCCAAGGACCTGGACCCCGAGCCCAGCAGCCGCGTCGTGCGCGGCAACCACACGCAGTCGGCCCTGCTGGCTGGCCTGCGCAAGTTCGCGCTCTACGAGCTCCAGGTGCTGGCGTTCACGCGCATCGGGAACGGCGTCCCCAGCTCGCCCCTCCTGCTGGAGCGGACCAAAGACGACGGTGCGTGCCTGCTCGTGCCTCGGCTGTCGCCCAGGTCGGCTTTGACGAGCCGAGCCGTGCGGATGGCTGTCATTTTTAACTTAATTTCCACATCACTTTTTTTTGGTTGAGGAAAACAAAACAAAATTGTTTTTCAGTCACTGAGCATTTCTATGGCCAATTTCATCCGGGAGTGAATTTTTACGGCCTAATTATGAACCGTGCGGAGTTTCCGTGGTAACTCCGCAGCGGGCAAGCGGCAGGACCACGGGCGGGGCTGTGAAACTGAGGCAGCCGCTCCTGGCGGTGTCTGTACAACCCCGTTAAAAACCCGCTGCCGGCCGAGCGCCCCGGGGCCCTGCTGCTGCTGGACCACCCTTTGTATAACCCGGGGTCAGTAGGAGCTCACACGGGTGCGTGGGTCTGAGGGGCTCCCAGGCACCCAGGTCACTTTTCCAGCAAGAACCTGTCACCAGCTTGTGTTTATCGGAGTCCAAGTCACAGTAAATCTGCCTTCCCACTTCTCAGGTGTCAAACACTTAAAGGTTAGCCCCTCTCCATTCTCATTATCGGAGACGCCACCACGAGTGTGTCAGAGGGAAAACACCCCCGCCCCCTGCCCCGCCCCAGGGGGCTGCAGCGTCTTGCAGAGGCCAAGCGACTGCAGAGCCTCTTCAGCATCTTCTGCGAAGTAATCAAATCGGCCCTGCATGCCCCATCTGCTGTGCCGGCGCTGCCCATGCGCTGCAGACGGAGGCGGCACTGGCCACACCTGATGACCCCCAGCACCCCAAGCGACTTGGGGTGGAAAATGAGGCTTTTCCTCTGAATCATCAGAGGGCCACACAGAGCCTGTGACATCCCAAAGCAACTCACCCAACACTTAAGAGTGTCCCCCACGGACAGCGCCATCGTGACCGGGACGGGTCCTGTAAACCAGGACCCCACACAGCCCCGTCATGGGCCTGGTAGTCTCACGAAGGCGCCTGGCTCACACAACTCCTGTCCCCTGCAGCCCCAGGCCCCCCGGTGAGGCTGGTGTTCCCGGAGGTGCGGCTCACAGCGGTTCGGATCGTGTGGCAACCACCGGAGCAGCCCAATGGCATCATCCTGGGTAAGGGGCGGGGCGGCGGCGGGCCGGGCGTGGCTCGGAGAAGTAGCAATTTGATGGACCTGTCTGGTTTCCTCGGGTGACAAACGCCCGTCTACAGTAGCCTGGCATTCTCAGAGCTGAGGGGGGTGGACCCCCTACTGCTCGGTGGGCTGTGTGCTAGGGTTTCCCGGCAGATGGAAATTTACAGTTTGTCAACCCAGAATTTCTTCCATTCGATGGAGTTCACAGCTATACCATCTGCAACTGACCTTCCCTTCGGCTCTGAAGTCACCGGGCTGCTCTGACGTGTCCTTGGAAACAGCCGGCGCTCTCCCCACGGGGTACAGAGCTGGGCTGTGCTCCCGGGTTCCTAGAGATGGCGTCCTCCTGCCACGGGGCTGGGGCCTTGTCCTTTGAAGAAGTCGAGAGTGCCTTGCATGCCTCAGGTCCCTGAGAGAGTGTTTACTTTTAATTTCTCATTCAGAGGAGCCGTTCCGACAACATTGACGAAAAGCCTTAATTTCTCCTACTTCCCTAAAGGCAGCAACTTTTATTTTAAAAAATGATCAGTTCCTTTATCTGGCCACCTTCTCGCTGTGACAAATTAAGGGCCTCTCCAGGCCGGGCGTCATGCGGGCCGCGTGGGGGAAGAGCAAAGAGGGCGCGCTGTCCGGAGACTCGTGGTGCCAGCGGGAGGACACAGCCCACCCCACAGGGTGACCGGTGACAGCAGAGTTCACTAAATGC